>OZ018337.1:29893924-30488924 GCA_963969495.1 Ceratothoa steindachneri
ATTTTTAACCATATTAGTAACTACAACCACCAAATATATTATTCAAAGGTCCCAATTATATATAATTGTAAAGATTTCCGTAAAATAAAAATTGTAGAATCAATACTAATAGGAGAAATTTCCAATTTCCAATCTTTCGGATGGTCAATTTAAAGGTAGCTTCTATTGGTAATTCCCAGAACCTGATTGTAAAGAGTTTAGTTAATGATCGTAGAACCACACCTCCTGATAAATGACCCTTTTTCTCCATTTTGTTTTTTGTTTTGTTTTTTTACTGGGATTTTGAAATATTTATTTACTTGTGTTGTTGATTCCAGGCTCATTATACGACTGAAGAGAGTATGGTAAACTTCGTACCGAAACTAGTTTCACTATCATATACCATAACTCGCTATTGAGTTCTTTCGCTTATATATATATATATATATATATATATATATATATATATATATATATATATATATATATATATTTATTTTTTTTATTTTTTTTTTTACTGGCGGAATTAGAATGTATTTTTCCAAAATTTCACACTTTTCTACAAAAAAACACCAGTGAAACCAATTTCATTTATTGCGAATGGATTTATTTTATGCACCGACACCGAGCAACTAATTAACTTTTATTTTCAAGAGCCTTTGGTTACTTTGTAAGTATAATTGGTAACACTGAAGCAAAAACACAGCACTGGGGACCATTTCAATGAATTCACAGCCAATTGTGTGATTACTTTAGTATCTTGGCTTTAGAGTGCAAATAGGATGTTTTCTAGTTTTTATAGTGCTTTGTGTCTTTTAGATAGTTTATTAGTTATTTTAATAGTTTGATTTTTTGTGTTTCAGTTAGTTTTTTAGCTAGAAATGAATTAAAGCAAAATGGGTAAACGGAGTGATTTGAGTCCTCGAAAATTGGACAAATATTCGTTTTCCTGAAAGAAACTAAATTAAAACAGAAAGAAATAGCAAAAATAAGTGGGTGTTTCAACTCAAACAGTCAGTGTTATTAAGAACAAAAATTATAACGGTCAAGACTTAAACACAAGATGGTTGGAAAATGCAGTTAAAGACGAAAAACAACTGTAAGAACAGATAGAAAATTAATACAACAGGCTCTTAAGAATAGAAGCACATCTTACAGGAAGATTTCTATTAAGCTGTCAGCAGAGGGTGTTAGCCTCGCCCGAATAACAGTGAATGACAGGCTTTTGGAAGCTAGATTGAAATCATATCACCCGAGAAAGTATCCTCGACTCACGGAAACACTGATGAAGGCACGCTATTTCTGGGCAAAGAATCACCCGTAGTGGACTTCAGAACAATGGGGAAAGCATTAATACCTACTAACTTTAACAGTGCCGCAGTTTTGTAATGGCTCCAATCTTTTCAAACAATAAAGTATATTTGATGATTCATTACTTCAATGGCTTTTCCATTACTTCTATAGCTAGCTGCTCATCTACTTATCTTGTATTTTTAGTCGCGTGCGAGTCTTATCGCGAGCGACTCTACATACCACTATGTCGGTCAGTCGGTCGGTGCCCGTTTTGCCTTTTTTTTGGTTTTCGTAATAACGTCATAACTATTCCGCCGATTCTGACCTTATTTTGCTTTACATTCTCCTTCGAATGCAATATTTGCCAAAGTCCTCCCAAAGTTAGCCCGAGAATTATTTTGTTTTTGCAATATCATCATAACTATTTGGCCGATTCTAGCGAAATTTGAAACCCTTGTGTTGTTTTACATTCTCTTTCGAATGATATAATTGCCAAAGTTTTCCCAAGGTTAGCCCGGCAATTATTTTGTTTTGGCAATAACATCATAACTTTTCGGCCGATACTCTGCTAGACTAGACTAGGCTATAATATGCTATACTCTGCTAGGCAAGCCTAGAATATGCTATACTAGGCTAGGCTATACTATGCTAAGCTATGCTAAGATTAAATGTACAAGGGTAAGATATACTATGCTAATTTAGGCTATAAAATGCTATGCTAGGATATGACATAGTATGTTAGGCTAGACAATACTAAGCTATGCTTGACTAGGGTATAATAGGATAGTATAGACTATACTTGTCTAGGATAGTTAATGCTACGCTAGGTCATACTATGCTAGGCTAGGCTAGATAGGGCTATACTATGCTATGCTAGGGTAGGATAAAGTATGATAGGCTAGGGAGGGTTTTGCTCTGCTATGCTAGGCTACGCTAGATAATACTATGTTAGGGTAAGATAGGCTGGCTAACCAAGGCTAATATAAGCTAAGCTATGCAAGGTTATTCTAGTGTAGGGTATGGTATGCTATACTAGTCTAGGATATATTAGAATAGGCTATAATATGATGCGCTTGGCTATATTATGTTAGGTGTGGTTATGCTAGGGTAGGCTATGCTAAGCTAGCTTATAGTATACTATGCTAGGCTAGGCTCTCGTATGCAAGGATATATTGGCTAGGCTATAGTAGCCTTTTCTAGCTTGACTATACTAGGCTAGGCTACTCTAGACGATGCTAGGCTAGGTTCTGGCATGCAATGCTAAGTCATACCTGGTTAGAATAGGCTAGGGTATAGTAAGTTAGGCTACACTAAGCAATGCAGCTCTAAGTAAGGCTATACTACGCTAGGCTGCGCTAGGCTATACTATAATATTCGAGGTTAGGCTAGAGTCTACTAAGTTAGGCTAGGCTATATTGGGCTATACTAAGCTGAGGTAGAATAAAGTAGGCTATACTATGCTAGGTTATACTAGGCTATCTAGATTATACTAAGCTAGGCTAGGTTATGGCCGGCACAGCTAGGCTATCTTATGTTTGGCTAACCTTAGCTATACTAGGCTAATACAGGGTAGGCTATGCTATGATATGCTATCCTAGGCAAGTTTAGGCTAGGCACTTTTTACGTTATACTATGCTAGACAATATTACGCTATGCTAGGCTGGGCTGTTCTCTACTATGCTATGCTAAGGTATGTGGCTATACCAAGGTCCTCCCATGGTTACTCCTGGAATTATTATATTTATTTTTGAAGGTCGTAAGCTCATAAATTAGAATAAGTGAGAGCAAAATCAGTCCAGGCATGATGTGCACCAAATGGAGTTCAGCTGCTTCCATAATCGGAAAGTTCCGCGGACATGAATCCGTTTATGGTGTGTGTTGAAAGATGAAATCCACACAGAACCCATTATGACCAAACAGCAACTCATATGCCGTCTCATTGAATTTTGGTTCAGATCTGAGCGAATCCAGGAAATGTGCAAAACATTGATCAATGCCGTGCCAAGACATGTTAAAGCACTCTGGATGCTATGGGTGGCTAAACTGCTTACTAATGAATATAGAAGACTTATCGCTGTGTCAATGTGTTAAAATAAATCTAATTTGAAATCAATAAAATTAGTTTTATTAGCACTTTTGTAGAAAAATTTCAATTTTTCCAAAATCCATTATCATCATCTAACTAACTCTATAATTTAAGAAGTGGATGTTTTTTGAGTATTTGAATAATAATTTCATCTTAGTTTGGTTATGACTTATGTTTTTAGCAAAGTTATTTCAAATAATTCTTTTATAATATCAAAAAACATAATGGTGAAGTTCAGAAATAAATATAAGTATCGAAATTCTGTGATTTTTTAAAACCCAAAGAATTACAAATGGTGAAGTTTAGAAAATTTACTTTTATATATCTTCTTATATAAAACTATATTTTAGCAACGTGATATTTTGAAAGGGGGGAAATTTAGTTTAGAATTCCTTTTTAAAATTATTATAATTGGCGAAGTTCTGAAAATTTATAAAAATTTAACCATGGCTGCTTTTTTAAGATTTTAAATTTTTATCTTAGTAGCGAAGCGCAAGCTTCCCCCGTAGGGGGAGTAGTGGCGAAGCCATTGCCTGGTATATTAGTATAAATGGGTAGCAATCTTTCTTGAATGCAGATTTTGTTAAAGACCATTGTATATTTAGCTTTGATTAGCTTTTGGAAGTAACTGCGTTTGGTAAAAACCAAACTTTAATAGCTGAGCTGAGAAGTAAGCTCAGCTATTAAAGTTTGTTTTTTACCAATATATATATATATATATATATATATATGGAAAAATATCCAAGACAAATTGGTGCGGTTAAGGTAATGGCATAATTAGACAACTGCTCTGCTTCAGGTCCAGCAGGTGATCCTATCCTCCTTGAACTGGAAGACAACACTTAGGGATGACCCATCCATCAGCCCAAAAAAGCTGATTTCAAAGACACGACTTTATGTCGTCTCGTTTACCGTCACAGAAAACTGTTATTATTAATATATTAACAGCGTTGACTGAGCCAAAACGCTCGAAAGATGGATGGGTCATCCCTAAGTGTTGTCTTCCAGTTCAAGGAGGATAGGATCACCTGCTGGACCTGAAGCAGAGCAGTTGTCTAATTATGCCATTACCTTAACCGCACCAATTTGTCTTGGATATTTTTCCATCTTTCGAGCGTTTTGGCTCAGTCAACGCTGTTAATATATTAATAATAACAGTTTTCTGTGACGGTAAACGAGACGACATAAAGGCGTGTCTTTGAAATCAGCTTTTTGGGGCTGATGGATGGGTCATCCCTAAGTGTTGTCTTCCAGTTCAAGGAGGATAGGATCACCTGCTGGACCTGAAGCAGAGCAGTTGTCTAATTATGCCATTACCTTAACCGCACCATATATATATATATATATATATATATATATATATATATATATATATATATATATATATATATATATATAATTAAGTTCCTTATCAAAGATAACTGCAAGAAATAATAATATATTAGAGGTATATATACGAAAGAAAAGTATGAAAGACCGCCTCAAAAACAAGAAATTACCAATGAGGAAGACGCAAAGGGTAACAGATTCAAAGAAATGGAGATAGCCTAATGAGGGAGATTATAAGACATGAGGAGCGAAAAGTGGGGAAAATACAAGCTACATAACAGAGCAGTGACAATTAAAAAAAAATAAATAAATTAAACAAAAAATTGGGGCCACATAACTAAAGATTGTATATAAAAAAACTAAGAACAAAAGTCAGAACTAATTTCTTTAAGTATTAGTCTTTTAATTATAGCATCTATTTTATATAAGCCAGGGGAAAGGTTAAAATTATCAAATTGGCTCATAAAAGCACATTCAATGATAATCCTTTTTATAGGGTCATTGGAACAATAAATAAATTTTTCCGAGTTCCAGTTAATTAGATGGTCCTTATCTGACATATGCACGAGGAAAGCACTGTTATCTTTCCCTCTTCGGACATTATATTTATGTTGATTTATGCGAACAGAAAGTTGTTTACCTGTTTGTCCATAATATTTACTTAGGCAACCAGAACAATCAACTCAATAACATCCCCCCCTAACTATTACAATTATTACGTACTAATAAATTCTTAATGGTCGTCTCATATTTAAAAGCAACATAAATTTTAAAGTTATTCAGAAGACGGGGAAGGTCACTAAAACAAAAAGAAAAATGTAGAACTAAAATGTTATTACTATTAAGAGGGAGAGTAGGGACAGTTTGATAAAATGTCTTTTCAACAGAAGATAGACAGTTTTGAAGAAACGGGTAAGGGTAACAAAGTTTATGGCCAATTTCAAAGATATTGGAAAATTACAAATCCATATATTCCGGGCTCACAACTCGTAATGCCAGTAGAAACATAGAAGAAAAAACAGAACGTTTAACTTTAGGGCTGTGATAAGAGTAAAAATGAATATAAGAATTTGAATTAGTAAGCTTACGAAAGATAGAGTTTTTTAAAACCTTTATTAGTTCTATGAATAATAAGATCAAGAAAGGGAAGAGTTCTATTATTTTCCATTTAGTGGGTAAATTTAATTGAAGGGACGAGAGAATTAAGTCTGGTAAGAAAAACATTAACATCTTTGGGATTAGGCCAGAAGAAATGACATCATCAATATACCTGCACCAAACGATCGGGGCGTCAAGGATAGTAGGGAGAAGTTTTGATTCAAAAAACTCCATATATAAGTTAGAAAGGACAGGTGAAAGATAATTACCCATTGCTAATTCGAATTTTTGGAGGAAATATTTGCTTTCGAACGAAAACTTACAGTTTTTGGTACAAAAGGAAATGAAGTTCATGAAAGTAGTAACGGCTACCAGCAAGTCATAATTTTGCAAATTATCATTAAGGAAGTTGAAAAGATCTTCAACGGGTACTTTGGTAAATAATGAACAAACATCCAAACAAACAAGAGTAAAATCATTAGAATAATGACTAGTATTAAGTTTAAAAATAAGGTCATAACTATTAGTTACATGAGAATGAGAAATGGAACCAACTAGTGGAGTAAGAAATGAAGTAAGCCATTTAGATAGGAATATGAAACAGACCCAATAGAACTTATAATAGGGCGTAATGAGGAATTTGGTTTGTGAGTTTTAACTAAGCCGTACAAATAAGGGAGGGTAGCGTTACTAGATTTAAATTTTGAAATTAAATCAGGAAAGTTTTTAAGTAATCGCCGTACATTTTTATGGAAGTCACTGTTAACTTGAAGAGTGGGGTCTTTTAATACACGTGTTTCGTAGAGCTCTCTGAATATTTCGATTATTTGCTATACTTTGGTGATTGATAGAAGTTTTTACGCAAAATAGTATTACGTATAGTCTAGTGACATAGGAAACATAAATATTAAGTTATTAGATCGTATATTTGATTAATATAACGAAGTTGTTTAGTATTGTTAATTTTTTCGGCCAGGTTTTTTTTGTTTACCTTATTTTGCGCGGGAAAGTACGTAATAGCTAAATTAAATTAGTGTTTTGAAACCTCGTTTCTAGGTCGACTGTTTAATTAGCGACTGATTTGGACTGTGTTGGGCCTTAAATCTCGTTTCGGTCTGTTGATTTATTTCTCGGATTCACCACAGAATCAGCGAAAGCTAAGTTGCTCTTTTTTTCCTATTACTACTTAAGTTCTTTCTTTGTTTGAATAAGTGATGGAGTTCGGGGATGAAAGTGAGCATGAGTGTCGGAATGTATGCATTGGGTGTGGTATAGTTGGTGAGGGGTATACATGTGTTGTATGTGGGCTGCGTGAATGCATTGTAGATTTAGAGGGGATGAGAATGCAGGATTTAGACAGGATATGTAGGCTGGAGGAGTTAGTTGCTGAGCTCAGGAGGGAACTTAGTGTTAGGCCCAGGGCTGGGAATAGGTTAGGTGGTGAGGTAGGCTAGTTAGATGTTTCAGGCGAAGGTAGAGGGCCGATGGGGGAGGTAGGATGTGATAGTTCTAGGGATAGTGAAGTTAACCCCCTTAGATTAGTTAGAAATAGGCCTAGTGAGGATGGGGGACAGTGGAGAGTGGTTAGGAAACGTGTAGCTAGGGAGGCTTCTCCTGTTCTTTGTGAGAATAGGGTTGCCTCTGTTGAGGTGGTTAGCCAGGGAGAGAATAGGTGTGTGAGTCAGAGGGACACATAACCTATTAGCTTGACTAATAGATTCAGTGCCCTAAGAGAGGAAGCAACTGGAAGTGATATGACTGATGGGGGTGGGGGTGAAGGTAGAGTGACTGGTAGTTTGAATGAGAATAGGAGTGGGGATGGGGTTAGGTCTGTGGGGATTAGGAATAGGAGTCTGACTGAAGTGCTTGTGATGGGTGATTCGCGAGTAATATATTTAGATAGTAAGGTGAATGCAAGTAGATTGAATGGTTTGAGGGTATGTTTGCCGGTTGCTGGAGGGAGAGATCTGTCTGATAGGTATGAGGAACTGGTGTCTGGCTGTGCAAGGGATGCGGTTGTGATTACACATGTGGGATTAAATGATGTGAAGAAAGTGGGTGCATGTGAGTTACGTGAGAAGTACAAGAGGTTGATTGAAAAGGTGAAATAAAGTAGAATTAAAGGTGTTGTGACAGGTGTGCTTCCAAGAATGGATGTTAGGGTAGAATGGATGTCTCGTGCGATTGGGCTGAATGAGTATGTGAGGAGGATGTGTGAGATGGAAGGTGTCATGTTTGTGGATGTGTGGGATAGGTTTGTTGGAATGAAAGAAATGTATGCGATGGATGGACTGCATTTGAGTAGGAGGGGGGTAGATGTGTTGTGGGAGGAGTATGATCGTGGTATTAGGTCTTTGCAGGTGGGAAACTAGATACTAATAGTGGTCAGGGAATTATGAGAGGACATTATAAAACTGAAAGTAGAATGAACTTGGCAGATAACAGAAATAGGTTCCAAGGCGATAGATGTGAGGTCATTCAGGTTTCAAGAGGTGCTTCAGGGATAGGGGGGTTAAATTGTTTCTATAAAAATGCTCGTATTCTTAGAAACAAGAAGGATGAGCTATTTAGTTATATTAGCAATGGGGATATAGATATATTATGTGTTACTGAATCATGGGTTAATGAAATAGAATTTAGTGACACTATAAGTGAATTTGATTTACAGGGCTATAATAGGTACATTAGTCAAAGGACAGGTAGGATTGGTGGAGGAATAATTATCTATATAAAAAACAACATTGTTTCAAGTTTAAATACTTCAATAAAGCAGGATGGAGTTGAGTCACTTTGGATAGATATTAGGTCCAGTAAAAATAGAATGGTGCATTTGGGAGCTTTTTACAGGCCAACTGGGCAGACTGATGATATGGATGAACTAATGATAAGGGAAATAAGTAAGGGATGTGAAACAGATGCAGTTATTATTGGGGACTTCAACTTAAACTCTGTGGACTGGAAAAATATGATAGGTAGGGATAGAACAAGTGGCAGGTTCATAGAATGCTTTGAGGATAATTTTTTTAATCAATTTGTTAATGAGCCAACGAGGGGGGACAATATATTAGATTTAGTACTTTCTAACAGTGATCATTTAGTTCAAGAATTGACTGTTGGGGAAGCATTGGGAAATAGTGACCATCAGATAGTTCATTTTAACTTGGGAATTGAGAAGGGTAAAATAACCGAGAATGCTGTAAAAGTTCCAAATTTTCATAAGGGAGATTATGTAAAACTCCAAAGCTTGCTAAATTTTGTAGACTGGGATGTAGAATTCAGAGGTAAAAATGCTTATGGGAAGTATGATACTTTCAAGCATATAATAAATGTAGTCCAAGAACAATGTATCCCAATGAAGGCCATTAGGAACAAAAGTAGGAAACCATTATGGTGGAATCAGGAGATAGCTAGAAAAATTTCAGAGAAGAAAAGGGCATACAAAAAATTACAGGAAGAAAATAATATTCAAAATTTAAGTGATTATAGAATGGCTAGGAATGAGTTAAATAAGATTATAAAGAAGAACAAAAGGGTGTCAGAAATTAAATTAGCTCAGGATAGCAACAAAGATCCTAGAAAGTTCTTTAGTTACTATAAAATTAATAACAAGTCTGGCAGAGTTAAAATAGGACCTATCAAATATAAAGGGGTTGTGAGAGAAACTGATGAGGAAATAGCTGAGGTACTAAATGGTCATTTTGCATCAGTATTTACAGAGGAGAAACTAAATAGTCTTATGTATAGTACTCATGGTTCAGGGAAAGAGGTGTTTACTAACATTGGTGTGGATCGGAGGACGATAAGAGAACTAATAGGTGAGTTAGATACTATCAAGGCCTCCGGCCCTGATAATATTTATTCTAGGATACTTAAGGAAGGGGTAGAAAGTATCTCAATAGCTCTGGAGAAGTTATATACTAGGTCACTGGAATATGGAGAAATACCCGATGATTGGAAGAGAGCGAATGTAGTCCCCATTTTCAAGAAGGGTAGTAAAGAAGATCCAAATAACTTTAGACAGGTTAGCCTAACTCCTTTAGTCTGTAAAATTCTTGAGAAAATAGTTAAAAAAGGCATTTGCCAACATCTAGAGAGGAAGGGGTTAATCAGCGATGCTCAGCATGGGTTTAGATCAGGTAGATCATGTTTGACTAATTTACTAGACTTTCTGGAGTTTGTAACAGATCAAGTAGATAAGGGAGAGAATGTAGATATAATTTACTTAGATTTTAGTAAAGCATTTGATAAGGTACCACATAGGAGACTAGTTCATAAATTAAAAATGATTGGGATATGTGGGGGTGTTTCAAATTGGATAGCTGAGTGGCTGAAAGACAGGAAGCAAAGGGTAGTGCTAAATGGTGTAGAGTCAGAGTGGAGGGATGTTATCAGTGTGGTTCCTCAGGGATCAGTTCTCCTTCCATTATTATTTGTCATCTATATAAACGATCTTGGGGAGGCAGTTAATAATAAAGTGTCAATTTTTGCGGATGATACCAAATTAGCAGCTGTAGTTAAAGATATTGATGATAATTTTAAAGTGCAGGGGGATTTAAATAAATTGTTATCCTGGGCACATAAGTGGCAAATGACTTTCAACCTTGATAAGTGCAAAGTTATTAGCATGGGAAAAGATAATAGAGAATTTAACTATGAAATGCATGGGCATTGGCTAAGCTCAGTAGAGGATGAGAAAGATCTAGGAGTAGTAATAGATAAGTCATTAAGGTTTTCTAAGCAGTGTATTGAAGCAAGAAATAGGGCAAATAGAGTGCTGGGTTTCAGTAAGAGAAATGTCAGTCACAAAAGTAAGGAGGTTATTCTTAAACTCTATAACTCTTATGCTAGGCCACATCTAGAGTACTGTATACAGGCATGGTCCCCACATTTTAGAAACGATATTAACCTTCTCGAGTCAGTGCAACGGAGGGCAATAATGATTATTCCTTCCCTGAGGCACCTTGAATAAATAGATAGACTGAGGGTATTAAATATGTTCTTGTTCGAAAGGAGGTGTGTGAGAGGGGATATGATTGAGCTCTTTAAAAAATTTTCCGGGATAGATATATTAAATGTTAGCAAGTTTTTTGAGTTAGATGATGGAAATCGGACTAGAGGTCACCACTTGAAAATTAAAAAGCAAGGGTGTTGGTTGGATTTAAGAAAATATTTTTTCACCAATAGAGTGGTAGATTTCTGGAACAAATTGCCGCCGAGGGTAGTAGGTAGTCCAAGTCTAAATGTATTTAAGAGTAGGTTGGATGAGTTTATGGGGAGGGAAGTTTGTGATGGTTCCTAAGTTTTGTATATATTAATATTGTTTGTATATATCTATAGCTGCATGATTTAGTTCTTGACAAGCTTTGATTGGTGATACCCTTGTTTCTGGACTCAATCCTCTGGATGTAGTTTTCCTGGGAGTTTGGGTGCCTTAAAAAAGAGGCCGTTTGACTCGGGTGACCTATGATGAACCCTTGTGGCTTTTGTCATCTGTTATATTATATTGTGGGGGACTTTGATTTTGTCTTTCCCCGGTGATGGTGCTTTTTGTGGGTGGGTTTTGACGGAGGCGGATGACCTTTGATAGGCCCTTGTGGCTTCTGTCATCCGTGAAATTATGTTATGTTATGTTATTTTTAAGATTGTGTTCATAATTTCTTATAATTATTATTTAAAATCACAACGTATAGTTATCCTTGGAAATAACTTATTCTATCATTTTCTATGATCTAATATCAGATTAGATGGGAGACTTCGTTAGATTAAACTAATGTTCTGACGCCAAGACATTTTGATTAATATTTCGAATGTTGCAAAGTTTTAAAGATAATATAAATTTAAAAGGGTAATCTTATAAATATTATAAGATAAAATAATTAAGTGTTTGTATGTAATATCTAGTACATAATTATTTATCAGGAATTTAAATATTTTCGGTTGATTTCATTCACTTGACATTGGCTACAAAGCGCTTTTTTTTTATTTGTTTTGTGGTGCTGGAGCCACATTATAGAATCGCATCTGACTCAAACCACCTCAAAGATGAGCCTTTGGAAATCTTATAAAATTCTATATATGGTTCACAGTAAACCAAAGTAACATTCTAAAAATGGTAAATTAATTAGTGTTGTGAAGGGAGCTCAGTTTATAAACTGTACCTACTTCTTGTTTTATATTATAATTAAAGATTAGATAGCTTAGCTATATTAATTTCTTGTATTGTTATGTATGTATTACTTTATGCAAGAATTGATAAATTTTTTAAAGTAAAGTGACTAAAAACATTCCTCATAGATGAACTTTTGTATGTATTATGAAATTGTATAATCGGGTAGAACATTATCTGCACTATGATTTTATATGAATATGATTGGGTATTTTGTTACCTTTTATGTTTCTTAAGGTTCTTAAGGTGTATGAATGTATAAATTAGTAATAGTTATGATAGTATAGTGCAAAAATTTAATGTAGGCATGTGTATGCGTTAGTGTTGAGGTGTGTGTATAATCACCAGGTGACTGGATGGTCCTTTCCTTTCTTCCGTCTCATTTCTTTTCACCTTCCGACTATTTTCCTCTCGACTAAATAGTCGATATTAATTTTCTGTAGAAACATAGTTTCAATCTCTTCTTATCTGGTTTACACAAACCTTGGGTCTGGGTTCGTTGCTATCAATTCCCTGCTGCTTGGTAATTGAAGTTTCATTTCCATTCCCTCTCTTAGTTTCAGTCTGTCCTACCAACCATTTCTCAGCTCTTCCTCGTTTTTTTCCAGATTTCCACCACCCTCTGATGTAAGACTATATTGACCGGTTTCATTCTAACTTTTCCATGTAATTCTTCTTGCCTTCTCATGCCCATCCACCTTGTGCCTGTATTCCAACGGATACCCTGTTTTTGTACCCTCTGAAGTTTAATCATGGCACTCTTCGTAGAACTATATAGCGGAACAGCTCGGTACAGCAAGGTGGCTCTGGCTATTGTCATGTATAGTTTCCTTTTGTGAATTGGCGACAACCGTGAAAACCTCCCTAGTTGCGCTGATTTCACCTTTGCTTATCCCATCCGTTACCTCTGCAATGTACCCGCTTTTACTTATTTTCTGACTCAATACTTTAACTTCGTCCTTATATTCGTATATTTTGCCCTCAACTCTAATGCTCTCTACCTTTCTCCTGTTAATGGGTGTCACTGAAAATTTATCACTACTGGTCTTTATCTTCAATTTCTTCTAGTATATATTTAAGTTCAGGATCTCTTTGGCTGTGTTCTAGTTGTTCTAGGAGGGGTAGATATAATTTGCGTGACGTCATCCGCAAACTGTACATAAACTGTTTCCCGGCTAATAGGAAAAGGCAGATCATTGGTAAAAATGGCATTGAGGACTAGGGAGAGGCAGCTCCGCTGTGTAAGCTTCTCCTTTGTATTAAAGGCGGGGCCTTCATAGCATCCGAGCACCATATAAGCTCTTCTGTCACTAATGAAGCTGCATAACAACCTGGTGATTTTCTCCCCAAGTTCCATCTTTACTAGTTTGAATTTGAGACCATCCCGACACACCTTGTCAAACGGCTGCTTCACGTCGCGCGCCACTTGATCAACCATCTTACCTTCACTCTTAGCTTTAGCCAGCTTATCTGTAATCAGCACTAGGGCCATCTCTGTATCTTACTTATTTCTGAATTAGTACTGCTGGGAGTTGTATTTACGTTTAGTCTCTAGGTGATGAGTCAATCTACTGCACACAATTTTTTCCCAATACTTTGGCTTTAAAATTGAGCAGTGAGATTGGTCTGTATCCGTTGACTGTCGCTGTTGACTTACCCAGTTTTGGCACAAAAACATCCTGGCCACTTTTAGTCTGTCTGGGAAGTAACCGATATTCCAGCACGCATTGAAGATGGCCAACATCCGCTCAGTACGTTCTCCGGGAGCTGACTTATGCTCGCTTACGTTAGGCCCGATGGTCCTGATGTTTTTTGTTTGAAGGCTTGGACTACTGATCTTAATTCCTCCATCTTTATCTTACCATCGTCTCTGATGTCATCCTCTTCTCCACTTCTCCATTATTTTGAGGGATCTTGTTGAGCTGATAGGTATTGCCCAGATGGATGTTCAGTTCTTCCATAATCCTTGTTTCCTGATCTGCGTCAAAATTTTCATTATCTTCACCCGTGATGTTGAATACTTCACTCCAGTGGCCCCTGAACAGCTCCTTTCTTTCCTCTACTTTCGTTATATTGTGAGGGTCAAAGATCGAACCTAAACATTTGTTTGAAAAGTTTAAACGGTTCACACATTGAACCTTATAAATAGGAAGATAAACTTCCCACTGTTAATAACCTTTTTTTGTAAATAGGAAGTTAGACTCCCCAGTACGCAGTGCGATATCTTGTGTTGGCCATACGTAGCTCCGTACAAAAATAGATCTTGTTCATGAAGTCAAGTGGAGAAAAGGTTTAAATCGATGGCGTTCTTGAATTTCCCATCCCTCGACTTTTCCTCCTTTGCCGGATATGAACTTTTCTGTGAGCTCAAATTTTTGTTGATTTCTTCCAAGTCTAAAAATTCGGAAATTGGACATTGAAAATTATACAAAATAAGAGATGAAATATAGTTAGAATTAGAGAGAGAATAGTAAGAGAGTAAAGTGGTTAAAGGGTGAGTTTAAAGAATAGATGATGTGTAGGAGACAGAATAAAAAGATCCCTGGTGAAAGGGTAGCTCTGTCAATGTGTTAGTTTTGTGTGTTTTGGGGTTGTTTTTTTTATTATTTAATAAACTATAAATTATAAATTTATAGTTTATTTAATTAAATTAATCGTGGTTAATTTAATCATTATTTTCGATCTTATTAATCATTTGCCATTCAAGCCTTTATTTTTGGCTGGGTTTTATTCCCGCTGTGAGTTTTTGAAAAGTTTTCTGATTATCATTTTAAATGAATTTAAAAAAGTGAATTTGATTTTTAGTTTGCGTTTTGCAGTTGTTCTATCCGTGACGTAGGTGGGAACTCCGGCACAGCTCTTACCACTATGCCCCTATTTAGTAATAGATCAAGGTTCTTCCCCATTGTGTTCTTAGAGGTATATCCTGAGCGCCTGGAGCAAGCATTCATTTCGCCAAGGAAAATCACCGGAGTGTTTCTCCCGAATACACCAAGGAAGTTATGTAGGGGTAAATAGTTTCTTCTCGGGGGTTGATACCCACCGACCACATTATAACCACTGGTCCAGTCTGCGTATCAGTTCAATTGCCAAATAGCTTTCGTCTAACTCTTCCAATTCCTTATGTTCTATACCTTTTTTAACAGCAACTATTATACCATCGAATCTTTCATTCGAGTGATTTTTCGTGTAGGTATAATAATTATGCAGCTTCAGTTCATACCTTCTATTCCTAACCCGTGCTCACACAAATCACTACTATATCGGAGTCTTTTTAGCCATCACATTCCAGAATTGGTTTTTCTTATCCTTTAATCCATGGATGTTAACTTCGACTATTTTCAGTTTGTTAACTCTCTTATCCATAGTTATTTAATCACTCACACTCTAAACTTCTTCCTTTGACCGTTCCTTAATTTCCTAAAATTCTCTGATCTTAGAAAGTGAAATCTGTCCTCTGCTGGGCGTTGCGGCAACGAGTTGCGACTTTACCGTACTATGAATTTCGAAGTCGCAAACGTTTTGAAAAACCCGGACTAAGCAAAGTCGCACTGACAATTTTTCGTGACCTTTGCCGTGAATTTGAACAAGAACAAAGACGACTTTTTTTAAATTCAGTTTTAAAGCCCGATTTGGCTAAAAATGTCAAATTTGAGTTGGTAACAGCTAACTTTATTTTTATCTGATTTTTAACTTTCATTTTACGATAAATTAAATTCTTAACATTATATGAGACTGAAGTTACGTGAAACTACCTAAACCTACCCCCTAAAAGTTGGTCACTCTAAAATTTATCATAAATTAGTAAAATTACATACACTTTTCATGCGTGAGGAAAGTTTTAAACCTGTCATGTCAGTTAAAAACGTTCGAAAACGTGTTATGCCTTGTGGCGTTCATCGTGCGAATTAATCTCATTTTCTCGTTTTTCTATATGTGCTTATACATTTCTTGTAGCTAAGACAAAATGATTACTGTCAAATGTAAGAAGTAATTAAAATCTAACAGCATTCTGTCTTAAACATGCCTAAAATTAAACAATATAAGTAAAAATTGGACCATCGTACATAGACTAGGCCTTGGTTCTAAACTTAAAAATCATATCGATATAGCTTATTAAACTCACATGGTTTTATCTTTTAATTAGGCCACCCTATGAACTTAGAAAATCCGATTGTTTAGTAACTTAAACTGGTAGAGGTTAGGAGGACGTCCTCAGAGCCAAGACGTTTCCCTGGATGAGGTCAACTTTAAGGAGCTTGTGTTCCTCAAAGGAAACATGGACCTCCTGAAGGAGAAGATAGGCCAAAAGGACATGGGGGAGGAGGAGAAGATGGGCCAGGAGGACATGGAAGAGAGGGAGAAGATGGGCCAGGAGGACATGGAGGAGGAGGAGGATGACCTGTTGATATTACTTTAGGTTGTGATTTAACTAGAAAAATAATAAATATGTGTGTCGTGGTATTGTTGTTGTTGCTTTAGAGCGCCAGTCTGATCCTATTAATTATGAAAAACAACAATACTTCAATATTGGCTGAGTGGACTTTTTAATTACCTTATTGTTGAGAAAGTGTGACAGCGTTTAATCCGTTTTAAGGAGAGAGCCCGTAAAACACGTAAAGGATCCATTGAAACACCAGAATAATCCAAAAATAAAAATATATTTTAAATTTATCAATTAACTATTAAAAAAGTCGAATATTTATAATCACCTAATAAGTTTAACGAGGATAACCATACTTAAAACCGGGCCTATTACAGAATCTATTCATGTCCAAATCTAAATAGGTTCCTAGTAAACAAACCAATTGCCGATTAGTTATTTTATAGTGACCTTTTTAGATTAGCATTGAACTCCATTTTAAATTTCACTCGTCTAACCGTAAAGATGACGGGGTTCACTAACAATTGTCTCTACTTCGATTAATTTGAGTACCGTAATAAACTCATACTAAAGTAATACAAATATAAATGGTCTTTCTGACTTACATGAAAGAAAGGATCAGGGGTTGCCGAAGGTCACTAGATGGCTTGTTCCCTCGCTTCTTTTTCTACGGCCAGCGGCGGAGTTTGTTTTTCTTTCACGAGATAAGGTGGAGAGAGAGGGGGGGGGGGGGGGGTTGTCAACTTCGTATTGCAACTTTGCCTCCTGTTACGTTTAAAAGACGGAGAGAGGTGCTGTGCTCTCTAGATCAAGGAGTGCTCTTATGCATGCTCTTGAAGCCTATTTGTATCCTAGTCTTTAATGCCGGGTGCCAAACTGGTTTTTAGGTATACGATGTGATTTATACCATACTTAAAAAATGGAACCTCGTTGAGGATTAGTTCTTCTCCTCTCACTCTTATGGAGCTTGCACTGTGAGAGTCACTCGAGGGTGAGTGGTTTTCTTTTCTCCAGTCTGACTTCTTCTAAGTCTGTAAAGGATTCTTCGGTATGGCACCGGTACAAAACATGACGTTTATAAGTTATTTCGAAATTATGCGAAGGACCGATCTTCTCGAACTGGTCCTCTATCGTCTATTACCGAATAATCGATTCTCTTTCCTTATGGGGCTTATTTATAGACTAGTGACCGCCCCATCTAAGGTGGAAGGTTCGATGCTGCAGAGGGGAGAGAGAGGGGTGAGGGAAGGGTGGCACCGCGGTGCCCAAGTCGGCTTCTCAATTAGAGACACCGACAACCGTCACCATCCTTGGGGTTCTGTTTGACTGGCACTGCTTTTTTTGGTGATGTAACCACGAGCCTCCGGATCTCGTAGGTAATTGGATCCTTTGAGCGCTGCGCAATGGCCTTTGGTGGTTACCTTGGCCCAGAGGCTCGCTTCCGACTACCTAAGCGGCGGGGAGATAAAAAAGGGTAGGCGGTTTGACTGTTATTCCACCGGCTAACGTTCTCACAACTCTCCTCATGTGGCTCGATGCTTTATGCTGTAATTCCTCTACAATATGTTTTTTCTGCCTTATAAAGGCATGTATCTGTTATCGCGCTAAAGTTTACCTTGTAATTTAGCGGAGTCGCAGTCGCAAATTCGCAAGTCGCACTGGGGGGGGAGGGGCAAAAATAAAGTCGCAAAGTCGCAGTCGCACTAGATCCGGCGGCAAAGTCGTGCCCAGCTATGCTGTTACTTGTAGGTTCTCAATCAGTATAGATCTTTGGACTACACCTGACGGATAGTCTGATTGGTGAGTCCATTAAAATTTACCATCTACTATCCCATCTATGATATGTACCATGCTCAGATCTTTGGGGTATTCGTTATCCATAGTGCTGTTAATGTGAACGTCGGCCTCTTTGCACGATGCTAGTTCCGTGTTTTCTCTTTCTCTCTCTCTCTTGGTTTCCAGTTCCTTTGCTACTGTTGTGTTGCCTTCTTAGAATCTCTTGAGTCCTCTTTCTTATTATTCTTTACTTCACTTTTCTTTGCTTCCTCTATCCATTCTTTGCTTTCTGACTCTGAAGTGGAGGTTCGTGTGTTTGAGTCCTTTCTATTTCCTTCTTTTTATTCTTTTTCTTATTCTTTTTTCTCTTTTGTTTCTTATTTACCTCAACCGATATACTTTCCTCTTCGTTCTCAAGCTCCTCTTCAGCCTCTCCCTTCTCTACTATTTTTACCTTAAGTCTTACCCTTGAAGGGGGCTTCTCCGGGAACCACAGCTTCTTCTTCATACCGTTTTTTTTTCTAGTAGGGCGTTAAGTTCCCTCGAGAAACATCCCGGATTCGGATTATTAGCCATGTGGGCATACATTATCATGGCTATAACCTCCATAGATTGGTTCTCGATCATAAGGTAAGGCATCTATCTGATTTACCGTCGATGCTGCAGCTGCCTGTGGGCCTTGGATTACCTGTAGTTCCTCTTAAGTTGCTCCAGCACATGACAAATTCTCTCTCCTTTTCTTCTCTGGCCTTACCATCTCTTTCTTCTTTAAAATAATATTTCTTTTTGCCGAGCAGATCGTGGTCATTGCGCAGGGAGGACTCTGGTAATTTGTGCATTTCTTTAACTCGCTCCTACATTCTTTAAATCAGTGGCCAACTTGATTGCATTCCGAGCATTTCTTTTCGGACTGACAATCCTTTGTTTTATGATCCTCGATTGCCAGGCAGTTAGAGCATATAATGACCTGTACAAATTCCTTTGTATCTCTGCGAGAAGTTGATCCGCAGATTTAATGCTAGTAAGCGTTGTTGTTTTTCCTTTCTAGTAGTCTCTACATCTTCGAACGTTATTTTTAATATGTTGTTAAATCTCCCTAACTTTACCACTTCTAACACCTTAGCCCACGATTGTTTATCCTCCGCTTTGCGTTTGATCTCCTTTGCTTTTTTCCCCCCTATTTGTTGGTCAATCTGTCTGCAGATGAATGCTCTTTGAGCCATTGATCTCAGCTGGGATCACTGGCTCCAGGTCAATCTTTTCCAGCACCTTCTTAGCTTCTTCTCTTGTTAGTCTTTCTCTATCCTCGTCTTGGTAGCACATTGCCACGTACCTGGAGTACGAGTCTATCAATCTGATCAGGGCAACATTTAATTTACCATTTATTATCTCAGTCACTCTCTCTTGGGGGGTTAGTCTCACTCCTTACAACCAGTAAGGGCGGCATTTTCCACCTTTCACTATCCATCGGTGTGTCTCAAATAAAGATGTTAAAATGTTGGGTAAAACAGATAAAGGGGTAAAAATAATAATTAGAACCTTGACACTACCTTAATTATGTCCTTCCTTGTAATCCTCCTGGTCTTTGTCACTTCACTGTATATACTTAAGGCACTGGTATTCTTCACTTGGATAATTTCTTAAACAAACACTTCCCTATTGCACCTTAGGAATAGACTGAACTTTGCCTCGAAAAATTTCACGTTTGGCAATGTAATTTACACTTGCCCTTGCAGGCTTTATCGAGCACTGATTTCTAGAAGCGCGTAAACAACGAATAAATGTCGAAGCGTATGAAACTCACTGGTAGTAACGCGAAAGAAGCAGGCGTTTGCCCCCCTCCGTTAACTTTGCCACCTTAAATCACTCTGTTATTTTCCGTCTTTATCAAAAACCGTATACGAGAGAAAAATAAAAATATGAGTAAGAATGACGTCTTATGTTTGAAAAATCAGCCAACGCAATGCTAATGTCTGGAAGAATAAATTAAATATAAAGCTTCCTTTAAAATTTGTCTCAACGCCGATTAGTCAATTTGGTATTAGAGAATAAGCTAACATAACGTCTATGAGAATAAATTAAACAAGTTTGTTGTAAAAAATCTGTTTAACGCTCATTGGTTCATTTTGCACAACTTAAGTCTTCGTAGAAAAAGTATATATAGAGCAGCATTTTGTCGCAGAAAGGAGACGGATGGCAGTTGATTTATTTTTACTTACTCGCGAAGAGAATGTGATCAACCCTAGAAAGCCTTAACCAATTGTTCACGAAGAAGCCTAAGATCATTCAACCAGGAAATGACTCTACAGGACTTAACTGGACCTAAACCTGACTAAAGACGAGTAACTCTCCTTCTCTATCCACTTCTAATAGGGGGGTTGGTTAGGGAAGCTGAGCCTCCATAGATACTCATACAGGAAAAGAGCATATCTGAACCTTGTGGCTTACTTGGCGCAGGCCCAAGCTTAGCCCGGGACGGGTTATTACCCGTGTGACCGGCAGATCCTTTTAAGTGGAGCAAACTCTGATAGGGTCAGGCGACAGGCAAGTAGGCAGAGATTTACCGACATGTCAGCGGAATAAGCCAGAGCAATAACTGGATCTGAGCCGTACTTTATATCTATCTATTCTCCCATCCCTTTTTATTTCTCCTCTCCCCTCCTTTGCTCAGCTTAGGAGTTCTCAATAAAGAAAAGAAAGAGAAAACAGAACTAAATTGAATCAACGAAAAGGGTCCCTTTGCGCACCCTTATAGGTGCGCAAAAACCAGAGAAAACATTAGTGTTCAAAATAATATATGAAGAACTGGGAATAGTTCTAATTAGATTACTTTACCATACCTCAAATTACTTTGCGATTTGTCGAACAGAAAAGGACATCGATAAACTCCTCAGCAAAAGAGCAACAATACTCTTAAACACTATAAGACTAGAGGCCAAATTCCCGCCTCAAATACTATCTCAAATGGGCTATGTACTCCAGGCAAATACACCCCTGGATAGGGGAGCATATGGCCTTAGAAATTCAAGAGGAAATTGAACAACGCCAAGAATGGGCACGAATAAACGAAGTGGTGAAATTCAAAAACAGACCTACAAATAACGAATATACCCATGTCTTTAAGGTGATATTCAGAGAGACATATATGGCTCGTAAAGCAAAAGAGAACGAGCTACTAGCGTTTAACTTAAAAATAACAACGGATCAGATAAGGAGCGATGAATTCATCAATGTCTTGATGTGCTTCAGCTGGTTTACACTAAACCAACACATAACAAAGGATTGTCCGAAAAAAGGAGGAAAAGAAATGCTTTGAATGTAGATCTAACACACATATCTGAAAAGATTGCAAGTGCCCCGAGAAAAAATGTATAAACTGTGGAGAGAGCCATTATACAATGGCAATGGCTTGCCCAATGAAGAAAAGAAATCATTGAAAGAAAAAGGATCGAGAAAACGAAAGCAGAGGAGGAGAGGAGGAACTAAAAATATGCAAAGGTAGCCAAAGCCACAGCTGAGCAACCTTAACCAGCTAAAAAATATACTAGCGTGTATTCTACACGCACATGTAATGAATGTTGCAAACCCAGGTACATACTCAATTGAACTAAACAAAATGCTAAGCAATAATGGCCTGGAGCCGATGTGGTTTCCAGAGAACCCACCTCCGGCTAACGTCCTAAACATACAGGGTAAGCCACCAAAATCAGGAACTCAAACGAGAACTGACGAAATAGAATCTCCCAACTATATCAAAAGTATAAACCAGGAATTATTGAGAGACCCAAAGATCAAACAGATGACAAACCAAACACCAGAAGAAAGAATGGATGTGGGACAACCAACGAATATTGTTAGCTACTCAGAAATCCAAAAAAAGGATAAACGGCGGAAGAGGAAGAAACAGGAAACAAGATTTCCCAATATCAGACACAAAAAGACAACAAAGAAGAAAAAGGATTAAACTCAAGATTTTACACTCCAGAAGATAGACCCATACCTATAGGAAATACACAAGAACTCATACTGAGAATAAGAAAAAAAAATGTATAAATATGAATTTGAAGGCCCCTACTCGGACAACGGAGTGCATAGATTTATCATAAGCCGTGGTATCAAGATTACTAAAGAAATGTGCTACAAAATCAAAAAGAAGGAATTCAAAAAGAAACGTTGTGGAAGAACAAAATCCCCCTGCCCAAGAGATCTTAAGAAGAAGGAGAGAAGAGACTCACTGGAACAATAAAATATCACGAAATCAAACGAAAACTAAAAATAATATGTCATAACGTAGCTGGATGGGATGTAAACAGACATTCACTTTGTAATTCGTATTTAAAGATAGACCCAGACATTAATATATTGAACAAAATAAATATAAATCCAGAAACTACCCCCATCAAAATATAAAACTATACAATATTATATTAAACCACTGCAGATAAAAACTTTCACAGGGTAGCTATGCCCATAAAGAAGGGATTAAAATTTACTCGATTAAAAGAACTCGATGAAGCATACCTAGCTATTAAAATAAAAATGCAAACAGGCAACATACATATTATGACGGGATACCAACTCCAAGAAGAGGATATTTACCCATGCACAACTTTATGAGATATTTGGTCCAAATGACCAAGTCCTCTTCATGGCAAATCTGAATGCACGCAGGAGAACCTCAGAGTACACTGGGAACTTTAATAATGCAGAAAAAATCTGGATTAACTAATGAAAAGATCAATAATAGAAAGAATAGGTCCGGACTTTCCGACAAATATTGGAAGAAAAAGTGCAACAAAACCGGACATTGTACGGAGAAGACATACAAGAACCGCAACAAATAGAGATGGCATTAAGAGAACATTGGAGTAAGATTTTTAACATATCCCTTGAAGAAAACATGGATTTCGACACGAACATGAGAACACTATAGTGGAAGACTTAGAAAATAACAGGGAAGAACTAACGCCCAACCACACTGCCTCTCCTACAATAATGGAAGAGCAAGGAATGGAAACAATAACCCTAGAAGAACTTAAAGCTACTATACTCGCTATTAAACAAAAAGCCCAGGCGATTCCGGGATTTCACGTGAAAATCTAATAAGAACACCGAATATCTTCCTAGCAAAAATGAAAGACATTTTCAACGCGTCAATCAGCGCAGGTTACTTACCCGATGCCTTAAAACGAGGAAAAATAATATTCCTACCCAAACTAGGCAACCCCTGAATCAACCCGGAAACCTCCGACCGATAACTTTACTTGAATCCATAGCTAACCTCTTAGAGAAAATGATTGGAAAGAGACTCCGCCAACATCTCGAAGATAACAATTTCATCCCACAAAGCGAACACGGGTTTATAAAAAGAAGAGAAACCGAAATAGCAATGGCAATACTTGTCGAAGTGATCACAAAGCCTAAATACGAAAAGAGATACACAGAACTAGTCCTAAGAGACGTACAGAAAGCATTTGACAAGGTATGGCAAATTGGACTTAAATATAAGATTAAAAGGCTAGGACTTGCTAGAATTACAACTAAATGTTTGTGCGATTACGAAACAGATCGCAAAGAACAAATTGAAATAACAGACCACCGGGGACTCGAATTCGAGATATATCGAGGAGTCCCCCAAGGGGGATGACTTAGTCCGTTACTATATAGCATATACACAAGGGATTTACCAGAGCCTATTTTTGAAAGTACTATACACATACAACTCGCAGATGATATATCGAAAATCACCAATAGTCCTTATATGCATCCACCCATGATGGATAGAATAACTGCAGCAGAAATCGCAAATATCAACAACCGTGAAAAAAGGAAAATCAGAAGAAATCCAGACAAGTTTATAATCGTACCAGTGGGAAGACGAAAAACATCGCGATTACTTATCGAAAAAAACAGATATAGATACAAACCAGAGAGCAAAGTTTTGGGGCTAAAAATAACTTCTAACGGATATAAAGAATATATTAATGAAAGAATAAACCTAGCAAAAAACAATCTCACAAAATTGTTCCAACTCAAAAGTTTGAACACGAAAAACAAAATTAAAATTTATAATGCATTATGCAAATCGGTATTATTGTATCCAACAATACCTCTCAATGCCCTACATGAGATCAACATTGTCAAGCTTCAAAGGGTACAAAACAAAGGAGTATTGTTTATTAGAAATACGAGACGCAAAGAACACCGTAAACAACAAGATCTACACCACTACACCAAGAAATTAAATTAGAACCAATTAACGCAATTCGTCACAGAAGGGCTATGAAAATATGAGAAAAACTTCTAAATGGATGAGAAAAGAGAAAATTTGATATCTCCATTAATTACCGAAGGAACAATAAGGGAAATTTTAAAAGCAGGAAACCGATAGTTGGAGTCAATCCCGCGCCAATGTTTACGTAGAATGTTGATCACGGAAAAAACACACAAAAAAATACTGCACACTAAAGTCAAATAAAAAAGATAAAACAACAAAGAACAGTAGAGGTTTGAGAGCGTTGGCACTAAAACAAAATAAAAAAAGAAATAAAACGAAAATAAAGAAGGAACAAGAGATGGCTGGTCACCGAGCAAACAACAATACGGCGGGCGGAAAATAAGTTTTGCGAATCGGTAGGGCAAAACAGAGGAAGAGGGATGGCTGTTTGTGGGGGCGTTAGGACAAGTTATGACAAGTCAGGACCTGCAGCCGCACGCTCCTGCCTCGTCTATTTAAGAAGCAGTAGCTAATCGCAGATCGTCAGTCACAAAACTTTCAACAATGGAGAAGGTTGAGCACCGCGCAGTGATAAAATATTTGACCAAGGAAGGCAAGTATGCAAAAGAGATCCATGAACGCATGGATGCAGTGTATACCTATACCGCCCCTTCCTATGCAACCATTGCTCGCTGGAATAGGAAGATCCGCCATGGTCGTGAGTCCCTTGAAGATGACCCCCGTCCAGGACGCCCGTCAGATGTGACCAACGAGCACATTGTGGCCCGTGTGGAGAGGATGATCTTCGAAAATCGACGGGCGAAGGTCGAAGAAATCGAGCGAGAACATGGAATATCACATGGAAGTGTTATCAACATCATCCACGGCAATTTGGCTATGTCCAAGGTTTCTGCTCTGCGCGAGTGCGGATTCGAGGAGCCCCTAGCGACTACTTTTTATTCCGCCAGCTCAAGGCTGCACTGCGTGGACGCCGGCTTGGGGACGATGAAGATGTTCAGCTCGCCGTCCAGGAGTGGATTGAACAGCAGTAGGGAGATTTCTGGTTGTCAGGAATTCGAAGCCTCAGGGACAAGTGGCGCAAATTCATTGAAGTCGAGGGTAGTTATATTGAAAAATAATATAACACTTTTCCTCATATCTCGTTTCCTTATATCCGAATTGCAAAACTTATTGACCGCCCCTCGTATCTCATATTCCTTCCTTTTTCACCA
Organism: Ceratothoa steindachneri; assembly: GCA_963969495.1. NCBI lineage: Eukaryota > Metazoa > Arthropoda > Malacostraca > Isopoda > Cymothoidae > Ceratothoa > Ceratothoa steindachneri. The sequence goes on from OZ018337.1 coordinate 29,919,485, forward strand.
CTTTACCTTTAATTTCTAACTTTTGCAAGACGTAAGACGCAGAAAGGAGTTATTTTCCTGTAAATACATCAAGACCAATCCACGCTCCCGCCAAATAAAGCAGTTGAATCCTGCTCCAAATTTCCTTAACCTTTAAAGGAAGCTACGATCACACTGATTATCCAGTTTAACAAACAGACGTTTTGTTGTTAAGCTCCAAAGAAAAAAATTTGATTGATATTTAGAAAACCGTTATCACTTATAAACAAATTTAATCACACCTATTGCGTCAATACATTTTTTTCGAATCTATCTATGATATATAATATATGTAGCGATTGATTGACTATTAATATGACAACAGTTTGAATTTTGATATTTTTCTCTTCCTTAATTGTGTATTTTTGCAAGAAAATAAAACATTGAGATCAAATTATCTATATAATTTCGACCCAACTTATTTCGTCACCTTTTTTCGTATTTGCCTGTTTTGGATTCGAAAACTTTGCGTTATAACTTGTAGGGATCTAAATTATATTTCGAACACCTTGTAAAAGAAATTTAAAGTTACCCTGATTTTTCTTTAGAAATTTTTTCATGAGATTTTTTTTTAGCAAATTCTTCCCCCATTTTTAGGTACTAAAGGTTTATATAGTTTCCCAAGTGGTAATATGAAATATTGAAGGTTATAGTTAAGTTAGCTCAGATTATTTTTGCTTGAGCTCTTTTTGTGTGATTTGTTCCAACCTGTTCTTCCTTTTTGGCGGTCGTAAGGCGAAATGCGTTCGGCAAAATCTAGGTATACTCAGATTTCGACCGAATCAGTATAAAACTCTGTTTTAAAGCATTTCGTCTTCTGGCAGCCCCCCTAAAACAGATTTGAATAAATTACTACAGGAACAAGTAATAAAATGTACAAAAAATTAATACGGTAAAGTAAAAAAAATAATCAAAAACATTGTCAATGGGAGTCACCGGTGAGCCAAAGGGCATATTAACAATAATTTGTCATTATATGTTGAAATGAATTTGATACCTGGTGACAATGGAAGCAAGTGGCACCGAAATTGTAAGATTCAATAGGCTCAGCAAGAAACTCCACAAATGGACGCTCGGGGGATCTATCAAATCCTACAAGTCTATTTTTATAAATAAAGGAAATAATATGCCACATGTAACAAATAAAGAACTGTTGGGAATTAGAAAATGAAACAATATATATATATATATATATATATATATATATATATATATATATATATATATATATATATATATATAAATATATATATATATATATATATATATATATAAATGTACATCAGTCAATCTAGGGCAAGAAATTCGTGATTAACACCTGAGCAAACATATGCATACAAACATAAAAAAGTGGTTTCATTGCCGTGATAAAAGGTCAGCTGTTTAAACAAAGCTTGGGATGCAGGTTCAGAACTGAAAACTCGAAACAACAGTCATTGTTTAATTAACAGCAACCATTTTATGCACAGCAAAAGATTGCAAAATTCAGTCGTGTCTTAGTATCTTGACCTGAAACAAAATCTCTATCTCCTAAAATTAGCTCCACCCTAAACATGGAACAAGCTTCATCTGAAAAACAAGAGCGGATAATAATAGGCCACGTCCATTGTTTCCAAGACAAATATATACTACTAAATTTACATTAAGAGGCAGTCAGTCCGAATTCATCATTCATTATAATTTGACAGACATAAAGTCTAACGTTACGAAATCTCCTTAACTCGCCTATATTCTGCCGCCATTAGACTCGTACTTTGCATAAAAAAAGCCTACCAACTGACCATAAACTACTCGAGACTTTTCGCTTGCCCCTTTTGAGTAGGCTAATTTAAAGAATAACTAATATCAAAACCAGCGGTCAAACGGATTCCCCTCTAAGCCGAAGCCTACTACAATAACACTCCGCGCCTCTATACTCTTGGCCCACTATTAACATCGAGAGCCCGCTATAAACTCCCTACAGGATAGAGAACTGAACCAGCTATATGCGAATATCGGTCATGCCGGTGTGGTATTTGTGTGATTTATTTTGGGGGGTGACAGGACCGGAGAGCTCTTGATAGCCGAGTGGATACAGCATTGGCTCCCCAACGTATCGGTACCGGGCTCAATCCCGGCATGAGCGGGCACAAACTTCAGCGCAGAAAGAGATTGGCTACCAAATGGTCGACGTGCCGTGCTCAGCTCTGTACTGGGTTAGGTAGATTTTACACTTCTCATCTAACATATAGCTAACTACTACACTGCTTTCTTTCCTCTCCCATCTTTGCAGCATAACACACACACACTCTGTTCCAAAAAATCCTGCCGATGGGTGTCTATATCCACATACCTCTGACGCGGAACAGGTCCCTCTGCCACGGGGCGACGATGGTTCTCCCTAAGCGGTGTTTGGTGTCAAAGCATAATACTTTCTGGCATCTCTCCTCAAATAAGACCAGCCCCTGGTGCTCTCGGGGTAACCAGCAATTGTTATACTGACCTTTATGCCTATTTCATTATCTGGTCAGAGAGTCGCCTGGATAAAGGCTAGTTGACAAACTACTACTACTACTACAGGACTAGAAACTTGCGAGGGTGACTTGTGCCTAATGTTGGGAGGGCGTTTGTCCATCGCGATATCTGATGGAATGGCGTTGAAGAGGTGATTTGAACGCATAAATTAAATGATATTCTCTCTGTGTGGATGGAGTGGTTTTATGAGTAATGGTGGGATGGTTTCGTTGAGCTGGTAGTCTTTGAAGCAAATTTTTTTATCACATGCTCGTAGACAGTGTTTATAGGCCTGATCTTTGTTTCCCTGTGGGTGGTTTATTGGGTTGTTCCGGGTTCATTCTGTAGTGAATCGGTGCTTTGATTTTTTATGTAGTGTGCTGAGGTGACTAGATAATAGATTGGTTATCTAGGCTCTAGCGGAATAGGCGAGTGAGTGACGAGTACAACGGTTGTATCCTTGGACGAGTAATTGAGAGAGTATAAGAAGATGGTGGATGGCATGGAGGAGAAGGTTGAATAGAGTATTATTTTGTGGCTGTGGATGATTGGCCTCTTGTTTCTGGTTTTAGTGAGCGGCCTGATTTCAAAGAGAAGTTTGGGTTGGAATATTTTATGCCTCACTTCGGGGTGTACTTGTTAGTTGTTTTAAAGAGCATGTTGATGAAGTATGTGTAAGAATTGTAATGCCGCTGAACTGGCTAATCTCGTTAGTCAATAAGATTTTGTTCTATATGGATAGATAAATGATCCCAGTCAGCTTGGTCGTAGTTAGAGTAAGTTCAATGGGTTATCCTGGGATGTGCTCCTTTAGAGAAATTTTTTAGGATAGGTAGTTTGTCATCAAAGAGTTCTGTTTGGAGTTGTCAGATTGTTTAGATGCTAGGTTTCGTGAACATCAGGTGATGTCACGAGGATGTTTTAAATTTAGATGTTTAAGAGTCTCTGTGTTGATTTTGACAGCTTATTCAGTGCTATTAGGTTGTTTAGATGTTATTTGATACTGGAGGGTATTGTGCCGCTGTCTTGGGATTCTAGCCAGGCAGGGTGGTGCATTTTAATGTTTTTCCTCAATAAAGATGTTTTCTTGATATACTGAGAGAGGTTTATTGGTGCCTCTAGGTTTGCTTGGCAGGGTGTCAGCAAAGTGTAGTCTGTTATGTTGATGCGTGCTGGGAGGGGTTTGATTTTCATTCGGTAATGGAGAAGTTGGAGGTTGAGGTAACTCTGGAGATATTGGTGAAGACTTTGTCGTTGCTGGTGTATGTAATTACGTTTTCCTTCCGTCGTTTATGTGCCTGTATTGTCTAATCTGCGTACGGGTGGTATTTTTTTAATGTTGGCTTCTGTTACTTCCTGGGTGAAAGCCAGATTTTAAACACTCCATTGGTATTTGTAGGTATCATAAAGAGATTTAAAGTATTTCTAATATTAATTTAAGATAAAATAAAACATTATTTTTTTCTTGAGAATAAGAAATTATATTGGTGTATTTTTTTCTTTGCAGGTAGGTGAAATCATCGCTTATAAAAAAATCAACCTGTAAGTACAATTTGAGTACAACTGTTTTTCTCTATCAACAGGAAATATGTTTTAAAAATATGTTTTATTTCTAAATATAAATCTAATTTACCCAAATGTTCTTTTATTCTTTTACGGATATAAATTAGCTCTTTGTTATGCCCATTATTAACGTAGGGCTTGAGTAATTTTTACAAGACTCATATAATTTCCGATTTTCTTTTTCATTTATTTTCTATCCAAAGATCACTGAGATAATCTCTTTAATTGCAACAAACACGCAAGTCGAAAATCCTATACATTAATGTGAATAATGTAATCAGCGTATGTTTGTAGCATGAAAAATGTTATATTGGTATTCAGGATCATCTTCGACAAGTTATTTAATGCCTAAATGAAATAAACGAGAGTAGTTTTACAAAAGAAATTTGGTATAAAACTCTTATAATTGCAGATATAATGTGACATAGGTTACATGCACATTAGCAATATACATTGGCATAATCTCGGCTATAATCTCACTCAAAACGAGTCTATGCAGGTATAGAAAAAAATATATATCTATCTCTTATATAAGCAAAGAGGTTGTGCCCTATTTATTTTTCGTACGTAATTCATTATATTATGTTTTGCAGGTGAAAGAAGGGAGAAGCTGTTTTCACTTCTTTTTTTAGTTAGAAAAGGCATGACAGATTTCGTATAGCGATTTATGAATTTCTTTATCATTACTGTAGTTCCTCCTTCATAAATATTTCTATTTCTAAAATTGAAACATAAAAGTTTTTTATTTGTATTTTCGTAAACAAACAGGTTCAGAAACAAATAAACATCGACCTTACATTTGGACGAAAACTGAACAAACCATAAGACGTCTAATGCTTTCAAATTCATGAGTCTTTGTATTATTCGTTCATATTTTTCTCTATCTTTACAGTCTATCATCTTTTATTATATGCTTTCACTGCAAATCCTTTTTTTTGTATTATCAGAGAAACTTCCTACTAATTGACCTCGGAAATAAATAACATATTATTTTTACGATAGAAAAGTCTACTCGATATTCTTGGTTCATTAATAAAATATAAGAATGAGAAAGTGAATTTCGAATTGTGAAAAAGATAACACTAAATATTTTAATGGAGTCCTTCTACTTATATAATGTAACGAGAAGGAAAAACGCCCATGAAAAGATGAACTTTTAACCGATCTATCTTTACTTGTCTGTCTCAGCATCTCTACGTAACTTGACTGAACACACACATGGGAAAATACTCATGATCACCTTAATTTAATTTGGACTGAGTTATATTTTATTGTACATGGATGATCCACACATTCTCCCGGGCTAAGTGCAAATTAGGGAACTCCGAGTTGAAGTGAACTCTCTGATGAGGCTTGTGAAAGCTGTCGGTGCGCTTCACTCTCGCTCCCTCTTGGTGCTACTTTATATATTTATTATCACTATCCCCCCCAACCTTTTGTCTACTAGCACTCTGTACTAGGATGAACTGTTCTCAACTGGACATAGTTTGGTTCTCTAAACATGACGCCTGGCTGGACTGCAAGCACCCGGGATCGCCTAGCACTAGAGTATGATAATAATAGGTGATTAACATCCTAATCGTTAGTGGACCCGACTATCTGTACTATTCTTTTCTCCATTAAATACCCGTTTACCCCTTTCCATACTCTATCTTTTATCTACAGAGGTTCTGGCTGCTCGGGGCACTTTCGTTCTCTTATGAGTCCTTAGCCGAGCGGCAGTGTATGGCGTAAAGTCTCAACCTGCTGCGAGGGCAGAAAGTCGGCCGGCAGAGCCAAGTATGGGGCACGGGGTGTGCTGGGCCGTCTACTCTGCTCACCTTCTTCCAGTAGACATCTAAGTATCTATGTTGACATCCTTAATGGTAGTCAAAGATCAAGGATAATTTTGCTCTTATGGCAGCCGGGTTGTCAAGGTGCATAATGGACGACTAGAAATGCACGGAGAGCCATCTTTTGAGACCCTCGTGAGCAGGTCCACATCAGAGACGGAGGTAATCCCCACGTGCTTTCTCAGTGACCCCACCAAACCTCTTCTAACACAGGGGAGGTTTACTTCTCTTCGAAATGTAGGGGTGCAATAATTTCTACCCCCACGTGTTACTTTGGAGCAGAGCAAATGTGAGATTTTCCGCAGCTACGAACGTTACCTGCTTTTCATTCATAGGAAAATGCAAAACAAGCAGACATGCATCCCAGATTCAGCCGCTCTTCGTTGAACCGGCTAGAAAGAGTCAACCCCTTTTAATGCAAAATGGATACCTGGACAATTCGGGTCGTTTCCCTTTCACTCCCGCATGCTTGTGTTTCGAATGTCAAAGGAAGCCCGCGTGCCTGCCTCTCTCTCTCTTCACTAATGGAGGTTAGTTTGCCGACCCAAGACGACAAAAATAAAAGAGTTCTCGAATAGGAATGATAATAGCTTGGGGGTCATGGGCAATTAAAGTTGCTCCCTCAGCTGGAAATGATCCATGAAGTGACCCCCCTGCTCCAGATTACAGGATCTTCAATGAGGGCAAACAAAGCTCGGTGCCAAACTCCAAACCAAAATCCGCCAAAGTACAAGCTTCTCCTCAGTCGTTTGATCACCGATGAGTCACAAGAAGAGGAGGAACGTTCTCACCAACTTGCAGGCCATTCGACAGCTAAGTACTTCTCCATTTAGGGGAAAGATATTGCTGAGGCCGCTCCGGCTGACCCTGGGGCCCATTTTGGAGGTTGATAGAAGCGGGTTTACTCTCTGCACTCCACTCCAAAGAAGAAAGGTAAGAAGCCAAAGATGAATAGGGGTTCCTCTCCTTCTGCGAATATCCGGGGAAGGACGCGTCCGCTGCCACTTCGGTAAGCTACAAGGCCACAATCGGCATGTCTATCACAGAGGCACCCGCAAAGGGAAGACCCAGATAAAAACCAAAGTCGCAAGTACACTCAGCAGAGCCTTAATTACATTGAAGGCCACTGGCTTCAAGCACATCTAGTATTCGCTTCGCTTCAAAGTGGCAATATGTTAACCGAAGGCAATATCATCCAGCAGAGGAGAGTCTTAACTACTTTGATTGGAAGAGAGCCAAAGATGACCAATTTTACGGACAGAGACCCTCTGGGAATGCATTGGACCCCTCCAAGGCGGTATGATTAGTGCCCTTTGGAGACTTAGGGACTCGCGGAAGACTGTAAAACCGCATTCAACCATGAAATTCATGAAAGGAGCGGCTTATTCGAACGAATTCGTGGACTACTTGTTAGAAGACACCACTCTAAAGCTTCTCGATGGTGGAGTATTCAAGGTCGAACGAGTCATGAGAAAACAGGAAGAGGTCTCGATACCCACCCCTAAACTGTTCTACACATTCAATCGTGACAGGATACCTGTGTTAGTTCTTGCCGGTTGGTATTGCTAAAGCGTTAAGGCATTCATGCTATTGCCGCGGAGGTATTACTAATGTCATCGCTTCGGCCATACAAATCAATCATATGGAATTGAAAATTTGGGTTTACCCAAATTCGATTTAAGTTTCTTCAAGGCAGTATACCTCGATTCCTAATCGTATATGACCGAGCGTGTCAAGTGCGGAAATCCCTACACTTCTTGTTCGAAGCAATTTAGCGTGTATCCTCTCAAGAAGGAAATCTTGGCTTTACAGGCTTTGGATCTTCTCTCATTCTGCGAAGCTATAGACTTGGTCTGATGCACCCACCTTACCTGCGAAGTCTTATGTCTTAATTTTTTTTAAAAATACCCTCTGCTCCCGGCCCCTCCAGTCCTTTGAGAACGTTTGTTTCCGTGCTCATTTGGAACTTTTCCGCGTGTTTCATCCCCCCGGGCGCTCTCTTTGGTAGAGCGCCCCCTCTCCCTATGTGTGACCGTTTCTATTAAGGCGAAACAACTGCGTGCCTCCCCACAGTCCTTATACCCACTAAGAATGTAGGCACGATGCTGCTTTCCGGCACAGAGAGGCTTCGGCTTCTATGCCCTTATCTATGGCTGAACTGGGTGGCTCAGAGACGGTGGCTTCTCCAAAGTTTTCAAGGCGGAAGGAGAAAGGTTTCACATAGCGAGCCCAACTTCCCCAGATTGGTCGTCCATAGCGACAGTGGCTGGTGTTCTGTCCCCATGAAACGTAGAGCCATTCCAGGGAGAGTATTCTCTTCAAATAGATCCTCCTCCTCTTATCCGAATTAGGCCTGTAAGACCTATTCTTTCGATGGAATTGCCGCAGAATCTAGATTAAGTGGCAGCAGCTACGGAGGCTTTGCTTCTCCTCTTCTCCTTTAACTATATTTCTACAGAAGACTATGCTAGGCGCGTGCTCCCTGCCCACCGTCCTCGGTTATAAGGGCTTTGGAATCTACCGCCACCGGTTAGTGGAAGCGCAGTATGGTCCGCGTTTTACACCCAGCACGATATTTCTCTTCTTATATTTGCTATAAATACCTCCTTTTATGCAGTGGCAGTGTAGCTGCACAGGGATATGAGTTAAACTGTAATTTATGTGTATATTGCACAGTCAACTGAGTTTGATGCGAGGAATGACTGGCAGCTACCCTCTCTCTTGCTTGGTAATTCGAATGATAGATAGCCCCTCTGGGTAGACTACACGATAGATCCTACGGGTTAGGTCCTTGCTATTCTGATCGACGAGCTAGAGATAGGTGTCTTAAATGTGGATGACTTTACGCACCATTTTGGTGAAAAGTGGTCGATGATCTTCAGTTAGTGATCGCTTTTCCATTCAACTATCAGTTTATGGGCCGCTGTCGCCTAAAAACCGCCCCGGTGATGTTTGGAATGGGCGTATTTTAAGAGTTTAGGTCGCTAGATTATTTCGTTGGGTTTATATCCGGTACCTAATCGCCGTTGGCCTAACTACTATTCCGAGTACATGTGCTTGTTTTACAGGTAATCTGCTTCTTTGGCGAATAGCCGAGTGTGAGACGACCCTCAGACAAAAACGTTATGCCTACATGCGATATAAGCTCCACTCAAACGACTTTGCGGTTGGTGAGCTAGGGATAGGTTTCCGTATATTTCGCTTTTCCTAGTACGCATACTTCTTTTCATTTAACTGGAAGTCCTACCTTGCAGATGTGTTCAAGCAAGTCAAAATGATTTGAGGCAAGTTCTCTCAGGACCATCAATCCTGTATTCTTGGAAAACAAGACATCAATCTCCGACTACGCGTCAGTAGCGAAGTCTTTTCCAGCCGCTTTCCCTGCATTCTCTAGCAAGGATGCTGATCCGTTAGGACTTAAATGCACGTTGTGATGTTGCTGAAAATACTGGTATCATATCAGCTGTAAGAGTCCTTGTGAACTTGTTGACCAGATCAGTTTTCACTCTTTCTCAAATCGACTACATGGCTGGAATCAAGGCCACCCTAGAAAAGGCCTGGCAAAAAAGATAGGAGACGGCCGAGGGTAACTTAAAGTTTTCTTGCCATTGTGCCGCGACTGTTCCCATGGACCTACCCTCAATGTGGCGACACCTTTAGTTCGTATTTTCTCTTTTTCGAATTGTGCACATTCACGGGATGTACCGCTATTTCATCGATCGTTCCATTGCACCTTACTGCACCGACTACGTTGTCCCCCCGACTATTCGGCACATTCTTGTTGAATGTCCCATTTTAAATGATCTCCTCAAACACAGATTTTGGACTATTTGTCTTTTTAGGAGAGACTTGAATCCGCCGTTTAATTTGACTATCTGTGGTATTGTTCGTATGCTCTAGCACTAAGGGAGGCGGGCCTCTCCCTGACGCCGGATCTTGCTTCCTTCTTCTTCTTCTTTTTGATTTTTTTGCTTTGCCTTTGTTTTTTTGTTTGGTTTGGATTTGTTTAGAGAGACCATTTTCTCCTTTATTTTTAATCTAGCCTAGCATTAGGCTATATTATGATTACGAAGACTTATGCACTAGTAGGCAGTCGACAGATGGGGGCTAAATAAATAGAAGTTTCTTCACCTCTGCTACCAAAGCTTGTTAAGCAACTTGAGTTCTGCTCTCGTATTTTTTTTAGCACAAGGCTTATCCTGATATTACTGTGCTAGTTTAGAGTGAGGCTCCAAATCTAAAAAAATCTGTCCTATTTCCGGCTAATTAATTCTTTTTTAACTTTAGATGCTTCCCCCGGTGGTGCTTTTGTCCTTGCGGAAGAGATGGTTTCATTTCATCGCTCGGTACGGAAGATTACGTGACGTGCTCGGTTTGGAGACTTGATTATGATTACTAGTGACTTATAGACTACGTAGGGGGCCCTCGAGTCTTTGGCTTCTAATCCCCTAAATCTACTGCAATATTTCAATGTTTAAAGGTCACGTTCTCTCGTGTCCAAATCAGACATACTAGCTGGATATAGCGACATATGATGTAGCATTCCCTTACTCCTTACTGCGATGACTGCTCTCCTACAACTTTCTCTGATCGGCTTCTAATTTCACAGGGTAGATGCCGACCAGCTTCCTCTTAACAAACCATCCCGGATTGGGGCTGAAGGGAGAGGGGAAAACGTCCCCTGACCACTGGGATCCGGTTTGGGGGGATGGGTTTTTAACAACTTGCTTTACCTCCATTCAGATCTTTCTCACATACCTTTTCTCTCTCCTTTCAAGATCTATCAATTTTGTACCCTGCCCAAGGTAGAGCCGCCATGCCAATGGGCTGCCTGGCTACTGGGCGGGAGGAGTGGTCCTGAATGGTGGCAGCTGGCTTTTCCGGCCCCGTATTCACCCCTCGCAGAACGGGCAACTTCCTAGGGTGATTAGTGTCTGCGTCCTGTGGAAATAATGAAGTGTATAAACTACCTCCTTTTATCCCTCCTTCACCAGGATCGGAGCCGCTCTCTAAAATCTCCACAGAAGAAATGGAGGTCCGACCTTGCCGACCATGGAGCGGCAAGGTCGAGCGTTTGTTAAGAAAGTGGAGGGAGCAGGATCCGAGCCCTACACTCTTCGTCACGTTCGACTGTGATAAGCTCCCTGAGTTGTTGCGTGCCATTTGGTATCACTACCACATGAAAGCATTCGTGCCACTGCAGCAGAAATGCTACTACTGCCACCGCTTCGGACATGCGAATCCCCCCTGTAAACGTGCACATTAGGAGTTACACGAAATCTGTGTAAGTTTCTCTAAGGCCACACACGATTTGGACTTATCATGTGAGACCAAATGTTTCAATTGCGGAGAGCCGCAATTGCGTATCTCCTTGAGAAGGAAATCCTGGCCGTTCATGCCAAGGATCTTCTCTCATTTCGCAAAACTATAAACGGTCTTAGCACTCCCAACGCTGCCTGAAAAATCCTATACCTCAAAACCATTTTGCAAATTCTACCCACCCCGGGCACTCCCCTGGTACAGCTGGTGGCACAAAGGGTTCGCACACAGCCCTGGCTAAATCCAGCCCTCCTTTACTCCAGAGTTACCTTTTCCCGAGTCGTTAGACTAACAGGAGGCAACACCCCTGAAGATGGTCGTGGGGCCATGTTCCTGGGTTCCTAAAGCTGCTCTCAGAAAGGAGAAAAACACTAAAGGAGATTGGCTCCTTCGCCCACACCCAATGGTATGCTGGGTAATTAGAAGACGTTGTCCCCCCAAAGGACCGACCTCTGCTACCGAAGGTGCCCCTACGGCCTAATGTTTGAAGGCAGGTGAAGGAAAAGAAGCTCATGGCAAGCCTAACCTCTCCCAATAAGTCCTTGGAGGCAAAGCACCTTCAGCGCATTATCCGGCCAAAAACATCCGTAGTTCTGCCACCTGGAAGCGTACGTCAAATTCCTGTGAGAATGCTCTGTCCAAAGAGTCTCCCCGCATCCCCTCCAAGGTAGATCTGGATGGCATATTCACACAATTAAAGTGCTGTGGACCCAGGACAAACTGGGTGGAGCTGTGGAGGCTCGTCTCCTCTCGTTTTATCTTAGCTATGCTTGCCGGAGACCGTGCTTGGCGCGTGACCCTTGCAAACCATCCTAGTGTATCAGCGTTTTTCAACCCCACTACCATAGCATGGCGTTCGGGAAGGAGGATGCGCCATTTACACCCGGAATGATATCTCCGTTATTCTCTTTGCTTTAGATACCTCGTTTTAGGCAGAAGCTGGGCAGCTGAACCTGAATAGGAGCTCTACTGTTATTTTTGTGCACATCCCCTCCACCGTCAGAGGACGTCGGCGCGTCGTGTCACGATTGACGATCCCCTTTCTCTTGCTGGGGGATTTAAACGGTAGTGGGCCGTTTGGGGAGAGTACTCGATCAATCCCAGGGGTCAGGTTCCTGCTGCCCTGATCGACGAGATAGATATAGGTGTCCTAAATGTAGATGAGTTTACGCATCACTCTCCGAGAACCGCTTCATTTTCCTGGCTTGATATTTTTTTGCTCTCCAGATAAACAGGGTAATGTTGGGTGGAGGTAGTCGATGACCGACTTGGTAGTGATTAGTTTCCCATTCAAATATCATTTTCTGCGCCACTGCCGCTTTGGAGCCCGCCCAGTGGTGAGTTCTTCTCCGGCAACCTCATTTCCAAGGGCCTAACTAAGATTCCTAGAACGTCTCGACGTTTTGCACGCCGACCGCTTCCATGGCGGCCAGCCGAGTGAGACTGCCTTCAAGCAGAAGGGTTATACTAACATGCGCTATAAGCACCACCTGAACGATTTTACTGTAGTTGAATTTCTTTGAGCTATGGCTATGTTTCGGTATGTTTCACTTAACAAGAAGACCCCACTAGCAAGGGAAGGAAGCGAGTCAAAAGGATGCGAGGTATGTTCTCGCAAGACCCCCTCCCGTTTTTTCATGAGAATGGGACATCAACCTTCCACGTAAAGGGAGCGGCAATTTTCCTTCCTGTCCGCCGCGCTACGGGACTCAGTGCCCGTCCAGCCTAAGCTTAGCATCTCTATTTCTTTCTAATACCCTTTCTTCTTACCCTTCTCCCTTAGGGAGCGCGCTTACACAGCTCCTTGAAGCTCTGTGCGTCCTGGATATTATGCATAACTATTCAATGTGTATATCATGTCTCTACATTTGTGCCACGTAAGAGTTTTATGTACTTTGCCGAAATAAATGTTTTGTTTGTTTGTTTGTTTGTTTGTTTTTTACTTTCCATACAACTTCTCCCATACCTTTGTCTGGTCGGACTCTAATTTCATAGGACAAACGCCGACCAGCTTCCTCTCAGCCAACCATCCCAGATCGGAGCTGAGGGGGGATAAGACAAAGCCACCTCATCCCAGAGCTGTGGTTTAGGATGGTGGGTTTTTAACAACCTGCTTCACTCCATCTCCACCTTCTTCACACCTCATTTCCTTTTCCTTTCACTATCTATTTTTTTACGCCGTGCTAAAGGTGGAGCCTCCATGCCGATGGGATGCCAGGTCACTAGGCGGGAAAAGTGGCCTAAAATGGCAGCAGCTGGTTCTGACGGCCCGTATTCACCCCTCGCAGAGTGGGCTACTGCGTGTGGCGATGAGCGTGTACATCCCATGAATTACAAAAGGTCACTATGCCCAATGATGAGCCATAAAAAATATTCTCTCCCTTTACCTTCCCCTCTACCATCACTGCAGCCACCTTCGGGCAGATCAACTAAAAAATGGAGGACCTCCCTCTCTGCTCCCTCAGGGGACCCTCGAAATTTATATAACAAAGAGGAGGCTTACTCCTCTCCTTTGCCCACGGGTCCCAGGGACTCTCCCTCACCTCTTTCTGTGGCACTTTTTCTATCGGCAGTCCCCCACTTTACTTTCCAAGGTTACTGCCAAGAAAGCAGGTGGGCGGCCCATAATTAATTGACCGTTTCCGGTTGAGGCGGCTCGATAGAGCCAACCCCATTGGGTGAGTAAAGGACGCCAGGGCCCATCGGCCCGTGCTCCATAATGTCCTAAAGGCATGCACGCGAAGTTTGCAGGGGGTCAGTTTACATGCCACCCTCTCTTCCTCGACGGATGCCTGTTCGCCGGCATTAGAAGATAAAAAAAACTCGAAATGTATCTGTCATGTCTTAGGGGGGGATGGCCAAATGAAGGCTTCATAGAGTTGGATTTGGTCCCTGAGGTGACCCAGCCTTAGAGGGTAGGACCTTTCATGGGGTCGAACCAGGGCTTGGTGCCAAGCACTGAACCCAAGGCCGCCTCTGTGCAAGGACCTCCTCGGAAGGCTCGGGCCCCAGAGGTTTGACGAGGTGATGAGGGATATCCTGCTCCAGCTGGTGCCCCTATGACAGCCAAGACCTTCTCCATTTCAGAGAAGGATCTTGCTGAAGCCGGTCCATCTGGCGTAGGGGTTCCTACCCGCGGAGGAGAGAAGCGGGTTCAGTCCCAACCATCCTCTCTAAAAAATAAAGAGAACAAGAAAAAGACGAAAAAGACTTCGAGCTCCTCTCCTTTCGCGGGAGCCGAGGGGATGGATGGGTCTGTTGCCGTTTCGGTAAGTTACCAAGTTAAGATCGGCACGTCCGTTGCTCTTCCGGGTGGGGAGTCTCGAACGAAACCAGAACTGCGCAGAGTGGAGCCTCGATTACATCAGGGTCCCTCATTAGGAGGCTACCTGGTGTTTTTGAGCCCACTGACTTCGAATCCCTCCGAGGCGGCCATGATCAGTGCTCTGCGGACACTTGATGGCACGCCTGTAAGTGAGACGCCGCACTCTACCACGAACTTCGTGAAAGTAGTAGTTTATGCGCGGGAACTCTTGGATTACTCCATAGATGACATCACCTTAGAGCTAGCCGAACATGAGGCGGTTAGGGTCAAATATGTGGTTAGAAAACAGGGAGAAGCAACGAGACCTACCCCTACTCTCTTTGTCACGTTTGACTGTGACAAGGTTCCTAAGTCGGTGCGTGCCGGGTGGAATCGCTACGGCGTGAAGGCATTCGTGTTCAGGTTGCTCCAAGGCCTCACACGATAAGCCCAAATCATCTGTGTTGAAGTGTGTCAATTGCGGAGAGCCGCACTCCGCTTCTTCGAAGCAATGTAGTGCTTATCTCCTCGAGAAGGAAATCCTGGCCGTTGAGGCCACGGAACCACTCTCGTTTCGAGAGGCTAATGACTTGGTCCTGGCGCGCCCGTCGCTTCCTGGGACGTCCTAAGTCTTAAGGTTAAGACAGACACCCTATGATCCTCGCCCCTCCTCCCTCCAGGCCTACGAAGATGCTCGTTTCCGCATTAATTCGGAACCTTACTGCCGGCTCTACCCACCCCGGGCGATCCCCTGCAGCACAAAGGGTTTACATCCAGCCCCGGGTAAAACGAGGGCTCTCTTCCCTTCCCCCTGTTTGGCCTTTTCCCGTAGGGCAAAACGGCCGTGCCCCTCCACCGACTCGTAGACTCAGAGGAGGCAACACCCCTGAAGAGGGTCGTGAGGCCATCTTCGGGGGTTCATAAAGCTGCCCCCCCAAAAGAGGACACCACTAAAGAAGCTTTGGCTCCTTGGCCCACACACAGTGGTAGACTGGGTAGCTCCGAGATGCTGGATCCTCCAAGAAAGACCCCAGCCACCGAAGCCACCCCGCTTGCCTCCGGTTTTGAGGCGGAGGGCAGAAAAGAGTCGGAGGTTGCAGAGGCCTTTTTTCTTGCTCGGAGATATGAACGGTACACACCCGCTCTGGTGAGACTACTCGATTAATCCCATGAGTCAAGTCTTTTCTGACCTGATTGACGAGTTGAAGATGGGTCTCCTAAATGTAGATGAGTTTACGCATGACTGCCCTGGAACCGCCTTATTTTTCTGCCTCGATCTATCTTTGTGTTCTCCGGATACAAGGCCTGAGTTTGGGCTGGGGCAGTCGAATATTTTCACATTCAAATATTCTTTTGGGGACTTTGCCAGCCCATAACCCGCCCCTTTGGTGATTGGCGCGTTCGTAGGGGTCCGAATTTCAGGAATTGACTGATTTCTCTACCTCAGTCCTAGCGTTTAAGGCGTAGATGAGGCCGTTGAGTTCTTCTCCGGCAACCTCATTGCTGGGCACCTAACTACGATTCCTAGAACGTCGTGCCGTTTCCCATGCCTACAGCTCCCGTGGTGCTCAGCCCAGTGTGAGGCGGCCCTCTAACAGAAGCGTTATGCCCCTAATGCCGTATAAGCACCGTCCGAACCAATTCACTGTCGGTGAATTTCGTCGAGGTAGGGCTAGGTTCCGGTATAATTCGTAGCACGCCCGCGGCTCTACTTGGCAGGAATACGTGTCTTCACTTAACAGGAAGATGCCTCTAACAGAGGTGTGGAAGCGAGTCAAAACGTTTTGGGGAAAGTTCTTGCAAGACCTCCCCCCACTCCCGTTCTCCAAGAGAATGAGATCGCAATCTCGGACCCCGTATCTTTTGCGACCGCTTTTTCCGCATTATCTAGCCGGTATGCTGCTCCATCATGCTTTACTGCGCGTCGTTACGTCGCAGAAGGCCGGTGATGTGACTTTACCTCCAGAGGCGGAGAACCCTTTACCGGCAGGTTTACTTTAAGTGAGGATCGTTCCACTCTTACTTAGTGCCTGAACACCGCCCCTAATCCAGATGATGTCCCGTACTATATGCTTCGACACCTGCGTGAGCAAGGCATAGCCTATATGTTAGATTTGTTCAACAGGACCTGGGTAGAGGGTATCCTCTCAGATTCCTTGCGAATTGCAACTGGGCTCGCTTTTCGCAAACCGGGAGAGATCACTCTACCCCGGCCGGTTTTCGCATAATCTCTCTAACCTCCTGCGTGTGCCGGTTGATGGAAAATATGCTAAATGTTAGATTAGCATTTTTCTGGACTGCGGAGGCCATCTGTCGTCTGCACAGTGTCGCTTATGCAAGTTACACACCACGTCGTATGCATTGCTCTTTCTGTAAAATGCCGTCTGCGATGCCTTCCTTCGTAAAGAGCACAACGCTACGGTGTTTTTCTATCTGGAGAAGGCTTATTATACCGCATGACTATATGGTATCATGGAAACTCTGCTTACGATTGGCGGGAGGGGATTCCTCCCAATGTTCATCTCTGAATCTTTACGAGCTTGTCGAATCCGCGTACGAGTGGGAAAACAATCTTTGCCTCAATGGAGCAGAAAGAACGCGTCCCTCAAGGATGTGTTCAGTGTCACATTTTTAGCCCTGAGCATCATCAGTAGCACTTAGGTCCTGCTGGAAGATATTCTCGCTAGGTTCTACGTCGGTAATTTTTCTATCTCTTTTAGTGCAGCCTAGATCACAACTCTAGACCGTCGACTCTAACATGCACTGAAGCGCATCTCTCGCTATATCGAAGCGCACATGTTTCTGTATCCCTAGACCAACAGTAAAGTGGTATACTTCTGACACATTCCGCAGTTATGCCCCCACCCAAACTTGTATTTGACCGAAGCCTCACCTGAAAGGCTCATATTTAGTAGCCCTAAGTTCTCTTGTATCCGAACCATGGATATTCTTTGTTCCGTGACTTTCAGCACCTGGGGCTTTGATAAGTCTACTGACTTACTTTTTGAACGATCCTTTGTTCGTTCGAAGCTTGACTACGGATGCGAGATTTATGCATCCGCAGCCGACCGTGTATTGCGGAAGGTGAATTCGATCTACCCCACCGGCATTTTTCTGGCGATCGGTGCCTTTTGCACGTCCCCGAATGAGAGCCCAGAGCCAACTTTTCATTGATTGGGAGATGCCACTCGCTCTGAATCGTGCACAGTGCATTATTTGCCTGTACTCGTGAGCCCAGGACCTCCATTAGTCGCCAATAGCTCTCATTGCATTAATAGCTGATCTCGACAGTACCTATGCCGCCGAGAGACGCCAGTCCTATCCTAACCCCATTAGCAAACTCCATCGAGAGCTCGGTAGAGCTTTTGGGTTGGTGGTGCAACGAGTTCTTGCCTGGACACCACCCTGAAAAGTACCACCTTTGACTATTTGTAGCCATGCCTCAGCGACAATGCTTCTACAACGCGGGGAATATTCCTTTCCGTCTTATTGAAGCACATTCCGTGTCACGTTGGAAGCATGCCAGTGTACGAATATATCCAAGTCCCACGACGTGGTCGGTTTCCATGCTATATCGTATCTGTATAAAGACATAGGGCTCTTCCAGGCCCTGCTTCTGTCTTATCATCTGACTTGGTTGTAATACACATTTCGGTACGTTAGATAACATGACGTGCCCGCTTTGAAGACCGGATTGATTTATAGTGAGTCACGAAGCGCCATGAGTGCTCATTGCCATTGAAATCTCCGCATCACCTGGTTACGATATCTGAGACGCCATAGTTTGTTCTAGATTATCTTCTTCTGGGTGCTGTACATGTAGGAATTGCGATTAATGAGCAAGCCGATGAGAGCGCCAAAGACTGGGCAACTTGACCAGTGTGTCGCTTTACCTCACATCGATTACATGGCAGGAATACGAGCAGCTCTCCAGGGTCCTTGGCAAAGAAGATGGGAGACGGCCGAGGGGAACTTAAAGTTACGTGACATTGCACGTGACTGTTTCCATTGACTTATGCCCAATTTTATACACTCACTAACACACCGCATTTTGATGTAGCGCTCGCTTGCTCCTTATTGTGAGGACTGTCTTGCCTCCCAGGCCTTTCGACACAGTCTTGTTGAATGTCCTAGTCTGAGTGATCTTCGCGCATGTTACCTGTCCCGGTAGCGGAACGAGTGGGGTCGTGACCGGTTTTCTCTTGTACTCTGTACTGATTCGTGTACACAGACTAGGATACTATACGACCTTTTCGAGGAGGATGGCCTCCTTCAATATATTAGACTGTTTATTGTAGGTCGCATGTTCCTGCTCCTGGGGTAGGCGGGCCTCCTCCCAATGCCGGAGCGCACTTCCTTCTTGCTCATCATTTGCTTCTTTTCTTTTTCTGTTGTTGTGTTTTTAGCCTTTGTCCCCTTTTTTATTGTTGTTAGTTGTTATTTACATATTGATAACCGTTTTTTAATCTAGCCTAGTAGTAGGTTATGGTGTGAGTATGGTGACCTTTGTCCTAGTATCCCTTCGCCAGTTGGTTTCCTAAAATAAAAAAAAAACTGCTCTGTCCCCGAGACTGTCCGGCACATTCTTACCGAAAGTTCTAATCTGGGGTATCTTCGCGTATGTTCCATGTCCCTGTACCATGATGACTGGGTACGCTACCCCTTGTTACTTATGATCGGGAGGTCTTCGTGCACTGCCGACTGTTATAATGAGGAAACTGAACTCCTTTTTCTAGTATATCCTTTGGGATATTTTCATGTATGTTTGAGCTTCATTTCAGGATTTGGGTTGTTTGTTTGCTTTTCTTTTTTGTCTTATTTGCTGTTTTTGTTTTTTCTTTGAAATATTTAGCTATTTAAAGGCTAAAATTAAAAATATATATCTTTTGTAATTTCGGCACCTATGCCCATGCAGTTAGTCGCAGGCAAGTGGCATTAAAAGTCCCGCGAGGATCTTTCCCTACTCGGTGCTTAATGGCAAATCACAAGCACACCGCTCTTACCGCCAACTAGCACTTGCCTTTATTGTGCAATCACTTGCTCTAGTTTTATTCTAATATCCACCTTAGATGCTCTGGTTTCCAATTTCGTGCACTTATTCACATCTTTATCTTATTAGCACAAGTTGCTTTCTAGTGATGGACAAAGGCATCAACAGAAATCAGCTTATAAGCAGAGCAGTAGATAAGTGCCTATGTGTTGAAGAAGAAAGCGTTATTAAGCATTTACCGTGTCGCGTGTAAATGTGATTTCCCGTTCATTTTGCGAAGCCGGTGCGCTTCTCTTACTAATGTTTTCTTCTTTATCATATAGGGACTTAACTACACTTCACTGTTCTTAAGCTGACTTGGAAAATCATTTCGGGGGATGTGGATTGTTGCCGAGTGGTTAGCACCTTTGCCTGAAAGGCAAAGAGCGCTCGATGGCATAGGTTAGAACCCGACCTATATTTCCCTTTCCATAAAATAGTTTATATTATTTTATTCCGTTTGGAATCCTCTCTTTCTTATTACTTAATCTATGTTTGATCCTTGTTTGGTCTTATAAACAGACTTTATCGCTCCTATATGTATGTATGTGCAGATCTATGTACACGAAAGTTGTGCACAATCATGTACACATTCTTTCCCAGACTTACGTCTTATGATATGAGTGACCATTGGTTTTGCCTTTGTCGCGTTATCTTTATTTCGGTCACAAAGAATTCCATTCCCACAAAGCTATCACTCGACGATTTACTTCTATTTGTTTATTAACGTTAACCTGCAAGACTGAATCCTATAAAATTCCTTTTTTCACCATCTATCTATCGAATTCCTTCAATAGATAATCTCTCTCCTATAACATGTACCTAAGAGAAAATTATAAAGCTTAAAAAAAGGAAGTTAACTCATTGATTAATTTAACCAGAAGAGATTATTATAGATAAGAATTTAGAAAAAATAATAATAACATTGCAGCATCTTGGAAAATAGTTAAGAAAATTATTTCTAATGATTGTAATAGTAAACTTCCTACACCATAAAATAAAGACGACCTGGCCACTTGGGGAGAAAGTTGCAACGAGTTCTTTTCAGATATGGGGAAATGAACGTTTGAGAAAACACAAGAAGAACATTAAAGATGCAACTATGCTCCCTCTGATGCTTATCAAAATAATGTACATAAGGATAATATACGATATTTTAAACCTATCCCAGTAGACTACAAGACATTTCACTTATTTTAACTATTAAACAATTAAATCAATCTAACGCCTGCGATTCTGAAGGTATTTCTCTTCGGTTTTTTAGAGATTCACTGTTTATTATTGTTTATTACCTTACTATAATAATTCATACCTCTATAGTCACCAAAACATATCCTGGCGTATGGAAATACTCTCATGTTATTCCTGCCTCCAAGGGGGAGACTCTGAAGATGTGTCTAACTATTGACCAATTACTTTGCTTCCTGCGCTATCTAAAGTTTTAGAAAAAATTGTAGCCATTCAATTGACAACATACCTTGAGGTTATTAATCTTCTTTCCAACATCCATCATGGGTTTAGACCCAAATTCTCTACCGAGACGGCGCTTCTCAAAATATCAATAGAATATATTATAATATCGATAATAAAAAAATCTCTCTTTTACTGCTTTTGGACCTTTCAAACGATTTTGAGCGTCCATCATAAGATTCTTCTAGAAAAATGTCAGTTACTGAACAAAGAAACATACTGGCTCTCTAGCTACTTGGGGAACCGATTCCAATCTGTTAAACTAGATAATATAATATCTTCAAGAAGGGTCAATTTTGGGGTCCCTCAGGGTTCAGTACTGGGCCCAGTTCAATTCAATATTTACCTTAATGACCTTGTAACATCTCTTCTTAATTGCTTTGTGGTTCATGCGCTGTCGATACATAAATTCTTCTGGAGGGTAAGATTGAAGATCTAAAAGATTTAATTAAGAAAGCTGAAGAAATACTCAGATTATTGCTAAACGAGAAGAAAACTCGATGTATTTTTATTGGCTCTTGGCCAATAATTATCATAAACTTGGATGGAAACGAAATAAAACCTATGAACAGTGTGAAAAGTTTGGGCATATATTCGAATCGATTTATTCTTTGGAATTTTGAGGTGTCACTCAGTATGTTGTTTAGTTTGTGCATGCATTCTTATATATTAAGTAGGATGAAAACTTTGGACTTGTTTCCTAAGTGACACCTCAAAATTTCAAAGAATTACGAAAGATCCAATGGACCAACTGAAGAAAGAAGGTCAAAAAACTAATATCCAAAAACAACAATATCCCTAATCAAATCCAACCCTTTCCTATTTGTGATAGAACGAGTTGAAGCTGCGTTAATTTCAACTTCTATCAGATATTATTTAAAACCAAGATGTTGCCCACGTGCATCTTCGATTCGAAGCTAGGTGCCTTAAGGCAGCCACCGGATGTCAATGTTTAAACAAGGAGGTTATCGTCCCCCCGTTCGCCCCCATACGCCGACCTCGCCAGATTGAGTTAGGCTTATAGGCAGATAAGGCATTGTTTTCCGGCTTGGCTGTGCGTTCCCTCGAAGCTCCCACTCCATTGTCCCACACGCCAAGGAGATGTCCTGGCTATTTATATGGAAACTTTACCACTAAGATCAGATTGGAGATCCAAATTTTCGTCACGAAACATCACCACGACCCTCTCTCCCTTTGTGTGCCAAGAGACCTCGACCTCGAGATTCACCATCACTTGTCCAGAAGGAGGAAAATATTCCTTGAGTGCCAAAGGCTCGAGCCTTTCGTGACGCCAAGTCCCCAAGGCTTCCCCCTCGTGTTCAGAAGAGAACAGCATTAGAACAGCCATTGTTCTTTTGAGCCCTTCGCAAAGAAACGGTTCTCACCCTTCCCCCGTTGTTCAGAGGAGAACAGCATTAGAACAGCCATTGTTCGTTCGAGCCCCGTTGACAAGAAACGGTTCTCACCCTTCCCCCTTGTTGTTCAGAGGAGAACAGCATTAGAACGGCCATTGTTCTTTTGAGCCCTTCGCCAAGAAACGGTTCTCACCCTTTCCCCGTTGTTCAGAGGAGAACAACATTAGAACAGCCATTGTTCTTGAGCCCGTAGACAAGAGACGGTTCTCACCCCCCCTATTGTTCAGAAGAGAACAACTTAGAACAGCCATTGTTCTTCAAACCGTTCATTGAGAAACGGTTCTCATTCCCAAGACGCCACGTCAGGATCATTTTATCCCATCCTTCGGCTGTAACTCGCCAGCGGACCGAAAATTCCTTCAAGCCACCTTCCACTGCACCACTAGTGTAAAGTTACGTAAGCCAAACGTCACCTTTGAGTACTTAACCCTTTTGTCAATTCTATCCTGTGCTTTAAATGGTTTATCAAACCATCCCATCTCTTTAACTCTATATTTGTTTTACCTTTTTAAATCCTTTAAATCCTCGGATTAACCCAAGCCCCCACGACCCTTTCCATTCTCTGTTTATGTCAATATTTTTCGTCTTGTGTTTGTTGATAGTTATTATTAATAAAACTCTATTTTATTAATGATAGCAATATTATTATCCTTAAGCTCAGTTCCACTTCTTAAGCATATCGAAGATACATAATATCGGCCGCCAGACATTAAAGCACTCTAAAGATAATTAAGGAAGTTCCCTCAACGAATAGTGATATATGGTATATCGTCGGGAGTCATTTCACATAAGCAAAATGACCACCTTCGCCCGATCATCTCTCAAGTCTCAACGCCGACATATAAACTCGCCAAAAGTTCCAATTCAATTATTACGCCATGTATCCCGTCAAAATTCTCCATAAAGTTGACCAATGATTTCGTTAATATTCTTCACAGTTTCCTACCAGGAGGCATCCCAGCTTCCCTCGATGTCGAGAGTCTTTTCACCAATGCAATGTGACAATAGAAGAAACAATCGAAATAATTCTAAAGTGTGTCTACGAAAACACCGAATAGAACACCAAATATTAAAGCAACTTTTAAGAATATTTACAAATGAAGCTCCATTCCGAAGCCCAGATGGCAAATTTACCGTCAAATTGATGAAGTAGTGATGGGATCCCCATTGGGCCCTACTTTTGCAAACTTCTACATGAGAAAACTAGAGGAAACGTTCTTAACAAAAATGACGAAGCTATCCCAAATTTACAACAGATTTGTTGATGGCATATACCTTACAACTAAGGACGAACACCAATTACTACAACTCAAAAGAACCTTAAAATCTCATTCTGTTTTCAAATTCACATACGAGTTGAGTGTAAACGGCCGTATTTCCTTCTTGGATGTAGATGTAAAACAGAACAGCGACTGAAAATATATCACCACCATCTATCGACAGGGAACAGAGTGCGGTCGATACCTTACCGCCAAAAGGGAGTGCACCGAGAAAGATAAAAAATCGGTAATGAGCTCATACATAAGAAGACATATCAAGAACTACTTAACGTGGAACAAACTTGATGAAGAATTTCGCCGGTCCAAATAAACAACACCTATTCCAATAGAGAATTTGACAAATTTCAGAAGAAAATTCTCAACTCAAAGTTTGAGGTACAGGAGTAAAAAGAAAAAGAAGTAAAAATAATACCACTCTACTACATAAACCAAATGACGGATGCCTAAAAAACAGGCGAACAAATACTATAAAACATCATGAAAAGTAATACTATCCAAGAAAGAGAAAATAAGTTATCTCTACGAATATATTATAAAAACAAAAAAGTCCGCAACCTATTAATAAAAAACAACCGCCATAAAAAAGAATCCATCCTAAAGGCTACAAATGTAGTATGCAAATTTGAATGCACCCATGAGGACTTCAAGCCCCATCCAAACATGCAATAAATAGGTATGACCACCACTACCCTCCGCTGACGCCTAACAATGCACTTGCAAGGAGGAGGAATCAAGGCACACTACAATGAACATAACAATGAACAAATTGCAAGAAAAATCCTTGTTGAAAACATTACCATCCTCAGAAAACCTAAGATCTCCGCCGCCTGAAGATTCTAGAGGCTCTTCTCATCAAAGAGATGGGCCCGAACCTGAATACACGGCGAACCAGCTCGAAGCGAGTATTACACCTTGTCTGCTGAAAGAAAAACGAACCTTACTCTGATTCAGACCTATAAAAGGCATCAAAGAACGAAAATGAAATTCATTCTTTGCTTCTCACCAAACAATATTACCTCGCCGCCAAAGGAGGCAACGAGAATATAAGCTTTCTATCAAAGCCACCTCAAAAATAACCAAGACTTCCGTCTAAAGATGTCTGAAGAAAGGCCAAAGCTCACGGCTAAAATTTGCAAAACATCCAAATATTTTAAATAAGACCAAATAAAATTGATCTTTCTCATTTGAATTTCAATCTTCAGCTCATATAAAAAAAAACTGCATCCGACAGTTAGAACGTGCTAAAGTAAAATTAGTAATGTCAAAATACAACCTGTTCTTTAACAAAACATGTATAGAAGAGAAGCTACTCCCATCGTACACCAATATATATATATATATATATGAGGAATTAAACCACATTCTCCGAAGACAATTTAATTCAGAACAGTTTCGGTGTATCTCACACCCTTTTTCAACTGACACTGGATAGGAAATATAAGAAAAGTGCATACCAGCATAACACATGGTCAGGTCGTGAAAGATTCCCTCTTTTTTTCCCAATCCCCTACTTGGGGCTAATCTGGAGGGGCTAGTTAGGCCTAAACATATTGAAGGGCTAAAATTTTACTATTTTGTTTATTTGCTTTCTTATTCTTGGATTAAAATAAAATTGACCCTCAGATAGATTTAAATTAGGAACTGACGATATCAAGCTCGATTCTACGATTCTTCTCTTAACATAGTTAGCCGATTTAAATACCATTTTACTTCCATTGAAATCGATCGTATGATTCTTCTCTTTAACAAATATTTGGCCTTAGCATGGGAAATAGTTTATCTCCGATATTGGCATGTCTCTTCATGGAATATTTTGAGACTGAACTCCTTCCCACAATTTCTCCCCCTAACTTTATATGGTTAAGGTACATTGACGATGTATTTTCTGTATGGCCTAATGGCCATGATTTTGATACCTTTTTTAATAATTTGCATGTCTTCATCAAATTTAAATATGAATGGGAATATGATAATAGATTACCCTTTTTAGATGTCCTCATTAATTAAGATCACCATGAATTAAAACTTGACGTGTATAGGAAACCAACCCACTCGAATGTCTATATACATTATTTTTCGTTTCACGATAATACTGTTAAAAAATTGGTAATTCCTAACCTTTTCCTTAGAGCATACAAAATATGTCATCCTTCCTATTTAGATGAAGAAATTGTCATTATCAGGACCATTTTTTCACATTTGTATTACCCCGATTGGTTCATATCGTCTGCCCATTTTGCAGCTAGGAAAACATTCTATGGTAATAAGCCTTCCCACACTAATGACTTCAACAAATGTATAACATTGCCATTTAATAATAAATTAAATAGTTTAAAGGACATATTTGGAAAAGCGGGTATTAATCTAGCCTTTAAATATAATAATTCCTTAAACCAATTGATGATTGCCAGGAAACCCAAAGAACATCATAACATAGGAGTATATGCAATACCATGCAACGATTGCCATAAAGTTTATATAGGGGAAACGGGGAGAAATCTAAACAAGAGATTGGACGAACACAAAAGAGATATTAGAGTGGGCAGCGAAAGCAGTGGAATATTTTGCCATGTTAGAGACTTGAATCATACGATCGATTTCGATGGAAGTAAAATGGTATTTAAATCGGCTAACTATGTTAAGAGAAGAATCGTAGAATCGAGCTTGATATCGTCAGTTCCTAATTTAAATCTATCTGAGGGTCAATTTTATTTTAATCCTGTAATAAGAAAGCAAATAAACAAAATAGTAAAATGTCAGCCCTTCAATATGTTTAGGCCTATTCCCCCCCCCCCCCGATTAGCCACAAGTAAGGGATTGGGAAAAAAAGAGAGGATCTTTCTTGACCTGACCATGTGCTATGCTTGTATGCACTTTTCTTATATTTTCTACCCTGTGTCAGTTGAAAAAGGGTGTGAGATACACCGAAACTGTTCTGAATTAAATTGTCTTCAGAGAACAGGGTTTAATTCCTCATCTTTTCTAGAGATATTGCATTAATTTTCATCATATATATATATATATATATATATATATATATATATATATATATATATATATATATATATATATATATATATATATATATATATATATATATTCTAGGTGATTGAAGCGCAGAATCACCAGCTTTAAATCCACTAAGAACTTTATCGCTACGAGAAGTTCAGACAAATGGTTTGTGAGCCCTTTATCACGTGACAACGTTTCGATCCTCATTTGTTCCTCTTCAGGTCTTAAAATTTAAAATGTAGGTTAAACATGAAATACATACCTACAGTATAAAAGAAATATTATTATGTGTGTAGAGAGCAAAAAAGAATAAATTTTATATGAGTGGTAGAAATACCATAAAATCAATTTTAGATTCAGGAAAATTAAAATAAAATTTTATTTAGGTAATGAAGGAATACAAAAAAAAATAGCACAATGAGTTATGGAATTAAAAACAATTAGGAAAATGATTTTAAAAACAATATTGCATTAATGAAAATCCAATACCAAACAATTAATTTTAAAGAATTTTAAGAAAATATTATTAACCCTTATTTAACATACCTTATATGGTGAGATTATTCATTTTTATTTGACATCGGTTGTTTTTTTTAATTTCCATGTTACTTTGTATTTACATTATCAATTAACGAGCGGGGTTTAGTTGAATGAGTAATTCAATTAAATAAATGGGATTGCAGTGGAAATTAGGTTGAGTAAACATTTTCTTATTATGAATATCTCTTTACACGTCCTAGAAGTTAGCCACAGCAGATAAACCGATAAAGCAAATTGAATCTCAAATGTCAATATGTTCCAGCCACACAATTAATAACTTTTCTATTTATTATATTTTCTTAAAGTGCCATAGTGCATTTCTCTCCCAAAAGGGTGAATGAAGTTTCCGAAAGCTCGTCCTTTTTATATGCAATCAAAGAATATGTGAAGACTTTGTACACCAAAATTAAGTGCCCGAAAAACTTCGAGCGTTTTTTTATATTCATTCAATTATTATTTTTCGATGTCTGAAAACCTTCGAAAGGAAACAGTTGTGGGATCATTTTTTGTATCCTAAAGTTTAAATAAGCCAGTATCTATCATAAATCGGACAAAAGAGGATATTCACGGCATTAATTAGTAGACAAGATCGCGAGGCAAAATTCAGTTTTGAGAACCTCGCCAGTACAAGTTTTCATTCAAAGGCAAGAAAAATCAAGTAAAAAGGGAGGGTTAGGAGAAATCACTCTCTCCTACCCTTCCTTTCTACTTGTCGCAATACCTCACCTGAGCAAGTCAAGGAGTCCGAAGGGAATATCTGCTATCCAATGAAGTTTGAGCAAGTAACTGCAGAAACAAAAGGGGGATTAGGTTTTTAAACTGTATAGGAGTTACTTGAAGATGCACCTTATTCAAGACAACCAGCAAACTTTAATGTCAATTAATTTAAGTTTTTTAATTAATTAAGACCACTCAAAGTAGCAGATGGTTACATCAATGTTAACACAAGGAAAAAAACTATATGCCTGAGTCTGAAATACATGAGAACAAAGATACTCATTTCCGAATTAACCCGCATCGATCCACAAATTATATTAACATTTGTCTTTGCACTTTCGATATCGGAAAGATATACGTTACTTCTCATTAGTGAACATCGTATAAAGTAGCCTACACTAAATTTTAAAAATAAAATATTCTTCCACTCAATTTTTTATCTATTTTTCTTTAGAGTTTAAAATTGATATTTTTTGGCTCACCGTTGAACAATTAAAATAAAATTGTGATAAAAGCTGAGAAAAATCCATCGATGAATATAATGAGGTGAAAGGCAATATAGGCCGTACGCGCACATATCCAAGTAACTAACCGATAACTCAATCCTACTATGGACACCTTTCTGTTCGCACAAAAGTTTTATTCACTGTAGTGGTCATGAATTTTGTATTGATCATTTATGAATTGTATGATGTTTCTAATCTCACACATCAAAAAGTCCACATAAGTTATTAAAAATGCCTAAAATAATGATAACTCTTTTATGCGTGTTATTACCAAATTTTCATTTATTTGGTGACGTACCTTATCATACTGATGTGATGTGATGTGATGAGCTTTGCATCTTTGATCTTCATATTTCCTTTCGTAGTCCCGGCCCCTAAGGAAACGTTAAAGTTCCTCTCATTAATCTATCCTAAATGGTCCCGTTTTGTACAGAATTAAAAGAATAAAATTTAAGGAACCAAACCATTGATATGAATCGCGCAGTGCAGATTCTCAAGAGCTAAAAGATGTCGAACGACACTCCTGTAAGTCACCATGCTTATATTTTGCGTCAGAAGCACTTAGACCGTCACTGCATCGGGTCGTGTCGACCGGGACGTCCTCTACTGTTTTCTCCTTTAATTTCCACTGGTCGACTAATCGTGGTTTTGATATATAATTAAATTTCATTTGAACGTTTTAATTCAAACAGTGCTAATCTCCTAAGTTAGAATTCTTTCTCATATTTACAAGGAATTCATATATATGTTCATTATATGAACCCGAGATAAGCAGTGGTGTTTAGCTATCGACAAAAACAATCTGCTGATTGGGGAAGGTAAGCTAATATTGTTGTACTAATAATTGATAGGGGTCTAATGATGGATGCCTTTTATCAAAATATCTTTCTTTCACTCCCTCAAAAGAAAATAAGGAACTTGTAAGAGAAATTCAAGGAATAGCTCTCGTTTTCAGCCATTCAACCATTTAAGGTAGCAATTAGGAGCATTATTATTTTGCAATTTTTAATTTAAAAAAGTAAAAATCAGTGACGGAAGCCCTCGAGGAATGATACTCGTTCAAAGGAGATGAACTATATTCTAAATATGAATATTTTTTTTCATTAGGTAATTCATTATGAATTTGTTCACTATAGCCAAAGAGGAAATGATTTTTCGTCTTTTTACGCCATTTGTGATCCGTCCAAGGTTTACTATCAATGGCTATGATTTCTTTTCAGTGCATCTAAGAAAGAAGAGATGTAGATAATTTGAAGAGCTTTACTTTTATTTTGTCTTGACAAGGACAAGGAGAAGGTCCTCGAAACAAAGCACCTAAAAATAAGATTTCTAAGCCTATCCTCGAAGGAGATAGGAAAATCGAATAAAAATGCAAAGGTTGTTAATCGAATCGATTTCGCTCGGCATGAACACACACACACACTATCACACAGATACTCTCACAAACACACACACACACACACACACACACACACTCTCTCTCACACACACACTCACTCACGCACACTTTCTCTCTATCTCTCTATATTTCCCTCTTTCTCTTTCTTTCTTTATTTCTCTCTCTTTCTTTCTCTCTCAATTTCTCTCTTTCTTTTCCTCTTTCTTTATCTCTCTTTTTCTCTCTCTCTTTCTCGTTAGAAACCCGGAGACTGCGTGGTCAGCTTATCGAAGTGTTAAAATACTTCGAGGCTTCGATAATGTAGAGTACACGGATATTTTCCAACTTAGTGAGGGCAGAACGAGAAATAACGGCTACAAACTTGAACTGAAGCGTTACAACCGTGATCTGTCTGGTACATTTTTCACATACAGCATCTGCGGTAGCTGGAACGCACTTCACTTCGAGTGGAAGTTGTCAACAGCAATTCTGTTGATCACTTCAAGTCAAGACTGGACAAAGTCTTGAAAAGTGGCCGTTTGGGCACTTAAGTCGTTGTGCAGAACTGTGCCTGCTCAAATTTTAGCTTAAAGATACCCTCTTTGAATGAACTGTAAGGTCTTCTATGGTACTTCTTTTCCTTGTAGCTCTTTCTCTCTCTTTCTTTCTCTTTCTCTCTCTCTTAACCTCTATTTATTTCTCTCTTTCTCTTTCTCTCTCTCTCTCTCTCTTACACTCTCTTTCTCTCTCTCTCTTTCTTTTTCTCTCTCTTTCTTTCTTTCTCTTGTTCTTTCTCTCTTTCTCTCGCTCTCTCTTTTCTTCTCTCTTTCTCTGATAGATAAGTGGGAGCGGCTCACGCGGGGTGAACTTACCAACCCCACTTCTTTTTTATTTCGTGGTCGTAAAATATTGAGAGATATAAAGTGTTCAGCATGACTGGAAAGAAAAGACCGGCTGCTCTTAAATACACATGTTCGGTGTGCAAATAGGTCAAGTAGTGCGTTGACTTCCCGGGGGGGTGTTACTTGAAATGCGACCCGGCAAGCATCTGCACTGACTGTGTCCTTAAAGGAGAAGTGAGAGAGCTCAAGGATCTATATAGATCATCGAGTAAAAATCTAAAGAATTAGAGACGAAGCTGCAAAACCTAGAGTCTGAACACGTGCGTCAGCTTCACCGTCTTAAGGACAGGATCGCAGAGTTATCTTCAAGACTAGAAATCAAGTTGGCTCACGATGCATCTCCCACCGACCTGGGTGGATCTGCCCACGTGACCCTCGCCAAAGAAGCGAGCACTGCATCGGCAGTGCCACGCTAGCCTTCCAACGTCCCAGAGCTAGAGTCAGCTGCTGCTGGACTGGCTCATCGGGCCAAAAAGAAGAAGAGAAAGATGAAGAAAGAAAAGAAAAAGAGAAAAATGAAAAAAGAAAAGAAAAAGAGAAAGTACAAACAGAAGAAGAAAAATATGGACAAGAAAAAGGAAACAGAGAAGTCGCTTCCAAAAGGGAAGACTCTGTCCTCTGCAGCCAAATGTGAGAGGGTCATCCTTATCCATGATTCTCAATCAAGGGATCTGCAACCCATGCTAGCGGCCCACCTTAGCACCAGTGTGAGGGTAAGCTGCCTGCCAGGACGTGGGAACCACCAGATAAGAGTATAGGCTGAGAAATCTTAGATTTCTAAAAGTTCAGTCGTTGCCCTTATGGTAAGTGGCAATGACCACTACCTCAGAGGAGGTAGGGTAGCCCCTAAAAGTGAGATTTTTCAGACGGCTATGGGAACTTTGGATGACTGTGGGTTGAAAATCCCCAGACGTGTCGTGGTCGGGATGCTTCCGAGAAGAGGTCCAAGATGGATCCCTCACTCAAGGAACGTCTAATTGAACCGACGACTAGCAGATTTATGTACGCCGGAGGGTGTGTTTTTGTCGACTTCTACCGCATCTTTTATGGTAGGAACGATCTTTATCAAAAGGATGGGGTGCACCTTTTCTTTAAAGGAAAGGCTGTACTCTTAAACCTGATACAAGATGTCATGGAGCGGACTCAAAGGACGGTCCGGCCCAGAGTGAGGGCGAACGTGTGCCAGTACGCCAAAGTCACCTCTAGGACGACTTTTGCGGAGTTTGCTAGAAAGGGTGCCACCACACTACTAAAAGAGAATAGAGAGACAAGTAAGACGGAAAACGGAAGATCGTTTAGGTGTCCTACATTTAGGGACTCCGTGAAAGTTATGTTTAATGCGAAGTCAATCAGAAACAAGTTTCTTGAACTTAGTGGCCTCGAAGCGACGGACGAACCTGAAATGGTAACCATAACAGAGTCGTGGGTAAAAACCTCAAACCGAGATTTTGAAGGTAAATTCACGATTCCAGGTTACCAACTCTTCCAAAAAGATAGGCCAGACAGAGAGGGTGGTGGTGTGATGTTGTATTTCAAGGATAGGCTTAAATCGACCAACTGCAACATTGTATCCGACCACGAGCTACTAGGAGTTAACCTAGATATAGCTCCTGCCAAATACAGGACCCTGCTGCTTTACAGACCCCCTACCCAACTCGTTGAAAAGGACAGGGATCTGTACCGGCTACTGGGTGAACTTGTTCAAGAGAGTGTGTGTATCGCGAAGGGTGATTTCAATACTCAAGTTGACTGAGAAACCAGAAAACGCACTACTCCTGGAATTCGCGAACAACGAGTTCCTGAGTCAATGGGTGAGAGAGCTGACGAGAGGCAATATCCTTTGATTTGGTTTTCACCTCTAAGGATGACATCGATGAGGATCTCTCTGTAGGCGAAGAGCTCGGTGGCAGTGATCACCGACTAGTCAGATTTATAGTCAAGGTCCCCAAGGTAGAGTCTGCAACTAGTAAATCCAGGAAACTTGATTTAAGAAAAGCAGACTTTGCATGGCTTCGTGCTGGATTGACTGATGCAAGGCTAGAAGTGTGCGAGGAAGTTGAAGATTCGTGGAATAGATTAAAAACTATGTTCATGAGTCTTCAATCACGATTCATCCATTTGAAAAGCCTTCGTCGGTCTTCCGTTCACCTAAAGTGGTTTAATAGAGAAATTGGTCAACTGTTGAGGAAGAAGAGAACGGTGTACCGGCAGTCAAAGATTTCTGGAGACTTTGAGGATTACCGTAGGTCAACAAGGAGGGTGAAGTCCAGCATAAGGGCGGCAAAGCGTGCTGAGGAGCTCCGAGTGGCGAGACTTTACAAAGAGAATCCCAAGGAGTTCTTTGGTTATGTAAACAGCCGTAAACCAATCCATCGCACGATTGGCTCTTTAGTGAATGAGAAAGGGGCAGTAAATCACTCAGATGCCGAAAATGCTAACCTCCTGAACGACTACTTCTCTTCAGTGTCTACTGAAGAATGTGGTCTCATCCCCCAGCCGACGGATTCTTACTTGGGGGAAAAACTAGAAGAAATGGACCTCACCCAAGGAGAAATAGAAAAATATCACTGATCTAAAGACGAATAAGTCCCTGGCCCGGATAAGTTTCTACGTAAAGTGTTGAAAGAAGTGCGCGATGAAGTGCCACGCCATCTGAATACAATCTTCAACATCATGGTGGACAAAAGGACGTCATATCTAGAGTCTAACTTGTGATTGAGAAGTTCCCAGCATGGGTTCCGAAGGCACCATTCATGCCTAGCGAATCTTGTGGAATTCATCCACTTCGTTTGCAGTGAGCACGACCAGGATAAGGTGGTGGATGTTATCTACTTAGACTTTCAAAAAGCCTTCGATAAGGTACCACACCCCCGCCTTCTCCGAAAAGTGCGTGCGCTGGGCATAGACGAAAAAGTAGCAGGTTTGATAGAGAACTGGCTAAGCAGCAGACGGCAACGGGTGGTGGTGAATTAACAGGCTTCTGAGTGGGTGCCCGTTACTAGCCAGGTGCCTCAAGGTTCTGTCATGGGACCACTACTATTCATCATCTACGTCAACGACATGGACGGTGACATGGTTGCCAAGATTTCCAAATTTGCCGACGATACCAAGCTTGGTATGAACGTTGCAAAGGATGGAAATACTTCCCGCCTGCAGGAAGATCTTGGGAAGATTAGGCAGTGGTTGGACACGTGGCAAATGCCTTTAAACGTGAACAAATGCAAAATGATGTATATAGGCAACATAAAACCCCCAATCTCAGTATATTCTTAAGGGCACTGCTATTGAATCCACCGACAATGAGAAGGACTTGGGTGTAACAATCACTAGTGACTTCAAGTTCTCGAAACATTGCATTGAGGCGGAGAAAAATGCCCAAAGGATGCTAGGCTATATAAAGCGCCAGTTTGGATATCGGAACAATGAGATTGTACTCTGTTTGTATAATTCACTTGTCCCACCGCACCTGGAGTATGCCTTACAATTTTGGAGTCCTTCTTTTCGAAAAGATATCGCGAGATTGGAACGTGTGCAAGCCAGGGCAACCAAGCTGATTCCCTCTATCAGATTCAAAAGTTACGACGATAGATTAAAGGAATTAGATCTGTTCTCGTTGGAGATCCAGAGACTGCGTGGTCAGCTTATCGAAGTGTTTAAAATACTTCGAAGCTTCGACAATGTAGACTACACTGATGTTTTCAAACTTAGTGAGGGCAGAACTAGAAATCACGGCTACAAACCTGTACTGAAGCGTTACCACCGCGATCTGTGTGGGAAATTTTTCACATACAGCATCTGAGGTAAGTGGAACGCACTTCCAGTGGAGGTTGTCAACAGCAATTATGTTGATCAGTTCAAGTCAAGACTAGACAAAGTCTTGAAAAGTGGCCGTTTGGGCACGTAGGCAGTTGAGCAGAACTGTGCCTGTTCGACTGCTAGTCCAAGGGTACCCTCTTTGAATGGACCATAAGGTCTCCTAGGGTACTTATTATCCTTGTAGCTCCCTGTAGCTCTCTCTCTCTTTCTTTATTTTTCTCTCGTTTTCTCTCTCTCTTCCTGTTTCTCTTTCTTTTTCTTTATCCCCTTCTTTCTCTTTCTATTTCTCTCTCTCTTTCTCTCTTCTCTTTCAAGTTGCGAAATTCTGCAAGAAGTGAACATAGTCCTGTTTCGTGCCCGATCTTCCAGCAAACAGGAAATCGGCAGTCGTTTCTCGCTGACCTCTTTTCTAGCACAAACGAATACAAATCAAGATAGCGATAGAAAGTGAAACATGCTTCACCATGAGTTATTTTATTGAAACATGGTGTATACTAGAGTTGAGAGGACTACGCAATTAGGTGTGTAATAGGGA
The DNA here is from genome assembly GCA_963969495.1 of Ceratothoa steindachneri. Taxonomy (NCBI): domain Eukaryota; kingdom Metazoa; phylum Arthropoda; class Malacostraca; order Isopoda; family Cymothoidae; genus Ceratothoa; species Ceratothoa steindachneri. Next base: position 29,954,614 of record OZ018337.1, read on the forward strand.
GTTGTGCCGATTAAGCAATTTAGGTAATGGTGAATAGTAAATCGAGATGGAGGGAAAAGAGGAATGTTTTTATTAAGTGTAAAATGTTCGAAGCCATAAAGAACTTAAGAACCCCCAATAATCTCGAGCATCTAGGAAAGAAGGTTCGCAAAAAAGTGGCAAAGTAAGGAAAGTGAAAATCCTTGGAAGACATACTAGAAAGAGAGAGGAGAAACTCGTTTGGGGAATTAGGACTCGGATCGCGAACGGCACTATGGAATCGGCTTAACCTCCAACGCACTTAACATTCCCCACGTGTCGCCTACGCAAGTTGATCTACTCCATATACACTGCTACACCCGGTACTTGAAGGTTCGGCGTGCCCTTCCAGCCAAAATTTCCCTCGTAGTCTCCAACTAGATTGAGAATACCTAGGATGATTTCATTCTAGAACTTCCCATTGTACTTTTTGCTCGCCAATTTCCTTACAAGCTTTTTCTCCCATAGTTTCTTGGCTGGCGGCTGATTTCACGCGATAGTCGCCGACCAGCTTTCGTCCATTCATCTCTGGTCGTTGCTGGAGGAGGAGGGGGTGTTACACTTGTCTTTGGATTGGATTTTATAATATCTACATCCCCCCTTTCGTTCTCTAGTGCCCCCATATTTATTTTCCTTATCTAACCCGCAATAGTGTTACGTGTATAGTATTAGCAATTTTGGTGCCGCTGACATCTGGAGGAGTGTGTGCCCCTCCGTCCCCAATACCTACTGAGGATCTGTGGTTATTTATCATCCATTAATTTTCATTGCGTTTAGCTTCACCATTTTCCTAACAGATCTCTTCTTTCAAATTTTATGCGAGACACGCCCTCGTTGCTATTGCAATCATATTGGAGGAAAACACCCTACCATGGGGTTAAATTCGGGAGAGTACGCAATCTTCCATACATCTGTTGCAGCATAGCTGCACATGCTACACCTTACACATCTTTTGGAGGTATATATAAGTAAATGAAATCAAACTCGCGTTACGCAGAAATATAACAAACATTGCAAAAAGAATGTGTGTGCATTAACAAAAGTGATTTGAATGAGACATTTAACAAAGCGACGGAAATATTTACTCGTTAGTTAAATGCCTGATGAAGCTATTCTTATTCTAATCATCTAAATGTCGCATTTATAGATGTGACTGAATGCAAGAATGTCACATATGAAAAAAAAAAGTAATAAAGAAATGAAATCCGGCAATCACCCGGAAGTAAAGTTATATATATAAGAAAGTTTGACAGAAAGTCAAGTAATACATTTGGAAATTTTAGAGTTCCTGATTGGAGGAAGGAACAGGAACTAGGGAAAAAAGAAAATTAGCTTAGAGAACTGGAAGAATAAATTTCGAAAAGGAAAATGCTTCTATGATGATAGGATAATAAAGTATTTGGCCGAGTTTCTTCTCTCTAATAACCCCCATTGAATAAAACAGAGCACTCTGAATCTTACAAGCAATCACAACTTAAAGTTCTTTATTTTGCGGTGAATAACACAGCCTAAGCTACGAAAGAGAGACGTAAGAAAGAAAACACACATGAGGAATAAAACGATGCAATAAAAAGTTAAACTGATATACTGGAGATGAGCAGAAACCTCTTCAAAAAAAAGATGCATGATAAACTAAATAAAATTATTTTTATATATTTATAGTGATAGTATAAAAGTAGAAAAATAAACAATGGAAATAAGAAATTTGTATTGCAAATTTATTTTCCAAGTATTTTAGAGAAATTACTTCCTTCACTCTATTCACAACCTAGACAAGTACCGCCCATTTTATACGGAATGATAGTTTTTAACATTGTGTGTTTTAATTCGATGTTGTTCGATGCGTTTTCAAATATGCTTACCTTTCCTAGTCTTGATGGCTTAGAGGTTTATGGTATACTAGTTCAATTATTCAACGTCCTTTGTACCTTTACTTCGTCGTGGCTTTTAAACCAACCTCTCTACCCATTCCCCTTGCATGTCTTCTTTAAAGATTGTAACGCACGATTATCTCAAAGAATTCCTTCGAAGAAATCCAAACCAATATGAAACTAAAATTAGACGGGACTATTTTGAACGCACGTTTCGATTAGGTATAATCGTATAATCATAAGATAACTTATGATACAAAAAACGAAATTTCATAGTAGCTTCAATGTTTCTCAATGGCAGCTTTCATTTCTTTTTTTCTATTTTTCTAACCGCCTCAAAGCCTATATAAAGTCAATGGATCAAGTAAAGATAGTCCCTCCTAAGACAAAAAGGAGGGATTAACTTTACTCGGTTAATTGGGGGAAAGGATGACTTTTACTTGGTAAAATGGGAGGTAGACGAGGTTATGACATCGTCATTTTAAAGCTTCTGGAATAAGCATAAACTAAGAATTAAACGCATGCGAGGATGTAAGAGAGAAATGCTAAACTCTTCTCTACAGGAATTTATGTAGCTTGAAAGACATAAATACAATGTTTCCAATGTTTTGTCATTTAAATTTAATTTCTAGAGTTCTACAAAGTTTACAATTTTTAATTGTTTTAAAATAAACTTTCTAACAAATATGTTCCTAAATAAATTTTTTAACAGTGATTTTTTTATTTTATACTTGGGAGGGAATAGCTTTAATAGTATAACTTTGGGAGGGATGATCTTCGCTTGGCAAAATGGGAGAGACTATCTTCACTTGATCCGAGTCACCAGTTTGCCTATTTAGTTTTATCCAAGTTTTTCAACTCTTTTTCTCTCTTCCTTGATTTGATCTTCTGTAACAATTCTTTTTGGATCGTTTTCCTTTAAAAAGTAGGGACAGTACCTCACCTTAACCAACTGTTCCATCGTGTTCAAGGGGTATTCCCCCTTAGGAGATAAAACACAAATAGGTAACTTGTTGAGCCTAAATCTAATTAGTACCAAAGCCTAGCAGTCATTGTAATACGTGGATAGTTTATCAGTCACTTTTCGTTCTCTCACGCATCTGTTTTGTTACATCGTAATGATCACTTCCATTTAATCCAGTTGGGAAACTAAAGCTGGCTATTTATGTCGGGGAATCAACTAAAGTTGTCGGATGTTTTCCCCTCTCAATTATTGAAGTGTTTGAGAAGAATAGCTGGAATTGTTGTTGCCTGCTAGCACTTTCAAAATATGTTTTGCCGATAAAATTATCATAATAAAATGGACAGCTTATTAAAAGTCAAGATCTAGTCATGTCTTTAATATACGTTTCATACGAGATTTAATTTGTATCTAAAATACGTTAAATTTTCCTTTTGCAATTTATTCAAAGTATTTTAGATAAATTTCTTCCTTCTCTTTATCCACAATCTAGCACCCAGTTTCCTTGATTTGACAGTGGTTTCTCCATGCGTTTTAACATATAGTAATTCTTCCCAATCATGATGTTTTATTTTATATTACTACTTCAATTATTCAACATCCTTTGCCACTTTTTTCTTACATCGTCGAAGCTCTTAAATCTATCTTGTTTCCTCACTTGCATTAAAGATATCTTATGAAACTCTACCGAACTTTTCCATGAATAAATTGCGAACCTTATTCGCAGTTTAAACACTTGAACGATTGGATCCTCCAGTTAAGTAAATCGTTCCCACTTAACACTAAGCCAACTTTGAATGTTATCATTCGCTTATCACGTTACTTATATGTCTCTATTTATCTCCCTAGTACTCGTAGCTCTTAATCTTGCTGCGACGTCCAGCTGTATCATCTAGGTTGTGTAAAAATTGATGCAGTAGTGTTGTTTTGTTCAGATTATCGTGGCAGTTCATTAATAGCTTTAGGTAAATGCATATAAATACAATTGACTGTTACTTATTCATTCCCTCTTTGAGGTAAGCATTAGATCTTATTTAATTGCGTAAATATGAAAAGGAAGACGTCGGAAAAGAGGCACATCCTCCAACGTAAATATTTTTAAAAAAAATTCAAAAATCTTTACCATATGATGTCACTATTATCAGGAAATCAATTTAGCAGATTTTTATTTGAGCCTGCGCCCTAATTTGATCGAAATTATTATGGATTTATTCTTGTCAAACGTTTCTCCTGCCAGCGTCGATATAATTACGTATAACGTATAAATTCTAAGAGAATGGGTTATAAGACCTAATTGTTAATGTTTTATTGAAACTTGCATTTTTATCTGCAATCAGAAAGATTGTGTGTTGATTTCTAACCTGATTAACAGTCATAAACACTTTAAAGATAACTTTCAATGCATAAAAATAGTAATCTAGAAAAATATTTAGGCTGTGATTTCGATAAATAATGTAATTTAAATACGTGAGAATTTAAGAATTTATCATGAATCCGTAAATGTTCGTTCGGTTTTGGGAACATTGATAAATGAATTCAAGACGAGTGACGTTTGCCATGGGGTAAAAGAGCAGATAGTTCCCCCTTCCCCTTGTTTTAGCATCTACGTACAAGAACGAGATGTTCAAAATATCCCATTGCCACCACACCAGGATGTATCATGCAGATTGCCAGTGCTGGTTTCGTTGCGTTGTCATGTTCCTATCAAACCCTCTTATAGTGGTTAACTGATTAGTTTTCCTGTTGTAGAAGATGCTTAGCAATTGTTGTCCTTCAAAGATTTCTATGGTTTATAAATAGCAATTGAAAGAATAAAAAAAAACGACCCAACTTTTTCAGGAAGATAATATTTTGGACAACCAGGCGAGAATCCTATCCTAAGGAGTTCAATACCTCTTCCACCCATCTGTATTTTATCAAAACATGGAAAAGAACTTGGAAGTAAGTAGGACAAAAAGAAAACGAAAGAAATGAACCGAGCTAGTCATATGCGAGAAATTTTCGACAATATTTATCCAGTTCAATCAGCGATGATGTCAAGGCACATTTGATTGCTACAGAAAAAACGTAATAAAACGAACATTGCCATTCCAAAGGGTTATGGAGTTATAGAATTACAAGAGAACGCTGTCAAATCATGTTCATTGCGCTCGCCTTAAAATTGCATCGCATTTTAATATATCTACAAGTTGACTCATGACAGAAGGATGGGGCTAATATCGCTAACAGGGACCAAGCCAGCAATCAACATGGAAAAATCCTTCTCTAAATTATGGAAGGTCAATAAATAATCGTTCATTTTTAGATAATGAGAAACTATCGAACTCCATTTGCCCCCTGGTTAAGAGGCAATTCATCAAAGAAGGAATATATATATATATATATATATATATATATATATATATATATATATATATATATATATATATATATATATTTATAAAGTATGAGATTAATTAACGTCAGTTTTTCTCTACGTGGAAGCAGTGTTCTAAGTTGTCAAAAAGTTCAACTCTTTATCAAAGAGGAAAGATCTGGATTGTGTCAGAATTGCTAAAGAGTGAAAAACAAGTTTCATAAGAAATCAGTTTAGAGTTTTAAAAGTTTTCTCGAAATACTCCTTTATGTACTCCTTCATACAAGCCTGTTCCTAGAGTTTACATAATTTATTCCTATCAAGATCGTTTTATTTCATGCGTTTCTAGCTTAATCAAGAGTCTCCTATGCACAGCGGTGTTAAATGCCTTTCTAAATCTAGATAAACTCAATTTATCTACAGCATTTTCTTTGTCAAACGTTGTGATCATTTTGTGAAAAATGTCGAGCAAATTACTTGAGCATGACAGTCCGCGTCACAAACCATGCTGCGAGTCCTTTATTAAGTTAATTTGTGATATCAAGTTCTGCAGGATCTTCCATAGCCAGCAAATATTTCCATTACAAAGTACTATCTTTTCGAGCACTTTTAATCTCTATATTAGCAATGGAGGTTTCAATAATAGGGATCATATTTTGATTACTTTTTTACCATTTTTTCTTATTAAAAATGCTATTATAATTCATCTAATCATAATTTTCAGTTTAATACCTCGGCTTGAAGAAAATTTAAGACACTTATAATCTCATTATGGTCACCTAACAAAGAAATTTTATATCTAACCTTTCTCACTAACCTTACTTACCTACTGCGGTTCCGTCCGGTCTTGTAGCGTTGGCGATCATGGTAGGCGATCCATCTCGTCCTCTAGTCATTCTCATAAAATCCGTGACACTTCTTTCTCCACCCAACCGCTCAAACAGGGAGTGCATGTATTTCTTTCTTTGTCTCCGACCTGCACCTTTTCCTCATTTTTTTTCTTGTCAAGCATTCATATTCCAATGACCCACAAACTTTAACTGTTTTCTTGTTATTTTATTCACTAGTTCAGGTTTCACTCCCACTCTCCTCAGTAATTCCTTGTTCGATATTCTTTCAGTCCATGGTATTCTCATCATTCTTCTAAAGCACCACATTTCAAAAGCTTCTATTTTCTCGAGCATACTATTCTTCACTGTCCAAGTTTCACATCCCTATAGAAATGTAGACCATATTGAACATTTTATCACTCTAATTCTGAGTTTTATCGCAATACCTATATGTTTTATCAGTTTTTTCCGTGTTCCCAAAATGTGTTTTTGCTAATCCAATCCTTTTCTTAATTTCTTGCTCGCACGCTCCGTCTTTCGTCACAAGGCTTTCCAGATATTGAAATTTGTTTACCCGTTTTATTACGTTCCCATCATTGTTGATTTGTACCCTTAGTTGCTCTTTTCTTTTGGTGTTGCTCATTACTTCTCTTTTGTTTATATTATTTTTTTAACTTTCTTCTATTGCATTCTGTGTCTAGTCCTTTCATGAGTCTCTTTAACTTTTCTTCTGTGTGTGCAATTATAGCGGTATCATCTGCATACCTTATATTATTAGTATTTTTTCCTCCAAATTTGATTCCTTTCAATTATTCTATCTTCAATACATTTTTGTCCGTACAATGAAAATATATCCAGTGATAGTATGCAACCTTGACGTAACCCCCTCTTGATATTTATCCAATCTGTATTTTCGCCACCTATTTCTATGTTAACTTTTGGTCCCAGTATGAATTTGTTATTAACCTTGTCTTTTTTATCCAGCACAATATTTTCCAGCATTTTTACCATTTATGTATGTCTAACCGAGTCAAAAGCCTTTTCAAAGTCTATAAACCCAATACAACAAATCTTTTTCATTTCTATTGACCTTTCTCTCACTGTTCTTAACATGAATATTGCATTTGTAGTGCCTTTTCCTTTCCTTTCCAAAATCCACATCTTTCATTTGGTATTTGTTCATTGGTTTTGTTTCTGATTCTATTTAAAAGTAGTCTTAAAATTATATCTTTGATAGCTGGCTCATTATGGTAATGGTTCTGTGTTTTGAACATTCTGTTGCTCATGGCTTTTTGGGTATGGTTATGAAGGTGGATTCTTGCATTCGTTCAGATATGTATCTAGTATTGCATATTCTATTTGTCAATCCTGTCATTTTGTCTATTGCTATGTTACCTGCTGCTTTGATCATTTCTATGGCTATTTCATCCCTCCCTATTGCTTTTCTGCTCTTCATAGCATGTATTATTTCTTCTCTCAGTATCTCTGGTCCTTGTAGTTCTCCGTCATACTCTGGTTTCTACTTTCTTTCATCATCATACAGTTCACTGACATACCCCATCCATCTTGCAAGCACATCCTTAGACTCTATCAGGATATTCCCGTCTTTATCCTTGACTGTATAACTTTTTGTCATTCTTCTCTTCCCAGATATCTTTTTTCCCCTTTCATACATTTGTTTTGTGTTCACTTTTTCCCATTTGTTCTACTTCTTCACATATTTGCTGGATTCCTTCCTTCTTTCTTTCTTTGCATTTTCTTTTTATCTTTTGATCTAACCTATTGTAAATTGCTTGATTTCCGTTTACTTTTTCTCTTTTCATCCATTAACAAAATAATTTCTTCTCTCATCCACTTTTGTTTCCCTCTTCTCTGTACATTTGGGCAAATTTCTTTGGCATTCTTTACCAGGGCATCTTATAAACTTTTCCATTCCTTTTCTATCACATATAGTACTTGCACTGCCTATCTTTCTTTTATGTCAGTATTATGTAATGTCTGTAGATCATTCTTAGGTTGAGTTCTTTTCTTCTTCACACTTTTTAATCATAAATTCTGCAACGACTGGGACATAATCGCACCCTAGACCACCATCAGCTCCAGGATATGTTTTACATTTTGTTTTTGACCTTCTGAAGTGTTTGGTAACAATTATATAGTCTATTTGATTCTTAATTCCACCCCCCGTCCCGAGATTTTCCATGTCCAGAATCTTCGAGGATGTTGTTGAAAGAATGAATTTGCAATTATCCGTTTTTCTGCACTACACCACTCAATCCATTTTTCCCCTCTTTTATTTCTCTTTTCAAGACCGATGTTTCCCACTACATGCCCGTAACTTCCCCTCCCGATTTTTGTGTTTCATTTCCCTATAGCCAATGTTAGATCATGTTCCTTGCCCATCTTTTTTGCTACAGTTAGTGATTTATAAAATTCATCAATTTCCTCTTCAAACTAGTCACATGTGGGTACATAAACTTGAATTATATTTAAGTTGATTTGTTTTCCAGCGAGTTTGACTAATATTAATCTTTTAGGTATTTTTTAATAGCCAGTTAATCTTTTTACTACTTTAGTCGTCATTATGACCTCTACTCCATTCTGATGTAAATCTTTACCGCTGTAAATAAAAGTAACTTCTTTGTCCAAGCAAATTCCTGAACCTTCCCACTTTACTTCACTTAGCACCATAATGTCAACTTAGCATTTCTTGTTTAATGTTTTCAGAATTTCCTGGTTGATATAAAGTGTTTATGTTTCATGTATACACTCTGATGCGATCATTACTTGCATTATACCATCTTCCAGTTCATTTTCAACAGTAGCGGGTCGACGATCAGAGTCTACCAGCTGCTCATAGTTATTTTAACCGGACGAGGTAACATTCCAATTTGATAAGTTCCCATTCACGTCGTTCACTCTCTTAATTTTTCGGCTTGCTAGGACTACACTAGGGTGCTTTTATACGCGGTGAGGACCTCGAGTCTCTTCCACAGCCGGTATCTCCTTAGAAGGCCGCCTTGGTAGTGAGCACATAGCTATTGGCCCAAAACAGGCTCCTCCGCCTTGGTCGGAGGGTCATATGCCCAGTGAGTTTCACTCTTCGTCACATCGACTACATGGCAGGAATACGAGCTGCCCTCCGGATCGCTTGACAGAGAGGATGGGAGACGGTTGAGGAGAACTTAAAGTCACGTGCCATTGCGTCCCGACTGTTTCCATGGATCTAGCCCCCAATGCCACAAAGGCTTCAGGCTGCTTTCTGTCTTCTCCAAATTGGACACACTCGCGGGACGCACCGCTATTTAATGGAGGGCTCGCCTGCGATTACTGTTAAGACTGTGTTGTATCCCAGACTGTTCGGCACATTCTTGTTGAATGTCCCAGTCTGGGTGATCTTCACCCACGCTACCGGCCCTGGAAACGGGACGAGCGGGTCGCTACCGCTTGTCCCTTGTACTCGGGACGGGTTCGTGCACACAGACTTGTGGAATATACGACTTTTTGGAGGAAAGTGGTCTCCTCTACTTTATTTCACTTTATTTTGGGTGGAGGTCGCATGTTCATGCGCCAGAGGGAGGCGGGCCTACCCCCGACGCCGGCGCGCGTTTCCTTTTTGCCTTTTTGCTTTGTTTTATTGTTGTTGTTACTCTATAGCCTTTGTCCTTTTTATTGTTATTATGTGTTATTTACATATTGTTATTTGTTTTTTTTATTAATGTAGCCTATTAGTAGGCTTTATTATGTACGGCTACTTATTCCCATGTAAGAAGTCGCCAGATAGGAGGCAAAAAACAAAAACAAAACCGCCCAGTGATGGTGCGCTACTATCAACACTGCAAGACAGCAGGTGGTTTAATTTGGGAGTTTTCCTTCTCTTATCCTCACCCCAGCCAAGATTCTCCTACGAGGCAATGGTTTAGGGGTTGTCAATGTGCTAGGGAGTATCCACACGTCGGTGAGCCATAACACACTACCTCTAGGGCTCCCTGCTGCTCTGAGTTCCCCTGACATTTAGCCTGGGGGCGCGAGTCACCCAGCATCCGTGAGTGGCCTCGAGGAGGTATGTCAGAATTCCAGACAAAAGAGAGGCTATATACCGGCAGGGAAGACTTACGCAGTCGGCTTCCTTTTCCTACTGCGGCTAGCGGTGGCGAGAGCTGAAAGCGAGAAAGCATGCGAGCAACACTTAATACTAACGCTAACGCACTAGACGCATCCGAATGTCCTGTGTAAAACACACACTAACCTAACCTAACACAATAACCTGATTATTATTATTACATTGTTGATACCTTTAAAAAGTGATTCAAACCAAATCCTCAAATTGACCATAAACATTGATCGAAGGGAAAAAGGCGAAAGTAAAAGCAGAATTGATGAAAACCAATGATCAAAGTCAACGAAAATTACGCAAAAACGTATATTTAATCTACTATTAGATTAAAAGCTCTGACTAAAGTAGTTTAACTAAAAAAGGAAATTTCTGATCTACTGAAATTTTAAAAAATGGCGTCTCACATTACTTCCTACTTCTCCCTGATAAAAGTTATGAATCTATGCCTCTATTATGCACATTAGTCTGACGATTTTGAGTAGATATTCCAATCTACGACCATTTATTCTTCTATTTATTGAGTATAGATTGCCATGGTTTCGAGGAATCCTCTTTCTCTCCCCCCTCCCCCCTGACATTTAGACTTCTTTATGTTGCTTTTTTATACAAATCCCCGTCGATAGACGCCAGAACATAGATCCGTGATTGTGTTTGGGACCTTTTCCATTTGTCCCTTTGTAAATGTTTGTCTCTGAGTATTGAGGGCAAAAAATCCTGCACACGGTCCCTTACCGTCTTAAGGACCGACTGAAAGAAGAGGCAACATAGAGAAATATACCTTCCCCCAAATTTATACTGCTAAATAAATGGTGCCATTTATCGTTAAGGATAACAATGTGACCTACGTGAAGGATAAATTCACTTAAAGCCCTGATTTTTATTTGGTGCAAGAGACCGATTAATTTTCTTTTTTTTCTTAGGATCTTTCTGTAAACAACTGTATCATAATTTTATTCCAAACTAGTACCCAATACTCGTAAGTAATCTATGGGCCTCTGTGTCGATATAGATGATGAGTCTTGGATTTGGAGATTTCTGACATATAGTACAAAACAAAGGTTCTCATGGATCTGTTTACTTTAAAACGGTCCTCTCTTTGTGTACTTAATTCATGCGGTGGATAAATATATAATAAAACGAAAGATTCACATAATTTCCTGCGTACTGCTTTACTTAATTTTCCCATCTCTTCTCTATTTGAGGCAAAATTTTACTACTCCTTTCGAGTGGACTTTGGTCTTAAAAACCTTTGCTACTACTCTTAAGTCATACTTGTGAAACCACCTTGAAGAGTCTTAGCACAATTTGTGTGTTTGCATTTGAGGATCTATTCTTTTACGATTGAATTAGGAATTTATGTAAGAGAAATACTTACGGACGTTCAATAATTCTTCATTAACGATCTTGAGTATATGACTGTCACATTCACTCAATTGCATTCTAACCCCATTGGTCCGAAAATAGTAAATATTACGAAGTTGTCATGGAGACAATATAGATATCTGCACGAAAGACATACTCTCATAAGAGGCAAAAATGTCAATACCTTTTCTTTTTCTCTTTATTTCCCATTGACAAGCAAAAGAGGTCAATCGCTGAAATGTCTTTGGTAATTAACGTGAATATAATAAATCGTGACAGTTGTCATTATGAACCTATGAAGCCTTTTGCGACAAAACTCTTATTTTCTTGGGAACAAACCTACTTAGGATGTTTCTATTATTATACGATTTCTACCCCATTCCTTGCCGATTCACTACGTTTAAGCTAATTTATTTTTCTTTAAACGATCGTATATTTTTTCCTTCCCCAAATAATTGGCAGGCAATCAAAACTCCCATATATAGTTGTGCTGTTGTATTTCTGAAAAACAAAATACTAAAAGGATTTTATTCTGCGGGATAAAATTTGAAACTCCATTAATGATATTATAGCTCTTTTAATGAGGTCTATAATCTTAAAAGGTTTCTGAGGAAGAGGATTGCCTAACAGAACCATACGAAGCCAATTATAGTCTAAAATAATTATATATAACGAAGTTGCAACTGACCTGTGTTATAGAATATCATATAAGAAATAAAAACACGCAAAAAAAACAATACAATTATGTGGGATCAGTGTATTTAAGTTATTAGAGATTGCAGAGAGATGGATTCAACGACGCAATGCTATTCATTAAACAGAAGAATAAATGACCTGAAAGAGAACTCCCTAAAAGCATATTGCATTATTACAGGGGATCTTGTCCACATTCACATGCGGGTTCTAACATCTATAAAGGTGAAGTACACAAAATCACTCTTTGACCACCACCTGTGACGATAAATCATAAAAATCGAAGAGCTTTTGATTCAATATTATAATATTACATGCAATTATATGGAAAATCAGAACTAAATCGATTAAATATCAAATCAAGCCTGCCATAGAGACATAAAGGAGGATTCTCCACTAACTATTTGATCCGTTGGTATTCTCTATTTATCTGAAGCCTACAAATCAAGCTGAATTAAAATTAGCAAAGCATACGTGAGACGCAACTAGTGGTAGCTGTTGCAACTACTAAAAATTGAATAAAACAAAACACGGAAAGATCGTTTCCTAGTCGTTCTCTCGCTGTGGCTAAGGAACCGTACAAGGGTGCGTTATTGATCTCCGTTGGCTTTCAACCTTTCCTTTAGATGGGAGGAGTCCATACGCAATATCTCGAATCGATACTACAAACAATGAGCTCGTGTCATAAATTTCGCGTCAACATGCAATTACTAATCAGTGAATAATTTAATTGAAGAAAAGGTAGCAATGAAATCATATCGAGATAATGAATTATTAGTATAAGAAAGTAAAGGAATTAGAGAGTGAGAATTTTCTTATATGATGACTGTGAATCAGCGGATGAATGAAACCTTTTTGCTAAACCGTGAATTCTTGTTCACAATTTATACGTTTGACTGGTAGAAAAAAAAGTAATGTCACAAATTTTATATATTCTTGCTGAATATAATCTTGCATTCAGTAAAAACAATCCGATTCCGAAGTCAAATCGGTATATAATGGAACGTGCGTGTCAATGAAAGGTGGAATTACCTGAATTTATGGCTAAATAAATATGTGTAAATAAGGACGCATTATTTTTGCCAATCTTCCTTATTTTTCTTATAAATCGATCGATTTATTCAAGCTCAAGCAATAAAATATTTCTTAAATAGACCGTTTACAGCCAAAATATAGCTCTCTTCAATTGCCATAAAAAAACCCAGTCAATTTGTGGATAAAGAACGTTTTTGCATTTATGACGTCATAATGATGCGATTATTTACGAGTACCTCGAATATCTTCTCAAAGTGTATCAAGTAGGAGGTGAAGTCTTTCCCTTCTCTGAACACTGGCAATTTAGTTGATGTCTGGTGTTGCTGAGGGGACCGGAAGTAATAAATAGGGCCTCATTTCTCTCCCTTGTCATCTCTAGTTCTTTCTTCTCCTTGGGCCTTGAAGACCTCAAATGACATGTCAGGTTCGCTTACCGGAACGCACACGAGATTATAATTTTGTACACCAAACGAAACACTGCACACGAAAGGAACTCGCTAAATTCATACGAAGTGAACGTGTAAATGGCAGAAATCACAAGCAAAATACCACTAAAATAACACTGCAAATAAATTTTAAATATATCAATCGTCTAACTAACAGTTGCAATTAATTAAATGAGAAGAATAGGGTTTTCTCATAATCCTCAAACCACCAATTTTAGAAGCTTTTAAATTAATCCTTATTAATGACCCTTAAAGACCTTCGGAACCCTTTTTGACTTCCTCGCCCAATGATGCAGGGGAGGGAAGACAACAGCTCTGATTGGGGGGGACAAGATTTTCCGAGAGTGCGATAGGGATTTAAATGGCTAGAATAAATTACTCGTGACCGGTATTAATATTATTTACTGAGGCTTTGGTGCTAGGAGGATTTAAACAGGAGAACAAAAATAATCTTTTAATCTTATACAAACAACTATAGATATTTACAGAATAATAAACAAGCGATTTAGTTAACACCGTTATTAATTAGATGAAATTGAACTGAGAAGTAGGACTCGTCTCAGCCATACTAGGCTCAATAATTACACTAATTACCCAAGGGACAATGGGAGGTGAGTACTAGGTGAGTCTTAGCCATACGAAGCTCGATAATTACATTAATTACCTAGGGAAAAGTGGGGGCGACTACAAGGTAAGTCTTAGCAGTACACGGCTCAATAATTATTACAATAATTACCCGAGATGAACCGGGGGGCGATCGCGGGGTGAGTTACTTCGTCGAAGAGAGTCACGCCTCTTCGACGATGAAGGAAAATGTAAGTCCTACGATTTTCTGGAGAGGACGACGAGTTGGGTACTCGGGGGAAGATATTCTTCGAGGAAGATGGTTGAGTGCTATATTCCAGACTTAGTCTTTGTCGTTCCGAATATGGATTCCTGCTGCGAGACCGAATAGCACCGGTGTTTGTCGCTCGAGGATTGCGCGTCGTCAATGAATGATTCCAAAGCCCTCTTGTGATGCCGCGTGAATACCTTCTGTATTGCGTGCGTAGGCTTGCTTACTGGGAAGGGGAAGCACCGGGGAGACAGCTCTGGGCCCGAAAACTCAAAGAATACATCCTCGATATATTGTCCTGCTGGAAGTTCCAATATTGGCTGATGGAAGCGTTATCGGTTCGGCCCCACAGCCTCGATGGTAAGAATTAGCGGTGAAGGATGTGACGCCATAAACGAGACAAGTTTCTGGCGCGTTATCGGTCCGGAAGTTTCCAAAGGTCTGGAAGCAAGACTACTTTGCTCGGAATCCCTTCTCGTGACTCGATCACACCCACTCGCTCTCTCTCTCTCATTTCCTGACACACACACACACACACACATATATATATATATATATATATATATATATATATAATAGGAAGAAGAATTGGACGCGAATGAGCAAATGAGACAAGAAAAGGGAGTTTTTTAAAGGCAGGGGAGAGGGAGGTTTAAGAATCCAGAATCAAAGGGAGCAGAGGGCGGCACAGTGAAGGCGATCCTTTACCGAGAAGACAGAAATAACGCGAGGGGAAAGAAAGTTTTGAAAATTCCTGGCCGGGACTCGAACCCGAGTCTGCTGATTGCAGACCCAAGTTCGAGTCCCGGCATCTTTCTTTCTCTCTTCAAATTTATTTGAAAGGCAGAAAATAAAAATGTCGTAGGCCTGTGGTGGTTGTATTATTACCCGCAGAACATGTAGTTGATCTTTCTTTGTATATATATATATATATGTATATATATATATATATATATATATATATATATATATATATATATATATATATATATATATATATATATATATATATAATGTCTACACTAACACAAACTGGGATATTTTTTTACGCGCCTTCAAGGACACTTATGGCGCCGTAATTAAGATTTCAGCCTAGTGCTAGGCTACTCTAAAATTCCCCAAACTAAATGAAACTAAACCAAACAAAGAAAACACGAACATATAAAAGAGACGAAAACCAAAACCAAAAATAAAACAAGAAGCAAAGAAAAGTAAGAAGAAGGAAGCACGCGGGAACATGTGACCAACACGAAAATACGTAAAAAAAAATGTAAGAGGCCAGCCTCCTCCAAAAAGTCATATAGTCTACAAGTATGTGTACGAACCTGTCCAGAGTACAAGAGACAAGCAGTACCAACCCCGCTCGTCCCGGTACAGGGAAAGGTAACGTGTGCGAAGATCATCCAGCCTGGGACATTCAACAAGCATGTGGCGAACAGTCTCGGGGACAACGCAGTCGTCACAATAAGGCGCAGGCAAGCGCTCCATCAAACGGGGGTGCATCCCGCGTGTGTGTCCAATTCGGAGACGACAGAAGGCGAGCTGAAGCTGTCTCGGCATTTGCGGGAAGGTCCATGGGAACAGTCGTGGCGCAATTGCACGCAACTTTAAGTTTCCCTCGGCCGCCCCCCCCCCCCTTCCTCACATTATTTTATAAGTTATGAAGCGCAGAGGAAAACGTGGCGAAAAATCTCGCTCAGGCAGGATTCAGACGTACCCGAAAAGGCTCATACCTGCCCTTTATACCATATACCATGCACACATATACATAATAACATCCATTTGTACCCCCGATCATCTCTATTCTTCTCTCATAAACTCATTCATAAAATTACAACACATTTTACATGTTTTTTCAATACTTCCTACATATATCTGACAGTCTCTTTGATCTTCCACATGTCAATTTTCATCCATTATTCTTCCCTGTTCATACCACCTCTAAACGCCCTCAGTCAGAACTTTGGTCACACCTGGTCGTGCATTAGATACCATTTGTAATCCAACCATTCCGTGCACATTACAACCTATACCAAATTCGCTGAGAGGATCAAAAGTTATTCGTCCGCAGATTTACGCCAGCGAGCCTGATCTGGTTTTAGTTGCCTTTTATAACTCCGCTCTGATCGGTATTTTTCTTACCCCTGGTACAGGAAGACATACAAGATTTAAGGAGGATATTTTTCTTAAGATCAAAGATAAAGAAAACTGTAGGAACTTATTTTGGTATCACATTTGGTTCTTTGATATATGTATATGCACGGATTATATGTTATGTATTTATGATGTTGACGTAGCGAAGAACATGGAGCAAAATTTTACATTGTAACGTTGACTGTAGACAGCAGACATGAAGGGAAAGTGATGAATACGACAGTGACTGTTGACAGAAAGAGACATTGTATTTTGAAAAGGTAGTGAAGTTAGTGAACGACATTCCGGCTTATGGTGAGTCGTCAAAGTTGTATCAGGATAAAATGTCGCAGAACTGACGTATATATTAGGGAAGACGAAGGGCAATAAACAGGGTCTGCTGACCAAAGTCGCGTGCTCTCACTTATTCTGATTTATGACCTTACGACCTACAAAACTTTCAATAATTCCCGGACTAACATTAGGAGGACCTTAGCAATTATTCATTCGGAAGAAAATGTAAAACAACATAATGGTTTAAAATTTTGTTAGAATTTTATGAATAGTTATGATGTTATTGCCTAATAATTCTCTAGTTATCGTTGGCAGGACTTTGACAATTATACTAGTCGAAAGAGAATGTAAAACAATATAAGGGTTTCAAATCTTGTCAAAATCGACCTAATAGTTACAATGTGATTACCAAAATAGAAAAAAGCAAAACAGTGACCGACCGACCGACATATTAAGATATAGAGTCGCACGCAAATAAGGGCACGTGACTTAAAATTGCTTTGCGAATAGATGGCACTAGGAAGCCATTCTGATGTTGGCAACAAACCTAAGATCACCAAGACTGAGAAAAGGACGAAAGTAGATGAAGAACAGCGGGAAATATTTGCGTTCGTTTTGCTGTGATATGGCCGTCAATCAGAAGTGGTAAGCTTCGAGTCAAAAGGGTGGGGAGCTCTGTTCCCAATTTAGTGCAGCTTCAGTTGTTCAAAGTGGAGTCTAGTGTTGACTTTTCCCGTGTTGTTAATTCTAGTCTGTCTTCGGACTAGAACAGGGTTTTTGTCGTATTCAAAGGGAGTCCTCTTTAACTTCGTATCTTAATCAATAGATGAGAGCTCATCATGGACCAGTGCCGTCATAGTTGGAGGATGTGCGTGCTCTTGAATCAGGTAATTGATCGATAAATGAAATCACTAAGGTGTAAGTTACATATCTCGGACGAAAAACGCAGAGAAGTAGAAGGCTCACTAATTCATCCTATCTCCTAAAAGTAATGAATCGGAATTACTGCCCATTTCTATGCTTTGTACGACGCTATTTTCTTGAATTGATTTAATAAAGCCCGTTTCATTAACTCAGGTACTAGAAATATATCTGCAATGTGTTAAGTAGAATTTAGACTTGCCGATGGAATATCATTTTAAGCCTGTTTCCCGTACTATTTTAAAGGATGTTTTGAAAGCATATAAATGCTAAATCATTATAAAATTCTATAACTGTCAATGATTATGACTCCTACGCGTATATAAAAATAGCGCTTAGTTTGATTTAATAATTTCTCATTATTAAGTTAAGATTTAAATAGGAAAAATGTTTACATTTTTTATGTTTTGATTTCCCATCTTAGTCGCATAGCCACTTTTAATATTCAACAATAATACCTTTAGAATAGATTAAGGTCTGTGAAGTAAGCTACAACTTTCATATGGTGTTTTCTATTTTATGAATTTCGCTCATACTACATATTTTATTTTCTAAACTAAATAAATTGAATAATAAAGAAAAAATTCAAAAAACTTTCTTTCAAACAAGGCCCAAGAAAAGTACGTCAATGTTGCAATGAATTTATCGAATTCAGATTTACAATTTACTTCCAGAATATATTTACCTCGTGTTTTAAGATAACATTACCATTAATAGAATGGCTTAACATAAAAATTTACGTAGGTTAAAGGTTAGTTTGATCGACTAAAGCCGTTATTTTTCTTTTTATTTAGCTCTGAAATTAATGAAGCAGAGAGGTTCGTCAATAGAATAAATCAGGTGGAGTTTTCTGGATCGCGTCAATGATCAGAGGAAGGAATCGGGGCAAAGAAATGTCATTCCTATTTGTAAAACGCACATAACTGATTTCTTTTCATCCGAAACCTAATCACTGAGTGTCGTTGTTTTCTAAATCACTAAAACAAACATACATTTGTAGATTTCATTTAAATTGGTTACATATATAATCCTAACTAATCAACTCTAGGACATTAATTCAAAGAACGATTTTTCAAGCCAACGTCATAATGAGGAAGACAAACCTTTTGTCAGAAGAGTTTGATGAGGCGGCACAGTTAAACAAAAACAGATTAAAAATTTAATGTAAGAGAAGATTGGGTTTCGGTTTTTTTTATTATAGGAGCCCAACTGGTGAACTCATACTTGGACATAAGTCGTCCTACTCACGACAGCCTAGTACTAGGCTACGTTAAAATAAATATATTAAAAAAACCGACAAAAAACAACAACAATAAGGAAAGAAAAGGAAAAGGGCAATAAACAGAAAACACGCTCGGGCGTCGGGAAGAGGCCCGCCCACCCCTAACTCAGGAACGTGCAACATACAAAAACGAAAACAAAAAAATCCAGTTAAATAAAGTGAGTGTGGCCGGCCTCCTCCAAAAAGTCATAAAGTCCACAAGTCAGTATGGAGGAACCCGTACCGAGTACAAGGAACAACCGGTAGCAACCCAGCTTCTCACGGTACCGGGACAGGTAGCGTGCGCGAAGATCACCCAGAGTGAGCCATTCAAGAGGAATGTACTGAATAGACTGGGGGACAACGCAGTCATCATAATATCGTACAAGCGAGCGCTCCATTAAATGGTGGTGCGTTCCGTGAGTGTGTCCAATTCAGAGACGACACAAAGCAACCTGAAGCCCTCGCGGCATTATGTAGTAGGTCCATGGGAACAGTCGTGGCGCAATGGCACGTAACTTTAAGTTCCCTTCGACCGTCTCCCATCTTGTTTGCCAAGCAGCCGAGAGAGCTGCCTGTATTCCTGCCATGTAGTCAGTGTGAGAAAGAGTGAACGCTGGTCCGCTCGCCCAGGTCTCGCGGACTCTTTGTCACCGTCATCGGCGCGCTCATTCACCGCAATTCCTACATGTCCAGGAACCCAACAGAAGATAATCTCAACATCCGCCGAGCTTGCCAAAACCATAGCATCACGGATATCGCGAACCAGGGGATGCGGAGATTCCAATGCCCTGAGAGCACTCAGGGCGCTTTGTGAGTCTTTATAAATCACAATCCCTTATCAGAACCAGGCACGTCGCGTAATCTCCCTTATCGAGTGGTGTATTGCCACCAGGTGGGCCGTAAAGACAGACGCAGCGCCTGGCAGAGCCACGTTGACTTAAAGCAGAGGGGATACTGCGTGGAAGCTGACCCCCTCTTGGGAATTGAAGCCATCCGTATACACTGACACGGTTCCAGCGTGACACAAGGTGTGCTCCTAAAAGGTCAAACTCAATACTCCCGGCGCTGTACAAGCTTTGGGAGCAGAGGCGTGGCGACAAATAGCAAAATGTGGTACCCTCCAGCGTTGCATTCTGGCAAGAACCAGGAGCGCCATAGGCCTGAGAGCTATACCTAGCTCTCGAAGGGGTTTCCTGGCTCTAAACCCAAAGAGCTTCGGGCAAGACTGGCTTCTTTCGGCAGCATAGGTACCGTCGAGATCAGCTGCGGATGCAGTGAGAGCGGTTGGCGACTGAGGGAGGCGCTGTGCTCGCACGTACAGGCGAGTGATGCACTAAACGCAGCGTAGAGCGAGTGGCATCTCCCCAGCATCGACAAGTAGTCTTTCAATGGGGAAAGCGCGGAATGCACTGGTCGCGAGGCTAAGGCCAGTGTAGTGGATCTAGTTCACTTTCCACAATACACGCTCAGCTGCAGAGGCATAAAACTCGCATCCATAGTCGAGTTTCGAACGAACGAAGTTCAATAAAAAATTAAGGCCGTAGCCATATCAGCGCCCCAGGCGCTGAACGTCACGGATCGCAGAATATCCATGGCGTGAGTACAAGAGACAATATGGCTGCGAATATGAACCTCCTAGGTGGGGCGTCGGTCAAATACAAGGCAAAATCTCTCCATCAAATAGCACACGCTAGAAGTTAGAGATATTGGGCGGAAACCGGCTGGGGTAGAGTGATCTCTCCCTGGTTTGCGAAAAACGAGGAACAGAAGCTACTCGCAGAGGAATTCTGTAGGTTACTCTCTACCAATCCTGTTGAAAAATCTAACAGAAAGGTCATACCTCACTCACCCAGGTGTAAAAACATGGCGTACGGGACAAATTCCGTACCAGGGGTGTTCTCCGTGCACTAAGTGAGAGCGAAACACAACTCACTCAGATAAATCTGTCGTTGAAGGGTTCTCCGCCTCTGGAGGTTTAGCCTGTCGGTGGCCTTCCGCGACATCACGACGCGCATTGAATGCTGGCTGAGCCGCATCTCGGCTAGAGAATGCAGAGAAAGCGGTCACAAAGGATTCTGCCACGGATGTGGGGTCCAAGATTGTGGTCTCATTCTCGTGGAAAAAGGGGGAAAGGGGCAAAGCGAGAACTTGCCCGAAATCCTTTTGACTTGTTCCACATTTTGCCTAAGGATAGAAAAATCAGTCATTTCCTGAAATGCTGACTATCGCGCCCTCGCGAAGCAAAAACGGGTTGGGCTCTTGGGCGACAGCGGCCCAGAAAATGATATTTGAATGGGAAAGTGATCACTTCCATGGAGGATATCGACCACCCTCACCCAAAGTCAGGCTGTGCATTTGAAGAACACAAAAATATATTAAGGCACGAAAATGAAGTGGTTCTCGGGCAGTGATGCGTAAACTCATCAAAATTTATCGCACTTATCTCCAGCTCGTCGATCAGATAAGCAAGGACTTGACCTCATGGATTAATCGAGTACTCTCCCAAAAGGGGGTGTCAACCGTTCAAATCGAGCAAGAAAAATGGCCTCGGCAACCATGCCACAACGCTGCGCAAGTTCCCCTTCGAAGTCGGCTCTCGTCGGAATGTATTGCCTGAAAGTAGGTATCTAAAGCCAAGAGAGGAACGGAGACATAATGCCGTGTGTAAATTGCGCATCCTCATACCTGGCCCCCATCCCGTGTTGTTGTGGGTTCAAAACATTATACTCCGTGAGAGTGTGCATGTGTTACGCGCCCAGTATGGCTCCTGCAAAAAGGCAGCTAACTGGAAATGGGACGAGACAAGCCTCCGCAACACCTCCCAGTTTGCCAGGAGTCCACGACCATTCCATTATTGGAATATTCCCTCCAGTCATAGCTCAGAGAAGATGCAAGGGCGCTCTGCCCGACAAAGTGCTGAACGTGCTGCCGCCTTCGATGATCAATTAGGGAAGGGTTGGGTTCGCCATGCGAGTCTTTTCTTTCCTTCACCTTAAAACCTCATGTGAAGGGATGGTGGAGGGGCCATCTTTTCAAGGACACACCGTCTCCGAGCAACCCAACCCACCACTGGGTGTGGGAGAAGGAGCCGAAGATCCTTTCGTACTGATCTACTTTCGGGAGGCAGCTTTAGGAACTTCATAAGATGGCCTCACGACCAGCTTCAGGTGTGTTGTCTCCTGAGAGTCTAACCACTCGGTGGAGGTGCGTGGCCGTTTTGCTTTAGGATAAACGGTCATGCTGGGTGAAGAAAAGGGAGCCCTGGTTTTAGCTGGGACTGGGTATTAACCCTTTGTGTCGCCAGCTTTACCAGGAGAACACCTAGGGTGGGTAGAACCCCCAGAAGGATTCCGGAAGGGCGCGGAAACGCCCGTGATCTTAGGGTCTGGAAGGGATAGGAGCAGAGGGTGTATTTCTTATTATTGAGGCATATGAAGTGCCAGGCAGGGCTGAGCGCGCCAGGAGCGAGTTTTTAGACACTTGAAATGAGAGACGATCCTTTGCGTGAAGGGTCAGCATATACATCTCAAGGAGATACGCACCACATTGCTTCGAAGAATTGGGGTGCGGCTCTCCGCTTTTGACACCCTGGCCACACATGATTTGGCCCTATCGTGTGCGGCCTTGGAGCAAACTACAGTTAACTCGGTAAACCCGACTTTGCATGTATACACGAGCGATTAACATGGCCGAAGCGGTAAGAGTAGAAGCCTTCACGCGGTAGCAATACCACTCGGCACGCACCGAATCAGGGATCATGTTACAGTCAAACGTGACGAAGAGTGTAGAGGGGGGTCTCGAGGTATCCATACCCTGTTTTCTCATCACATGTTCGACGTTGACCGCTCCATATTCGGTCAGCTCTAGGGTGCTGTTATCTATAGAGTACACGACGTCTTTCGCATAGACAACTCCTTTCACGAATTTCAGGGTAGAATGCGGCGTCACACTCACCAGTGTTCTACCAAGTGCTTGATTGGCACTAATTATGACACCTCAGAGAAATTCGCCACATTCACTAGAAGGCTCTCGTCCGAGAAAGGGGCCACCTTCGGCTCTCTACCAATCACATTATCTAAAGCTCTCCTCTGCTGAATAATGTTGCACTTAGGTAACATGCTACCATCAGTGGAATGAATAACCAGCAAGCGTTTGAAGACAGCGGGCTCGAAAACGCCAGGTAGTCTCTGAATGAGGTGCTCTGACGTAATCGAGGCTCCGCTCTGCACACTTGAACTTTTGTTCTTTGTCAGGGACTCCGCACCCAAGCCGGACCTGGTTATCTTGTCTCGGTTGCTTACCGAAGTTGCAGCACACCCATCTGTACCGTACCCGCAGCCCCCGCGGATGGATGGAGCTCCGAGTCTTTTTCGTCATTTTTCTTTCTTTTTAGGAGAGGAGGTGGGTAATGAACCATCTTCTCCATTCCGCCAGCCAGAGCTCCAAGATCATATGTACCGGCCTCACCAAGATCCTTCTCCGAGATGGAGAAGGTCTTGGCTTTCACAGGGACACCAGCCGGAGGAGGAGATCTTTCATCTCCTTTTGAAACCTTTGAGACCCGAGCTGTCTGAGTTGGACCTTGCACAAGGGCCGACTCGGGTTTGGTGTTTGGCACCGAGGGCAGGTTGGTCCCCATGGAAAGTCCTACTGTCTGAGGCTGGGTTGCTTCAGGGACCACGTCCATCTCAGGGGGCCTATATGTGATCATGACGCCCTCCCCAGGACATCACAGGCCCTATTGATTGCATCGTCTTTAGCCGGGTAAGAGAGGGGGGCACGTAAGGTGACCCCTTCTAAGTTCAAAATTTGAGCCCACAGGTCTTTGGAGGGAAGAGGCCAGCAGGCCCTGTCTTTCCTCCTTCCCCTACCGGGGTTGGTCCTATCGTGTCACTCCCACCGGGAGCGGTCAATTATATGCCGCCTGCCTTTCTTGGCAGTACCATTGGAAAGTAAAGGAGAAACTGCCACTGAAAAGAGGGAGGCACCTTAGGGCACCTACAGAGAAGCAGGTGGGAGGTAGTCCCCTACACTCGTAGACAAAGGAGAGGAGTAAGCCCCCTCTCTGGTTAAAGTGTTTTTGAGAGTCCCCTGCCAAAACACAGGGGGTGTATCCATTTTTTTAGTGGAGCTCCTCGAAGCCGGCTCCGTCGATGGCGAAGGGAAAAGGGGGAGACTTTGATTTTTTTTATATTCTCATCATCGGGAATTGGGTCCCAATTAGTTATACGAGAAGCAAACCCTAATCACCCTAAACAGCAGCCCGCTCTGCGAGTGGTGAACACAGGCCCGGCAAAACCAGCTGCCGCCATTTTGGACCACACCTTTCCGCCTAGTAGCCAGGCAGCACTTCGGCATGGTGGCTTTACCTTAGACTGGGCGTAAAATCAGTAGAGATTGAAAGGAGAAAGAAAGGAGTATGTGAGGAAGGTATTGGTGTAGATGAAGCAGGTTGTTAAAAGCCTACCAACTCAACCGAAGCTCAGGGGTGAGGAGTCATTGTCCCATCCCCCCTCAGCCCTGATTCAGGATAGATGGGTGAGAGGAAGCTGGTCAGCGTATATCCTATGAAATTAGAGGCTGGCCAAAAAGAGTTGTGGGAGAGGTTGTAAGGAAAGTGAAGAAGTAAGGGGAGAAATGCAGTATGTCTGAAAGAAAGAGAATAGGCTAAGCTCAGGCTGGCCGGGGCCTGAGTCCCGTCAGCACTATGACCATGAAGGAAAATTGCTACGCCCCTTAAGGGGAGAAAAGATTGGTTTAGGAGGCTGTTCCATTTGTAAAGTGGATGAGAAGATGGACGACTTGCAACGCCAATTTTAAGCCTGCTTGGCTGCTTATCGGAATTAGACAGAAACAGAAGATTGGAAAAGAAAGAGTTACAAGAATCAAATATTTCAACTAAAGAAAGGAGAGTGTAAGGTGAAGATTCTAAACTAGTTGTGAATGCTAATTGCAGCAATAAAACTGCAAATTTACGGGTTTTATAATTTTAAAAGTTAGTAACCTTTAAAAGGCAACCCGTCTTTTGTGTAAGGAAATCGTGTTTTGGGGGGAGTAATTTCTATCGGGAAATAACAAACAAATTATTGGAAAAGTTTTTCGAATTTCCACTAAAAACTTCAAAGTTAGCTCATATTTGTAAATAAATTGCTTTCAAATCTCACGAGAAATGCACAAGATGTAGAGGAAAATAAACTCATTGACCAAGAAACTAAATTTTCAAAACGAAAAGTAAAGCTTTTACAAATTACGCATCGGCGATTCACAATAGCGAAATTCAATCAAATGGATGCATTTATTTGTACTTAGTTGTCCATCAACAACATGGACCAGCTTGCGAGTGGCCACCCACCTTGTAAATGAGAGATAAGGGGACTAGAAAGTTAAGTATCTTGCTATTAATTTCATCTTCATTCGTTTTGATTCTCATGAATAAAAGAAAATGCTTTTTGTTCTTTTAGAGAATAAAGAGATAGGTAAGCTTTCCTTTCTTTTTTTTAGTTATCCAATTAATGAAAGAGAAAGGTTTGTTAGTACCGACAGTCAGAGTAGGTTGAAAAGAATTTCCCCTGTCTCAGGTCGAAATTTATGGAACGCGTTAATTGATCAAAGAAAGGAATCTCGTGTAAATAAACGAAATGCCATTCAAACTCAGTCCAGAGAGTATTAATGGAAGGGGATGATAAATGAAGTAAGGCATAATAGAAAAAGACTCACCATAAAAAAGTCTAGAATATTAAACCTTAGATAGAAGCGTAGAATTTCCTACTTCGTTGCAAATCATACACTTGGACTACATACGTCGACAAATAGAAATGTGTCTGGTCGAAAGGAAACGGTTGCTATAAAGGATTTAAAGCAGAATATTTCTAAGGTATATTCAGAGGCCAGTTTCTAATGGTTGCAACTTTCCTTTTCAGCCCGATTGGCGTCACAAAAGACTAGACTCACCACTCCTTTCAAACAATTTCAATCCACAGTTATCTTTTAAAATCCCGCATACTGATTGATAAATTTTATAGACTTATGTCTGTTAATATTGTCATACGAGACGTCACTTGGTGTTATAAACGAGAGCTATAACCTCTCGAAACTTGTCTCCGAATGGTTCCCAATACAATGCCTTTAAAGTCACGTTGCGCCACTCGAAATTGATTGAAAAATCAGTATTCTTTCTTTGAGACACAAACGCCTCGTTGATTATACATAGATATCTTTTTCATGGTGATATCGAGAAATACAAAAAAACAACAAATATAGTTGAACTACAAGGACTTAAGTACCAGGATGTTATCATTAAAATAATTGGTAATGACAAAGAAACATCCTGATTACTTAATCTCCAAGGAAAGGAGAAGCGAAATGTTTATTGCGAATTTTTTGGCAACACGGCTGATGCGGAATTCTTTTGGGGTTTTTTTTATTTTAGGAGCCCATCTGGCAACTGCCTAGGCTATACTAACCAAACAAATATATATTTAATTAACTAATAACAACGATAAAAAGGTAAGGCTAAAAGAACAACAAAAGAAAGAAGAACGCTCTAGGGTCGGGGGTAGACCCGCCTCCCCCCAGTCGCAGGAACATGCGACCCACAACGAACAGTCGAATAAAGTGAAGGAGAACAGACTCATCTAAAAAGTCGTAGAGTCCACAAGTAAGTGTGCACAAACTCGTCCCGAGTACAAGCTACAAGCGGTAGCGACCCAGCTCATCTTGGTACTGGAAAGGGTAACGTGCGCGAAGATCACCCGGACTCTGAAATTCAACAATGATGAGCCGAACAGACTGGGTGAGAACGCAGTCTTCACAGGCGCGGCATTGAGGGGTAGGTCCATGGGAACAGTCGCGGCGCAATGGCACGAATCTTTAAGTTCCCCTCAACCGTCTCCAATCTTATTTGCTAAGCAGCCCAGATTGCTGCGAGTATAACCGCCATGTAATCGTTGTGAGGAAAAGTGAAGCGTTGATCTGGTAGCCCAGTCCTCGCGGACTCTTTAGCGCCCTCAACGGCAAGCATATTCCCGTAATTTCTTCATGTCCAATAACCCAGCACAGGACAATCGCGACATCTACCCGTGGCGCCAAAACCGTTGCGTTACGGATATTGCAAATAAAGGGATGCGAAGATTTCAATGCCACGAGAACAGTCACGGCGCTTTGTGAGTCTCGAAGGAGTTTCATACCATTAAACGTTTTGGGTATGACTGGCGTCTCTTGGCGGTATATGCACCGTCGAGATCAGTGAGAGCTGTTAGCGACTGCGGGAGGCGACGGTTTCGCGGGTACATGCAAATAATGAACTGTGCACGGCACAAATCGAGTGGCATCTCCACAGCATTGAAAAGTAGGCTTTTAATAGAGGAATTACGGAAGGCACCGGTCACTAGGCGAAAGCCAGTGTGGTGGATCGTGTTCACCCTCCGAAATACTCGGTCGGCTGTGGATACATGAAACTCGCATCCGTAGTGCAGCTTTTAACGATCAAAGGTTCGATGAAAAAGTATGTCAGTAGCCTTATCAGTGCCCTAGGCGCTAAACGTCACAGAACAAAGAATAACCATAGCGTGGGTATAAGAAAACATAATGCTGCGAATATGAGCCTCCCTTCTGAGGCGTAATTCAGATACAAGACAAAGAAAACGGTGCGAGTCTGCCACTTCCAGACACTACCCATTTAGAAAAGTCTGTGTCATGGTGGCGCCTTGGGTGGTGGCAGGAGGGTATCATCTTAGCCTAGCCAAGGAAAACCGAAGCCTGTGCGATTCAGCATAGCAAGAGAGGCAATTTAATGCCTGTTAGGGGCGAAGCTCCGGGGTTGGCATCTGGGCCATGCCAAAAGAGATCTAAAGGTCGTCCAATTAGAGCGTAGTGAGAACATCTTTTTGCAGCTCTAAAGTGATGCTGTTGATGCTTAAAGCAAAGAGGGTGACACTGGGGACACTTCTTTGCGGGATACCCTCTTTCTGCTCCATTAGGCCGGAGAGGGCTCCCCCCACCCGTACGCGGAATTGATGATCTCGCAAAAATCCAGATATATAGATTGGGAGGCGTTCCCTCGCCCCCATCGTGTGGTGAGTCTCCATGATACCGTATCGCCAGGCAGTATCATATGCCTTCTCCAGATCGAAAAACCACGTGGCGTAAGCTGTCTTCAAAGGAAGGCCACGGAGACGGCAATTTCCAGTGGGGGCAGAGCATCAGACCTGGACAGGAACTTGCGTTAGCAACACTGTGCAGAAGACAGATGGCCTTCGCTGTCCAGAAAAAAAGCTAATCTAACATTTACCAATTTCTACCTCAACTTGAAACGCAAGAGGTTAGAGAGGTTCAGCGGAAACCGGCTGAGATATAGTGAGCTCTCCCCGTTTTAGGAAAAGCAAGCAAAGTAGCGATTCTCCAGGAATATGGGACGATGCCATCTTCCCAGATCCTGTTGAACAAATCTAACAGAAAAGATATTCCCTGCTCACTATGGCATCGATGCATGGCATACAGGACATCGTCTGGACCAGGGGCGGTGTCTGAGCAAGAAGTGAGAGCGGAATTCAACTTAGGTCAGTTTAAACCTGTCGTTTAAGGGTTATCTGCGGCCTTCCGCGACAGCACGACGCGCATTAAATGCTGAAAGAGCAGCATCATGGCTAGAGAATGCGTAGAAAGCGATAGCAAATGATTCTGCCACGGACGCCGGGTCCATGATTGCGATCCCATTCTCCTGGAGAACGGGAGGGGCGGGGGGTTCCTGCGAGAACTTGCCCCGAATCCTTTTGAATCGCTTCCACACCTCTGCTAGAGGGGTCTTCCCGTTAAGTGAAGACACATATGTCCGCCAAGAAGAGCGGTGGGCGTGCTTATAAATATACCAGAACCTAGCGGAACCTTGGCAGAATACTAGTTAGGCCCACGGCGATAAGGTTGCAGGAGAAAAACTCAACGGACTTATCTACTGACCTAAAACCTCTACTGAGAAAGAGAAATCAGTCATTTCCTGAATTGCTGGCAACTGCGCTCCCGCCAACCACGATTGGGAAGGGCTCTCTGGCGGCAGCGGCCCAGAAAATTATATTTGATTGGAGGAGTAATCACTAACATGGACGTCATCGACCACCTCCCATCCAAAATCAGGCTGTGCATCGGGCAAGCACAGAGATAGATCGGGGCATTTAAATGAAGCGGTTCTCTGACAGGGATGCGTAAACTAATCCACATTTAGGACACATATCTCCTGTTCGTCGATCTGATCGGGAAGGCACTGAGATTAATCGTAAAATCTCTCCAGATGGGATGTCTACCGTTCTGATCCTTGAGCAAGAGAAAAGGCATCGAAAACCGTGCTAGAACGAGGCGAAAGTCCTCCGCGCCGAAGGCTAATGGTAGAATGTACGCGGATTAAAAGTATACCTCCTATCTAGATGCAGTAACACAGCTACTGCCTCAAACCAGGTATCTAAAGCAAAGAGAAGAACGGAGACATCATTCTCTCCTGCAAAAATATAGCTAACGGGAAACAGTAGGAGATAAGCTTCCGTAGCTCCCTTCAATTTCCCGGAGTCAAGGCAATTCCATTTGAGAAATATGCTCTCCATGCCTAACTCGGAAGAGATGCGGGGGTCCTCTTCGAAGATGGATGTTGGCCGCAAAATGCGCTGGAGGCACCGTCGCCTTCACGGACTTATCAGAGGAGTTTGGGCTCGCCATGCGAGTGTTTTCCTTTCTCCTCCTCGAAATCTTAGGCAACGGGGCGGCATCGGAGACGGGGGTCCCACTTTACTAGGATCCACCGTCTCCGAGCCACCCAGACTACCACTGGGTGTAGGTGAAGGAGCTGAAGCTCCTTTAGTGCTGTCCTCCTTTTGGGGGGCAGATGTTGGAATTTGCCTCACGACCAACTTCAGGGGTGTTACCTGCTGTGAGTTTAACCACTCCGTGGAGGCGCGCGGTCGTTTTGCCTTACGGGAAACGGTCACGCATGGGAAAGGAGGTGGAGCCCTGGTTTAGACGGGGCTATGTCTGAACCCTTTATGCCTCCAGCTCTATAAAGGGAGTGTATGGGTAGTACAACCGGCAGAAGGGTTCCGAATGGGCTCGGAAATGACTGTCCTCGTAGTCCTGGAGCGGTCAGGAGCAGAGGGTGTCTTTCTTAACATTGAGGCATAACTCGTCCCAGGCAGAACCGGGCGCGCAAGAACCAATTCCTTAGCCTCACGAAATGAGAAATGATCCTTGGGCTTGAACGGCCAGAATTTCCTTCTGAAAGAGATACGCACCACATTGCTTCGAAGAAGTGAGGTCTGGCTCTCCGCAATTGACAAACATGGTCACACACGATTTGGACTTCTCGTGTCTGGCCTGGAGCAAACTACAGATAATTTGAGTAAGCCCTACCTTGCGCGTCTACAAGAGCGATCACTATGGCCGAAGCTGTGACATTAGTAACACCTCCGTGACATTGACACGAATGTCATCGCGGAGTAGCGTACCAACCGGCACGTATCGTTCTTTTCACAGTTGAACTTGATGAGGAGTGTAGGGATAGGTTCCGAGGCCCCACCCTGTTTTCCTATCACCTGTTAGAACTTGACCGCCCCATAGTCGGCCAGTTCTAAGGTGATGTCATCTATGGAGTAGTCCACGAGTCTCCTCGCATGCTACTCCTTATATAAAGTCCATGGTTGAGTGCAGCGTCACAATTACCGGCGTGCCATCTATTAGCTAAGGGGCACTAATCATGGCCGCCCCCGAGGGAATCGACGCATTTGTCAGAAGGCTACCTTCCGAGGAACGGGTCACCTTCGGCTCTCTACAAATCGCGCTAGCTAGAACTCTCCGCTGATGGATCATGTTGCACTTATCTAACATGCTGCCATCAGTTGAGCGAGTAACAAGGAAGCGTTTGAAGCCGGCGAGCTCGAAAACGCCCGGTATCCTCTGATACCGGGCTCCGCTCTGCGCACTTTTGGTCTGGTTTCCCCACCTGGAGAGCACCGGGGCCGGAAGCGCTGATCTTGGCTTAGTCGCATACCGCGGAAAGAGAGAAACCAAGAGTCATTTTACTCTTTCTTCTATTTCTTTTCTTTTGGAGAGAGGAGGGTGGGGAATGAGCCTGCTTCTCCCCTTCGCCGTCATGAGCCCCTAGGCCAGATTTTCCGGCCTAAGCAAGATCCTTCAAAATGGAGAAGGTTCTGGCTGTCACAGGGGCACCAACCGGGGGAGTATAGCCCTCCTCTCTTTGTATGCCCTTGGACGCCCGCGCCCTCAGAGGGGAAGTTTCACAGTCCCGGACTCGGGTTCTGTGCTTAGCACCGAGCCCACGTTCGACCTCATGAAAGATCCTTCCATCTGGTACTGGGTCCCCTCAAGAACCATCTCCATCTCAGGGTGTGCCTCCCCTCCCCCCACCCCAAGATATCGCGGATGCTATTCGAAGAAGATTTATTATTGTCTTGGGCCAGCGAGCCAGCATCCTTCGAGGAAGAGAAGGGGTAGGTATACTTACCCCTGCAAGCTGGTCGCATACACAAGCAGGATAATAAGGGAAAAGGTCTGACGGGCCTGCTATCCCTTGTTCCCTTAAGAGCGTTGTACCTATCGATCCGCTCCTACCAGGAGCAGTGAATTTTGGGCCGCTTGCCTAGTTTTGTGGCAGTCCCCTTAGAAAGTAAAAGGGGCGACTTCCGCTGGAGAAAGGCAGTCCAGAGAATGGTGTGATCGTTTACATCCGTAGGCCTAGGAGAGGAGTAAGCCTCCTCTCTGTTTAAAGGGTTTTGGAAAGTCCCCTCCGAAAGCACATGGGAGGGGGAAGGGGCCTTTATTCTTTCGTTAGAGCTACGGGAGGCCGACTACAACGCAGGAGAATGGGAGAGTTTTTTTAATTTTATTATCTGGCATGGTGACCCTATACTTATCACATGACGCAAACACACATCACCCCACGCAGTAGCGCGTTCTGCGATGTGTGAATATGGGTCCGGAAAAACCAGTTGCCGTCATTTGAGGCCACTCCTCCAGCCTAATGACCTGGCAACCCATCGGCATGGCGGCTCAACCTTAAGCATAGACTAAAAAATCGATAGAATGAAAGGAGAAAGGGGATCTGAGGAAGGTGTGGGTAGGGATAAGGTGGGTTGTTAAAAATTCACCACCATGGCCCGAGCTCAGGGGCGAGGGAACGTTGTCCCGTCCGCCCTCAGCCCCGATCTGATAGTAGGGTGAGAGGAATCTGGTCGTTGTCTACCCTGTGAAATAGAGGCTGACTAGAGAATGTTGTGGGAGAGGTTTTAGAGAAAGTGAGGAAGTAGGGTAAAAACACAGAATGTCAGAAAGAATGAGAAGAGGCTAAGCTGGAGCCAGACGGGGCGCTGAGTCCCGTCAGCACGGCGGTGAGAAAAGCAAATCGCCGCGCCCCTTACGGGGCAGCGGATGCGAAATTTTTATGAAAAGTGAAACTGTGCGAGAAATTTAAAATTAGAGACCCACCTTTAAATAAGAAAGGCAATTTACGCATTCTTGAAAGCCAAAGACAGAATGACAGATCAGAATTTGTCTCATTAGCTTTAACTCCACTCTATTTTCACTATTCAACCTGACGTCGGTATTTTCCCTGATTAATTATTCTGCAAAGACGAACCAATTAAGCTCTGTCTCTCTTTCAAGGGAACCGTTCCTTCTCTTGAAGCATGTTTGGAAGAAGGCACTCCATTCAAATTTTCTGAGCTACTAGTAATCTCCACTTTTAGTCATTCAGGATATTATCTTCTACACATTTTCATTCCAAAAATATGGCCTAACAAACCTCTTTGTGCAGATATTCTCAGGTAGATGCTAGCGTCAGGATCCGTTTTTCTGATCTCTCTTCAATGTCATATTTAAAAACTTCCTAAGTAAATTTACCTTGGGAATAGTTGGGTTAGATATCGTCCTTAAAAGTGTAATGATATATGATGGAATTTTAGAGCAGAAAATATCAAACATTTCTGGTATTGGAGATTATTCTGTTCTTTGTCCTTCCGTTACCATCTTTCTTTTTTTCTCATTCTGTACCATTCTCAGTTTCATTAATATTGTACCCCTTCCCCTGTGTGGAAAGCTTCAACTATATAGATCTAAAGTCGTGAGGACCTTCGTGTCTTAAGTGATAATCGGATAACTTATGCAAGTACAACTCATACCGAATACATCTGATACCGAGAAGATATATCCTAATCGAAAAAGTAAAGGAATGTAAATGTAAAATAAATCTTCTGTTTTACTAAAAACGGCTCTTTTGTGACAAGGTAGGTTTAGATAAGGTTAGGTTTGCTCTCATTGGCATGGTATTATATGTCTTGGGTATCATAGGCCCTAGATATGAATTCTCTTATTTATTATGACACGAGATTTCTGGTACGAGTTGTCGGCGTATGAATTATCTACGTATGAAATGTTATAGATTTGTGTATAAACGAGGCATTTTTAAAGGCCGGAATCTTATTTGACGCCGAAAAATGTTCATGCGGTTTTTTGGATGGATGTATATTAAATCTAACAAGAGTATCTGTTTCTGATGTGGTACACACGCACATATTATTCTTCCTTGTGGTATCCTTTAATGCATTTTTATTACAACTTCAAATTGGATTTAATTCAATAAAAAATACTTCAACTCACCGCAATTAATTCTTTGCGGTCGTCCCGAAGGACTTCAAAGTTCCATTTCTACCTTAATACCCTCTATTTTCCATCTGAGTAAGTCGGTCACTTACTTCACCTCCACGATACGGCTTGGAATACTTCAAACTGTTCGTGCTGCTATAATTCAGTTTAAACTCGTAAATGAGATCACCTCACAACTGACTTTTGAGTAGCTATCTTAATTTCTTCGTTATTGACGTGAAGAATATTTGGGAATAGTTATCTAGTAGGAAATGATCTACATTGGGTGTGTTTGTTGCAGAAATGGATCACCTACTCTTGTTGCTTAACGATTTATTAAATCAAATTACTAAACTAATTAATAAAACACGCTGGACATTTGGCACGCACCAGCTAGAATAGGAAGTGGTGAAATACTGGCAGACAGATTCGACGAGGAGGAAGAAGATATGAAGCTGGAGGGTAAAACTTACCCAGGCAACTGATAACATCAGATTTTATCTTGTATAACTCGGGATCAGCAATTTATATTGTGATAGCTGATAAGAATTATGTCGCCATATATCAGAGAGCACCTTGACAGAAACACAGTGCAGATTACGTAAGGACATGAGCACCTGCAACGTGATATTATATGCAAGACAACTACAGAAGCGCAATAAGCAAAACACAGACCTCTACATAGCTTTTATTGACCTTCAAAAAGTCAATAGGAAATTACTTTAGATCGTTTTAGAAAGGTATGGCTCCCTCCAAATTTCCTCTCAATTCTGAAGAAGCTACATGATGGCATAGCAGCAACAGTATTTGCCTCAGGAGAATGATCTGAACCTTCAAGCGTTGATGTTGGCATCAAGCAAGGATGTGTCATAGCCCCAGTGTTATTCAACATCTTTATATCTGCTATCACCTTATTCAGTCAGAATGCAATTCCTCAGGTGGAGAAGGTTGCTATCCACTACTGACATGATGGCAGCCTATTTAATTTAAGAAGACTTCAAGCCCGCACGAAAACTGTGACCAATCATATTCTGGAACTTCAGTATTCAGACCACTGTTCGCTGATTGCATACATACCACTTGCTCTACAAAGATTTCTCAATGTCATAGCCGGTCTTTACAAAGCAATAGGTCTAAAAATGAATGTCAATAAAACAAAGATACTAATGCAACGACAGAATCAAGAACCACGTCTAACTTTCCACATCAACGGCGATGACATTAAACAGGTCACAAGTTGCAAATATCTGGGCAGCATCCTGTCGGATAAGTAAAATATATATGAAGAGGTCTGCAACAGAATAAATCAAGACTCTGTATCCTTTGGAAAACTGCGCATAAGATTCTTCCAAAACGATAACCTTAGCCTAAAAACGAAGATAGCAGTCTGCACCACTGTATGTATAACTACTCTATTCTACGGTTCTGATACATGGACTGCTTACATAAGGCATATAAGACAATTGGAAGCATTACATATAAGAAATCTGCAGAAGATTCTCAAGCTAACATAGAGGGACAAAATTCCTTATGTAGCAATCCTTCGACGCACCAGCACACCCTCAATTGAGACCATGCTTGCACTAAAACAACTGCGATGGAGTGGACATATATTTTGAATGGGTGATGGCAGACTACCTCAGCAAATTCTTTATGGACAACTCTCACTGGAACACCGTAGACAAGGTAGGCCAATGAAATGCTATAAAGATCAAGTAAAAGCAACCTTAAAAAAAAGTGTTATATTAAACCACTGACTCTGGAGGTCAAAGCCAGTGACCGACCAGCATGGAGATCGACGTGTATGGAGGGACTGTCGCAACTTGAACAGTATATCCACAACGAGACAGAGGCGAGAAAACAACGGCGTCACAATCCACCAGTCCAACAACCAAATAACCCAGGAATAGAGTATCATTTCTCTGGCAGAGTGTGTGCATCGCGCATCGGAATACATAATATTCTTTGCTGGCACAACTGACAACCACCATAAGTTCATCTCCATTTTCATCGAGTGAAGTTAGAGTCATCTTTGTATTCAAAGGACAGCCATAAGTAACTCTGAAAGCCCAGTAGTAAACATATGACTTTAAGATCCCCACATAAATTCCACTGGGTTTTCTCGTACTCTATAACGGCTAACGAAATCTTCTTTGTTTCATACATCTCAGCCATCTTTGCTGCATGTACTATTGGGAAAGATGGAAGCTGATTGCCATTGTGTAAAAGAACAGCTTTTAGAGTCTATAAACAGCCTCCAATCATCTGACTTGTATGGTTCAGACTTGCATAATTGTTGCACGAGAGATACTGCGTCCTCACAATAACAAAGGTTGTTTACCATCTTGAAAAATGCAAACAGTTCTCTGTGTCGGTAACCAGCTGTAATTATACGCACTCCAGCTTCCAGGCAGGTTAGGCCGCCTCAGTCTGGATACCAGAACTTCAGCTTTTTCTTTGGACAAGTCTAGGTCCCTGATGAGATCATGAAGCGCTTCTTGAGTAAAGAGTTTAGGCCTGGTATTTTCAGAGTCATCCCGGTAGTCTTCTTCATTTGAGGTAAAATTAGAATCAGAATCACTTATCAATTCTTGTTCAGTCGGTGGATTTGGGACTGTGAGTTCAGTACTGTGAGGAACTGGTTGGATTGCAAAAGCAATATTAGGGTACTGCTCTTTGCCTCGTGTTTTTACGGTTATTCTGATGATGTTTGTGAGACAAAAGTAGAATTCACTGCTGTGAGCTTCGCTTACCATACATCCACTCGCTATACGAGGTGCCCATTTCTTGTCTTGGTCACCCAAAGGACATTTGAAGTAACTTTTGTAGTTCAGTCGAACAGCTTCGGTGATTGGTGTCTTGAGGCTACCATGAGTGTAGGCACCACATATGTAACAAAAACGATTAGCATCGTTCACGCACTTGTCACGTTCCATGTTTTGTTAAGTTCAGAGTAAGTAGAAATTAGGCAGTTTTAGAATATGCACTATCATGAAACAACGCCACACCAAAAATTAGGAAAAGATTATTGCATAAGTGGAACCAATGAACCTATAAATTAGTGTATGAATAACATGGTCTCCCCAATATATAGATATGCTGGTTCTGGAAATCTGATCTAGATACAGCTATACGAATGTCTTTATTGAATTCAGCACATACAATTACCTAAGATTCAGACTATTTGATCCAGAACCATGAGAAACTTTTTTTTGTGCTGACCAGTGAAACATTGCCCACCATTAGTTATTTTTGACAAAACGACGAATTCAAAGTAATTTCGAACTTAATCCAAGTTTTTCTCAAGGAATAAAAGAATTGGATTATTGTGATTCTACACTAGAGGGTAAGATTTCAAGGTACTTCACTGCCTCTAGAAATTTGAGTCCAGAGGGATATAACCGAGAGCTTTCACCCAAGAAGCCCTGAGATCATATGCCTTAGTATTAGAATTCAACATAACAATGTGCTAAACTGGAAAAAAACTAAAAAGCAATTCAGGGTGGCATTATATTATCAGGAGTACTTAGAAGTGAAAATCAAAAGGAGAAACCCCAACGCAATGACAGTAAGGATAGATTTATTTACATAGTAGAGAAGAAAAGGGAAGTGAAATTTTGGGGGCTATAGATAGCCAAGAAGATATCTCTGGGTATTAGGGACGAAAGGGAACAATATCCTCTAGATCTCAAGTGGACCATCATTGCCCATCCTAAACCTGTACACAATTGCAAGATGAAAAGCCGGCATGGAGCCAAGAAAAGGTGAAAATCAAAGAAAGACACTAGTTCCACGATCGATAAACAATCTAAATGAAAGTGCGGTAACGGGGATAAAGTTTAAAGTGACTTTAGAAGATTATATTAGCGACTTTGCTTGCTTATTATTTCACTACCCCAAGCTCACTTAGAATTTTTCCCTTAGACCCACCCTACCTGCCCTTTTTTACTATGCGGAGAGTTTGCATTCTATGATCAGGGAACATTCGACCAAATACTCGTTAACTATTCAAACACGAACAAATACATGCCTCTAGAATCAAGGCCAAAGGTTTTGGCAAAGAGAGCTATTTCAAAAAAACATAATGATATAAATATATATAATGTATATTTATTTATAAACTAAATATAGTATATATTATGTATGTTATTTAACCCCCAATGTTAGTATGTATTTTGATAAGAGTGGGTAAGTGGAAGGCATGCAATCATTTTCACATAAACCATAGTCCAGAACACTGTTGACGTGAACGAGAAATTTACACATCATTGTTTTTTGCGAACAATAGTTACTTACAAAGAAACTTGTGCAGTCCTCATGAATTTGAATCGATTATGCAGAAATTGCGAGTAGGAATTTTATAACTGTATGACTCGTCTTTCTGAACAACAAGATATTCAAAGAGACAGCGCGATGGCTAAAAAAGACCACGGGCCATCCAAGGGGCTTTCACTAAGTGTTGGAAGTGCTTATTCGTGTGGATTCTTCTTCAGTTTAATCTAATGTGGCAACAGACGTTCGTGTCTTCATCTAAACGCACGGCGAGACGAATAATTTGGGAAAAGGAGAGCAAATAAAACCCAAAGTTCACAAAAAAAATCAAGAAAATGTTATCTTTTAGCAGAAGGTAGAAAGATTGGAAGATGGAGGAATAGAACAAAGTTATTTTATCTGGAAGATAGACTGTTCCGAGAAGAAAAGGAGAACGTTATCATGTGTCCTGCATCTTTACAAAGCGAAGCATCCCCAGAGCATCCATATATGAGGATGCTTCACCTCCAAAGGAACTGGCACCCTCATATTTCTTCCCCTGAATATCCCAATGAAGAAATAATGGTACCGAAATGTCCTTCATCCAATAACACCTATTAACCATCCAAGATCAATTTGGTTAACATCCACGGGTAGTTCAACATGATGGAGCACCTTATGTAAGAGCTGGAGTGGTAAAAAGATGACCCTAACGAGAGCGCAATGAAATATTAGCTTGGAAACTCCACTGATTGAGATTTTTTTCTACAACGCAAATCTAGTGACTGCCATCAAAGGAAGCATAGGTTGCCGCAATGAAAATTTCACAGAGTACTAAGTATCGTTAAAATTTACAAATAAAAACAACAAAAAACGCACAAAATATGAAAGAAACTGAGCAAAGGTAAGAAGAAGACGGCACGCAACAAAATCGGGGGGAGGCTTGCCTCTCCCCAGCGCAGAATTATATGACAAACACTAAAGAGTGTCAAAAATAATTTAGGAGGCCAGTTTCCTCCAAAAACTAAAATAGTCCACATATATGTGTGCACGAACTCTTCCCGAGTACAAAGGACAAGCGGTAGCGAATGGATGAATGGACCTGGGTAGTATCTTCGAATGGATGACTCATGTCAGTTTTTTGCTGGCTGGTGGTCGAATCAACTCCCACCACCCAAGGCACCGCTTCATCGGGGTTTTGGTTTTTCTACATTGCTCCCTGCGTCCACAGAGATGGTTACGTGTCCCTCTTTTGAGGTGGCCAGACACCCAGGAGTTCTTTTGGAACAATCCAGAGGTTGCAGAGAAGTCTCATTGTCCAGAATTCCTATGACCCAGAGTTCCTCCGTGGGTTAGTCCTAAAACCTGTTTTCTTCGGAGACTCAAATTATCCCCAACCAGACAATGTGCCATTGAGGAAGAAAACGGTGCTGAACTTATTCAGATAATAAAATATGACAGACTGATGAAAATTATCACTCTCTTTTATTCCATCGTGGGAGAGTGATGAAGTGATAAAATGAGTGACGATTAAAATCAAGTGAGTAAAGGTAGAAAATAATTATGACGGTTTGTGGCTCTCTGAAGTCTAAGTAAGGCCGTAGATCTTTTCATTAAACCTAGGTTTTCAGATTTCACACTAATGAAGAGTCCTCGAGAGCGACAATCGTTTGCGGCAAGATTATTTCCGAATGCATTGATGAAAAGTACTTCAGATGAATGAAGTGTCCTTTTAGATCGATGTGTGCATGCGGGCATGCATTATGAGCTCAAAATGAGTTCGTGCAAGCGCGAGCAGTCTTGGGGTATAAGTGCAGGAGGGTTGGTCACTACTATACGAAAAAAAAGAGAGAACGGAACGTTAGTTTGACAACCCATCAAAAAAATATAAATATAAGTACTGTAATGCGCCCATGATAATACTATTATAATATATATTATTATCAAAAATAAAAATAGTAGTTATAAAGCTACTGAATATACTTAGAAGTAGAATTTCGATCTTCTTCGTTAATTCTAAACCCTCAAATACCTGTTCCTCACGTTTCTTTAATTAACCAGCGTCTATAGCTGGAACTTTTGTGGGAGAGTGGGGAGGAGAGGGGAGAGGGCTTATATAGTGAATCTAGTGGCAACATTGTTCGGAATTAGTGACCTTAGTCTTGTATTAAGGGAGAAGGATCACTTCTGCCCCAGCTACCTCGAGCAACATTGCGTCAGCTCTAAGGATTCTCGAAAGCCAAGAATAAGTATAAAGTCCCAATCCAATGGAAGAAGTGAACCCGCCCCAAATGCTGACAACAATAAACATGCCGAAGAGAGAGGTTAAGTGAAGGTATATATTGGAGGATGACAAATCAATCAAGTCAGGAAATTCAATAACCTAGGAAGTACTGTCAGAAGAGGCAAACTATGAGAAAGAAATAAGGAGAAGAATA
Organism: Ceratothoa steindachneri; assembly: GCA_963969495.1. Classification (NCBI taxonomy): domain Eukaryota; kingdom Metazoa; phylum Arthropoda; class Malacostraca; order Isopoda; family Cymothoidae; genus Ceratothoa; species Ceratothoa steindachneri. The sequence continues at coordinate 29,995,073 of OZ018337.1, forward strand.
ATATTGGCAAAAGGTGCTTTTATGAAAATGAGAAACTTATTAATGAATCTGAGTTTGGAAATGGTATTAAGAATTAGGTTGTTAAAGTGTTATGTTTATTCAGTTTTAACACGGATGTGAGTCAAGGACGATTACGAAGAATATGTAAAAGAAATTAGAAGCAACAGAAATGTGGTTTTGAGAAGGATGCAAAGAATCCCAGGGCCATCAAGAACAACAAATAGGGAAGTATTCGTACGTGCACGACTGGGGAGAAGGCAGCTGCAGTTCTTGTGACATATCCTGAAAGCAAGAGGAATAGAAAGAGATTGCCTGCTAAGAAGAATTAAAAGAAGAAGAGCCAGGGGAAGACAAAGGAAAAGTTCATGGAGACCCTAATGGAAAATATGAACAGAATATGGAATGAGACAGATCTAATCAGGGAGGCAGACGATAGAGAAGAACGGCGCTCCATGATAGTTGGCGTCACATGGCAGGCACTTTGGTAAGGAAAAATATATAAATTTTAACTCCCTTTGCATCTAATTAACGTATGTTAATGGCTTAATAACTTTGTATTACTGGTGCATATATACAACGTACACATCAAAGCTGCACATGAATTAGCTGCTTAGCATGTCCATTTTATGTTGACCAATAAACCTCAATTCATTGCCGGATGATATTCTCGAACCCGAGTTATGGTTCTATACTATAAAGCAATAATGGTCCCATTATAATTAGGATATAGAATCGGACGGCGTAGCCAGATTGTTGCCCCTTCTAAACACTCACATGAGATATAAGTTTATCTCTCTTCCAGCCGAGGCAACTATCGACAACTCCACTTTAAAGGCAGAACTGCTCTCTGCCTGCAACATGACCCCCAATTTTTACCGCGTTAAATTCAGACAGTCCCGAATCCAACCCAAACAGACTTCAGACAATTCGGATTTACTTTCAAAGACTCATTATTTTTTGGCTATATGCTTCGAAAGTAACCCAAGATTACGATGCATTGATGGACTTTACCCTGAAGGATTAATTTCTAGCATGACTTCCATCTGAGATCTGCTCTTTTATTAAAGTTAAAAGATGCACCAGTTTCAAGGAATGCGTCGAAGTGGCGGACGTATACGCCGCCAGCGACAATTGTTACCCTAAAGAAGGGAAGAAGATAAAACCAGCGTCTCACAAGCCTCAGTTTAAGGATCCCAAATTAGTATCCCTTAAGAAAGAAAACTTCATTAAGGTAACCGGCCCAGCTAAATCAAAACCCAGCCGACCACCCGTCAAACGGGAAGATCGAACCTTTTTTTCTAAACCATCTTCGTCATCGTTCCCCAGGAGGTCAGTCGTGTGATTTTCGTGCGGAGTCGAAGGACAGGTGAACTATAAATGCCCTCAGAACTCACAATTAATAAACGACTTCTCCCACAGGTGCACTAGGTGAGTGCCACCCCTTCTCAGACCCCGTCTCCACTAGACTCCTCTTCCTCTTCAAGTGAATCCGGTCCGTCTGGCCACCAGGTGCACCTTTTGTTCAATAAAAGTAACCCTGGAGCCTCTAATTCGAGTCGATACGGTAAACGGCTGCCGTATTTCCACCTTATTCAGAGATACTGGGTGCACGTGTATCGTGGTCTCAGATAAGTTACTACCATCAGTAGCCTCAGATCACGATCGGTTCGCTATCGTCCATGAGTACCTGGGACGAGCGAATCAGTTCTACATAATAGAGTGCCATATTTACTGCATCTAATTTACCGGATGGGCAGAACGGTTTTGTGCCGTTTTGATTGGGCAGAACCCTAAAGTGTCCTCACCCTGAGTGGCACAACCCGTCACCACTCGCGCCCAGGCTTATCTAGATTCAGAAGCGCCCATTCCCCTGGAAACCCCCGGTCCCCCTGATTATGCGAACATCATCAGCGAGGATTTTTCAAAAAAGCAGAAGGAGTGCGAGTCCCTTCAACCCTTATGGGCTAAGGCCCGGGACGAAACACAGGAATCAGTTAGAGGTGGCAGGATAATTCCTTTCAACATTAAGAATAACCTCCTCTACCACTTATGTTCCCTCGGAGATCCCAAAGAGGCCCAGACATTATGCGTCCCTCGATCACATGTACTCCTTATCCTACAAACCATTCATGACAGCCTTTGCGCTGGCTACTTTGGTCACACAATGACGGCCAAACGGATTTTTAAATATTTTTATTGGCCTGGAGCTGCCGAAGAAATCCTGCCATACTGTCTTTCGTGTCCTGTCTGCCAAAAGACAGCCGTTAAGGAGCGAGTCAAGCTGGCCCCCTTACAGAGGGGCCCTGTCATCTTCGAAGCTTTCTCCCGAATTGCTATTGACCTAAGCGGCCTGATTCACCCGCCATCTAGTGAGGGACACAGTCGATTTTTACACTCGGTTTCCTGAGGCCGTTCCACTCAAAAGAATTGACAGCATTTTGTGTGCAGAAGTGCTCATCTCTATTTTTTCCCGCGTTGGATTACCTAAGGAAATCCTATCGGATCGCGGCCGGCAGTTTACTTCTCATTTAATGGAGTAGGTAGGGAAACTGCTCATGATTAAGCCCCTCTTTAATATCCCCCTTTCACCCGGCTGGAAACGGTATGTGTGAAAGGTTAACTCCAATCTCAAGGCCATTTTGCGAAAACTGTGCGCGGAGCCACCGAGTGAATGGCACCGATATCTCCCCGTGGCTCTTTTCGCCTACATAATGGAATCCCCTTCCAAGAAGTTAAAAATAAGTGGTCAATTATTCCCCCGTCGGAAAACCCAGCTCCAAGCTACCCTCGATCAATTCAATGACGTCATATCCGATAACCCCAGATGTGCTATCCAATTCAAGCACGATATCCACCTAACTACGCAAGAAGTCGTTAGGTCTAGACCAGGGGTGGGGAACCTTTTTGTGCATAAAGGCCATCTTACAATTCATCATCACTCATAAAGGCCACCTAGAAAAAAATGTAAAGTTATTTTAGCCCTTAAGTAATTTATTACTAATCTAATACAAAGACAGTCTTATAGAAATCGAAAGCATAATAATTTCAAATATTTCTATTTAAGTAAGTAATTTTCTATACAAGTAATATGTAAATAAAAAATATTGAAAACGTAAAATTTTCAAATATTTTATTTATGTAAGAAGTTTTCAAAATAATAAGTAAATGAATAATATCGAGAGCATGACATTTTCAAATTATTTTATTTAAGAAAGAAGGTTCTTTGTATTCAAGGAACAAGTAAAGGAACAATAATCTTATAAAAAGATAGCATATAAACATCGAGAATATAACATTTTCAAATATTCAATATACAGTAGGCAAGCATGTAAATTTTTTATACAAATTAATGAGTTCTTTGAGTTTGCTTCATTTGAGAAAGCATTTTGATATCAGGCTCTAACATAGTGCTTCTTAGTCTCAATAGGTCCTCCAAATGCTCGTCTGTAAGCTGTGTTCTCAGTGAATTCTTGATTTGCGCCAAGTACGAAAATGTTGTTTCACAACAGTATGTTGAAGAAAAACAGGAAATCAGTCGTCGTGCATGTTCACGAAGACGAGGATTTTCTTTCGCATTTTTCCAAATTTCGACGGGATTTTCTCTCTTGTCAAACAGAGACTTTAGGATATTATCCTCAGACATTTCAATAAACTCCATTTGTAACTCTTCAGGAGCCTCTGATACATCAACTAATTGAGGTTGAAAAGCAAGTTTCAGAGTGATGTTATTCTTTTCAAAATCATTGAAACTTTTATTGTATTCTTCTATCGATGTGTCTAAAAACGACTCATATTCTTCAAAATATCCATAGTTAACTTCATTTTCACTCATTACCGTCGTAAGCTGTTGAAATTGTTCTTCTGAAAGTTTGGATTGAGCCAAAAGGGACTTGAAATACAGCAGTTTCTTTCTAAATGCCTGAATCTTTTTAACACATATCATAAATACATTTATTTCTGCCTTGCAATGAAATGTTTAACTCATTTTGTTTTGACATCACATCACATAAAAAGGCAACATCTCTGTAAAAATTTGGATTTGATAAATCAGAATACTTGTTGTTTTCTTTGAAAAAGTCAATAATTTGCCTTCGTAAACACAAATTTTGACCAATACTTTCCATTGCGACAATCAGAGTACTTTTGAGTAATATGGTAAATCTACACTAATTACTTCGTCATCCATCATCAGCATGTTTCGAAATTGACAATGCTTATAACATTTTGCAAAGTGTGATTTTATGTTACAATTTTGCACAGAGATTTTGCAGATGTAAAATACAATGAAAATAAATCAGTACATTTGGTTCTTGGGTTTCTCTCTTAAGATGTCCAATAAATCCTTCATTTTTAGTCCTCATAGCTGGTGCAGCATCAGTGCACACACTTACCAAATTAGTAAAATTTAGTCCTATTTTATGACATTGCTCTTTGAAGTTGTTAAAAATATCTATCCCCCGTGTCCTTCATTTAAGGGTGCCTAAAGGAAGCAATTCTTCATATAATTGAAAATCATCTGTTATGGCACGAATAAAATACAATAATTGTGCTGAATCAGTGGCATCTGTTGATTCATCCAAAGCTACTGAGTAATATATATTCTTTTTTTTATTATATTTTTCAATTATTCTGTTTCATTGCAGGCCAATTCATGTTGTCGATCTGTGTTAGTACATATTCTTGAAAGAGGCACATCATTATACTTATTAACTTTATCGAGATCTCTACATCTTACCACTTCTAAAATACATTCTCTTATAAGTTCTGCATCGCTGAATGGCTTACCTTTTATCCCAAGCAAATATGCAACTTTATAGCTTGCTTCTGCCGTAGCATTCGAGGCTCACCTTCTAATTTGGCATATTTATTGTCTTTATAAAGAGCATAGTGTTTTTGTGCATTGAATTTCTTAAATGTTACAATTATCACAAAGCAAGCAAGATATTTTGCGTCCAGTATTCACTAAAAGATATTGCAGTTCCCATTCTTCATTAAAGATCGTGTTTTCTTCTTTCAAAGTCCGTTTTAACTTTTTTGGCACAATTATCGGCCAAAAAGAAATGTATTTATTCTGAAAAGACATTAAAAAAAGGTTAATAATGAATTAGTAAGGCCAGCCGCACACTGACCCAGACAAAAGAGTCTTAGACAAGACATCGATAAACCTGCATCCACAACCATCTTATAATAATATATTATTATTATAACAACAACAATATAAATTAGTTATATTTTTCTGTGATTAGTAGTATTATTTATCATTACCTAATTGTTGCAAAAACTAACTCAGTCTCACAAAACAAGTCGGTATGAAGTCGGTATGAAGTTATTCAGAGAAGCACAGACCACAGTGAGGAGGCGGACGAGACAGGAACTCTTCCTGTATCATACGTGAAATTCTTCACTCCCACTAGGCTAGTATAGCTACACGGAAACATTGCCTTTGTATATCAGTTGCTTTAAGTTTAGATTCACTGAATTTAAGAAAAATGCTTCCATTGTCTGGGAGCGACATTACTAAACATATAACTTTCCTTTTGTATGTGTGTGTTTATAATGATTTTAGACAAAATGTTCAATTTCAAAAAAGAAATATATATCAAAAGGCCATAGAAGGCCGCACCTGATGGTCCAGAAAGCCGCAGGTTCCCCATCCCTGGTCTAGACCATACCCTTTCCCCGTTCATTTAAGGGAAGAATTTAATAACGAAGTAGAGAAATTATTAAGTTTGCAGATAATTGAGCCCTCCAAATCAGAGTATTGATCCCCATAAGTGATGGTAAAGAAACCGGATAAGTTACATAGAATGTGCATTGACTTTAGAAAGTTGAACGCTGTCACCGTGTTTGACGCAGAGCCTATCCCATTAATATACCCAAATCTTCATCTGTTCGAAATTGCGAAGGAAATTTCCAAATTAGATCTGTGTAAAGCATATTACCAGGTTTCCCTTAAGGAAGAAGTTAAAAGGTTCAGCGCGTTCCCTACTGAAAAAGGATTAATGCAATTTACATGACTTCCTTTCGGCCTCGTCACTGCTTGTAGTACTTACAATCGGATGATGAGGCAGATTTTAGATGGATTACAGCACGTATCCTTCTATTTTTACAACATTTATGTTGCCAAGAATGACTGGGAATCTCGTTTGACCGCCCCTCACGCTCTGCTACTGAGGCTAAGAGACCACACTCTTACCGTTGGTCTAAGCAAATGTCACTTTGCTTTCAATACTATTGACTATTTAAGCTTCCGCATAGGTAACAACCAATTATCCCTGCAGGAAGAAAAGATCAGAGCCATCGTAAAGATGCTCCTGCCCGTAACTAAAAGACAATTAATGTCCTTTCGGGGCTCCACCTCCTTCTATCGTCGGTTTATCCTTAATTTTGCAACGCTTTCCACTCCTCTATGCGACCCCCTAAAGCTAATCGTCTGGACTCCATCCTCCATCTCAAGCTTTAAACCACTTAAAGGTAAGCTCGCATCAGCTCCAATCCTGTGATTACCTAATCACCCCGAACCCTCTGGAATTAGGATCGATGCCAGTAACGAAGAAGAGTTTCGCTAATCACCCCGAACCCTCTGGAATTAGGATCGATGCCAGTAACGAAGAAGAGTTTCCCTATTGTGTACGCCAGCCGAAAATTATTACCTCGCGAAAGGAATTATACGGTAAATGAACGCGAGGCACTAGCTATTATATGGGGAATTAAGAAATTCAAAATTTACCTATTATACAAGGAATTTATAATTGAAACCGATCACAAGACACTAGCGTATCTTAAGAACATTAAAAATAACAATGGGAGACTAATGTGTTGGAGCCTGTTCCTTCAAGAATTTAAATTTAAGATATTGTATTTAAAAGGCTCAGAAAATTGTATGGCTGATAGCCTAAGTCGGAATCCTGTAGATTCCGCTCCCGATGAAGTTGAGCCTACTAATTTTGTCTCTTATTAATAGGTCTCGGTAAATTTCAGTCTTTTTCCCATGATTGTATATATATTCGTTCCCCATTCTTTGTGACCGAGGCCCGGTATGCCTCAGCTGAAATTACTGTTTGTTTGTTGATTATAGGCCCCAGATAATGACAACTTTTTCAATGTATTTATGTAATTATTATTTCTCTTGTACTTATATGTATTCTTGTATACTATTACAATTTTCTTCTCTTGTAAATTGTTGTATTTATTTTCTTTTGAGTTTACTTGTGACTCCAAAACTAATTGTTGTACTTTTGTTTTAGAGTAACTGGAGATATTGTACCTCTTTTATTTTGTTTACAACTTGAGATGACTCTGCCCCTTCGGACGTAACATCGTAAGGGGTGGATATGTGAGGAAATGAGAGAGAGCGAGCGGGTGTGATCGAGTTACGAGAAGGGATTCCGAGGAAAGTTGCCTTGCTTCCAGACCTTCGATAAACTTCCGGACCGATAACCCTCCAGAAACTCGTCCTGTTTATGGCGTTACATTATTCACCGCTGATTCTTACCATCGTGGCTGTGGGACCGAACCGATAACGCTTCCGTTGGCAAATATTGGAATTTCCGGCGGAATAATATAAATTCTCCACCCCAAGGATAATCGAGGAAGTATTCTTTGAGCTTTCGGGCCGCCAGCTGTCTCTACGCTGCTTCCCAGTAAGCAAGGCCACGCAATGCATAAGGTATTTACACGCTATTATAAGAGGTCTTTGGAATCATCCATTGACGACGCGCAATCATCCAGCTACAAACACCAGTGCCATTCGGTCTCGCAGCAGGAATCCATATTCGGAATATAGCGCTCAACCCTCCTCCTCGAAGAATATCTTCCCCCGAGTACCCAACTCGTTGTCCTCTCCAAAAAATCGTAGGACTTACATTTTCCTTCATCGTCGAAGAGGCGTGACTCTATTCGACGAAGTAACTCACTCCTTGATCGCCCGCCGGTCCCTCTCAGGTAATTATTGTAATAATTATTGAGCCTTGTACTGCTAAGACTTACCTTGTAGTCATCCCCACTTTTCCCTAGGTGATTAATGTAATTATCGAGCCTCGTACTAGGACTCACTTAGTAGTCATCTCCCGCTTTCCCTCGGGTAATTAGTGTAATTATTGAGCCTAGTATGGCTGAGACGAGTCCTACTTCTCAGTTCAATTTCATCTAATTAATAACGGTGTTAACTAAATCGCTTGTATATTATTCTGTAAATATCTATTGTTGTTTGTATAAGATTAAAAGATTATTTTTGTTCTCGTGTGTAAATCCTCCTAGCACCAAAGCCTTAGTAAATAATATCAATACCGGTCACGAGTAATTCATTCTAGCCATTTAAATCCCTATCGAACTCTCGGAAAATCTTGTCCCCCCCAATCAGAGCTGTTGTCTTCCCTCCCCTGCATCATTGGGCGAGGAAGTCAAAAAGGGTTCAGAAGCTCTACATGATTTCTACGACAATATATATATATATATATATATATTATTAATAAAACGTAGTATTTTATTCACGAAACCTGTTTCGGCATGGAGTTTGTCATGCCATCTTCAGTCGTATACTAAGAATAGATGCATTCACACCATACCTGAAATATATATAGGAACAAGAGATCAGATTAAAATTCCTCATCAAGGGGTGTGGATTTGAGGTCATTAAGGATATCTTTCATGATTAACTTTTGAGGTAGGGGCTGCATTTGAATTGCCCTGGGGAAAATCTATTGGTTGGTTGAAATTATTGGAGTGTGTGAAAATACTAAAAGCTGTGCTTGACCGGCTGACATCCCCTCTGTGCTCATAGATCCTCTTTTCCAGATTTCTTCCTGTCTCGCCTATGTAAAATAAGGGGCAGTTAATTTCTTTACAAGGGATTAAATAGACACCTGCTTCATTAGTTTCATCTGTAGGTTTAGTTGTAGGGAAGGATTTTTTAACGGTTGAAGGGTATTTGAAAGTGGTGCGGTTAGGGGAAATGATACTATTTAAGCTTTTCAGTAATGAGAGAAATGGAAGGGATAAACAATATCTCTTACTATCAGGATTCCTACTTTTGAGGCAATGAAAGTTTGACCTGGCTTTGGATAAGCCTTCGTTAATGATGTGGAGGGGATATTTTAAGCCTATAAATAAACAGATAATGAATGTAATTTCATCGGACAAAAAACATGGATCACAAGTTATCAAAGCCCTCAAAAGAGCCACTGTAATTTGCATGTTTTTGAGAGCTTTGAGAACTTTTTTAGTTCTTATCAAGGAATAATAAAAAGATTTTACAAAGGTCGTATATAATATAAGTGAAACAGAAGATCAATGCCACACCTATGTACAACGAAAGGACCCAAAATAGAAAAAAAAATATCAAAGGTTGGATGTGAAGTATAAAACCAAATAGATAAGGTCTACTTCCGGAAAATTCCAACCTGTGCGCAAATAATGTTGACATTATTTGCTCCCCGTGGGAGGGGGAGTGGCGAAGCCATTACCTGGTATATATATATATATATATATATATATATATATATATATATATATATATATATATATATATATATATATATATATATATATATATATATATATATATATATATATATATATTGTAGGAATATCACGACGTATAGGTGAGAATGGGAGGAGGAAGTAAACACCCGGAAAATACACTAAAGTTCTTTATTGACGTTTTGCCTGTTGACTTCTTCAGAATTCTGAAGAAGCCAACAGGCGAAACGTCAATAAAGAACTTCAGTGTATTTTCTGGGTTTTATTTCCTCTTTCCATTCTTATATATATATATATATATATATATATATATATATATATATATATATATATATACACCAGGTAATGGCTTCGCCACTCCCCCTGACACACGGGGGAACTTACACTTCGCTACTAAGATTAAAATTTAAAATCTAAAAAAAATCAGCCATGGTTAAATATTTATAAATTTTCTAAACTTCGCCAATTGTAATAAATATAATAAACTGTTTACGATGAGGTTACGGGAATGGGAGCTGCACTAATTGCCCATCTAATAAATTAAAATATGGAATTTCTCCTCTTAATATAGATTCTCCTATTTTTCTTTTACGGAAATCTTTACAATTATATATGATTTGTGCCTTTGAATAGTCAATTTAGTGGTTTAAATTGCTAATATGATTAAAAATACTGGATGTGGTACATCCTCGTCAGACATCACTTTTATGTTCATAAATTCGTTTTGTTAAGGTTCTTGCGATATCTTCTATGTAAAATGAGGGACAGTTTGTAGAGCCACATTGGATTAAATATACACCCGCTTTATTTGGCTGATCCACGGGCTTGGTCGAAGGGAAAGATTTAAGGATAGAAAAAAGGTATTTAAATGTCGTTAGGCCTGGGGAAATAACTCTGTTCACTCCTTTAAGGAGGGGAGAAAAAGGGAGGGATAGACACTTCGTATTACTAAATTTGTTTTTATCCTTGAGACGGTAATGAGTAGACTTTGCTTTAGATAAACTTGCATTGATCACGTGGAGAGGATAATTTAATTCAATGAAACTGCAGGTTATATATGTAATCTCGTCTTCTAGGAAGCAAGGGTCACATATCCTAAGTGTTCTCAAAAACATACATAATGCAACAGCTCTTTTAATGTTAATATTATGATGATAAAAGAAATGGACATACAAGTTAGAATGGGTTGGTTTTCGGTACACAGTGAAGCTAATTTTATCAATGACTCTAACAATTTTTACATCAGAAAAGGATATACAATTATATTTTTCCCACTTTACTTTAAAATTGATAGTGGGATGGAGGTCGTTAAGATTTTTAAGGAAATTGTCAAATAAGTTTAAACTATTTATAGGCCAAATCGGATATGACATCATCTACATACCTATACCATACAAAATTTTGATGGGGAATCACAGAAGGGAGTAATGATACTTCGAAATGCTCCTTAAGAAGTTACATAATATGGGCAATAAGGGATTACCCATGCTAAGACCATATTTTGGACGGAAAAACCCATATCGCTGATAAATACATTGTCAGTAACACCAAGTTTAACAAGATTTATAATTTGAGGGGATCCTAGAGGGAGGTTTAATTTTTTATTATCTAGTTCCTTAGATAGAACATCAAAAGCGTTCACTGTGACATTAGCGAACAGTCTGTCTACATCAAAGGTTATTAAGCGGCTTCCTTTTATGTTGATTCTCCTAAATTTTTCATTTGAAATCAGAAGAATGGATTATGTGTGAAGTAGAGGTGGATCCAACATCGTCAACAAGAAGGGAGGCTAACCACTTCGAGAGATTGTATGCATGAGAGTCGATACACGATATAATAGGTCGGAGTGGCGTTCCTCTTTTGGGGGTTTTTGGCATACCATACATACGGGGAAGTGATGGTTTGGTAGGTTTAAAACGATGAAGAAGGTCTGAGTGAGATTGTTTGAGCAATTTTGTGAGCGTTTTGGTGAAGATCTTTTCTGGGTATGATAAATAGATACGGAAACTAGTCTCGTACATTAAATTTTTACCTCCTATACAGTTGTTTCACTATCATATATATATATATATATATATATATATATATATATATATATATATATATATATATATATATATATACATATATATATATATATATACATATATATATATATATATATATATATACTTTCAAAAAATCACACAGGAAAATGAAAGGCGTATTTTTTACATTTATTGCTCTACTCACGCGCTACTTTGTTTGTATATGGTAAAGAAGGGCGATTCGGACTTAAGTTAAACTAAACTCAACATAAGAATTAGAGTGCCACCAATAGATATGAATAGGCCGGTTTTCCGAAAAGTTTTTTTCCGTAGGATCGTTAATATTTTGGGAAATAAAGGCGTATATTCTTGAAAGTTTCATCTTTATTTTAGTTACTGCGCAAAACCTAAACAGAATCATTTATCTTATAATATTATTTTTCATATTTCATCAAAACTAGGAATGCTTAATAAATAAAAAAAGAAAAATGCTAACTATTGTTTCAAAGTTAGATATACCGGGTGTCCCAGAAAAAAGTTAACCGTACTTTGAATTAGTATAACAAAAAATATTGGAGATTTCTGGATCCTGCTCAAAGTGTTTTATTTAACACCTATTTACCTGTCGCTTCTGGAAATTTCATTAAATTCCCTTTCATGATATTGTTACATTAATGGGTTTAGTGGAGGCTATCAAAAATATGTTTGCGCAAGGAAGTAAAATAATGAAACGAAGCCGAGGAAGGCTAGGCCACCGTGCAATTTCAAGAGAACCTAGGGAGCCTAGGTAGCCTAGGTCACTGTGCGATTCTTCAAGCAAAGCCTAGGCCATTTTACAGTGGTTTTCAGCAGAAACGCTTTTATTTGCTTACTAAGCAAATAAAAGCGTTTCTGCGTAAAAGTTTACTTCCATAAAACCTTTTTAATCATGCAGTTAACAAAAGATCAACGCTTATTTGGAGTCAAACTTTATTAAGACTGGCAGTATTAAACAAGTACAAGACTCATTTGAACAACGTTTTTCAGGTAGGCACCCACTAAGCAAGCCCACAATTTGGAAAAATGTTCGCAAATATCAACATGAAGGAATATGCTTAAATCTAAATAAAGGTCGTTCGGGTCGTATGAGAACCATAAGAACAACAGAAAATATCGAAAATGTTCAGATGACACTTCTTCAAAATCTACATGTATCAGTCAGAAAGAATGGGTTACAATTGTCAAAGTCATTTAACCGCATTATTAAACATGACAAGACACCAGCTGCTTAAAACTGATTTTCTTTGTTGTAGATAATTTATCGAATGGCTTTTCCATAAACCTGCTCATTTCTTGGAAAACATTGTGATTGGTGAGGAAGCAGCCTTTTTCAAGAATGGAAAGGTAAATAGCCATAACATTCTGCAATATACGCCGCTGAACCTCTTCCTTCCCCCAGCATTCAACTTTGACACACGTATTTGTGATCAGAAAGTGTCTCTGTGGATCGGAATATGCGGGAATAGCTATCTTGTCGGCCCATTGTTTTACGAGAATAACTTGAATGGTGCTGCCTACCTGAACATGATCCACGAAAGGATCTTCTTGGAACTCCGCCAGATTTACGGCAATCAATTCAATAGACTTTGGTGGATTCAAGACGGCGCACCAGCTCATAGACAGCTTGCTGTTTGGACAAAACTAAGAGAAATGTTTGACAACTGCATTGTCGCGCTAAATCATGCAATTAAATGGCCCCCAAGATCCCCTGACTTAACACCGTGCGATTATTTCTTATGGGGATATCTAAAGAATTAAGTGTATTCTACTAGACCACAAAGCATCAACCAGTTAAGAGATAGTATCACAAGTTAATCAAAAAAGTTGTTCAATCAATGCGACCAAAGGCGCAACTGTGATTGGAAAGAAATGAAGGACATGTGGAAGGAAACGATACTTAGAAAATTAAAAAATGAATTTGTATTACGCATATGAAGAGGTGTTTTTGTTAAAAATGGATTTAAATATATTTGTTGATTTTAAACTTCGAAGTTTCATTATTTTACTTCCTTGCGTAAAAATAATTTTGATAGCCTCCACTAAACCCCTTAGTGTATCAATATCAATATGGCAGTATTAAACAAGTACAAGACTCATTTGAACAACGTTTTTCAGGTAGGCACCCACTAAGCAAGCCCACAATTTGGAAAAATGTTCGCAAATATCAACATGAAGGAATATGCTTAAATCTAAATAAAGGTCGTTCGGGTCGTATGAGAACCATAAGAACAACAGAAAATATCGAAAATGTTCAGATGACACTTCTTCAAAATCTACATGTATCAGTCAGAAAGAATGGGTTACAATTGTCAAAGTCATTTAACCGCATTATTAAACATGACAAGACACCAGCTGCTTAAAACTGATTTTCTTTGTTGTAGATAATTTATCGAATGGCTTTTCCATAAACCTGCTCATTTCTTGGAAAACATTGTGATTGGTGAGGAAGCAGCCTTTTTCAAGAATGGAAAGGTAAATAGCCATAACATTCTGCAATATACGCCGCTGAACCTCTTCCTTCCCCCAGCATTCAACTTTGACACACGTATTTGTGATCAGAAAGTGTCTCTGTGGATCGGAATATGCGGGAATAGCTATCTTGTCGGCCCATTGTTTTACGAGAATAACTTGAATGGTGCTGCCTACCTGAACATGATCCACGAAAGGATCTTCTTGGAACTCCGCCAGATTTACGGCAATCAATTCAATAGACTTTGGTGGATTCAAGACGGCGCACCAGCTCATAGACAGCTTGCTGTTTGGACAAAACTAAGAGAAATGTTTGACAACTGCATTGTCGCGCTAAATCATGCAATTAAATGGCCCCCAAGATCCCCTGACTTAACACCGTGCGATTATTTCTTATGGGGATATCTAAAGAATTAAGTGTATTCTACTAGACCACAAAGCATCAACCAGTTAAGAGATAGTATCACAAGTTAATCAAAAAAGTTGTTCAATCAATGCGACCAAAGGCGCAACTGTGATTGGAAAGAAATGAAGGACATGTGGAAGGAAACGATACTTAGAAAATTAAAAAATGAATTTGTATTACGCATATGAAGAGGTGTTTTTGTTAAAAATGGATTTAAATATATTTGTTGATTTTAAACTTCGAAGTTTCATTATTTTACTTCCTTGCGTAAAAATAATTTTGATAGCCTCCACTAAACCCCTTAGTGTATCAATATCATAAAAGGGAATTTAATAAAATTTCCAGAATGGACAGATAAATAGTTGTTAAATTTGTTTTGTTTTACAGGACTCAAAAATCTCCAATAGATTTTGAGTTATACTAATTCAAAGCACAAGTTAACTTTTTCTGGGACATCTTGTATAGGCATAATCAAACAAAATATGCTAAAAATAGTGGAGGATATTTCAAAACCAATTTGTAATAAAAAATGCCTAACAAATGCTATTGCCACAAAGAGATATTGGCAATTATAAGAATGGCCAGTATTTAAAGGGGGGTGGGGGAATGCTACTTAATTTCTACTGATGAACCTACTTTTTTCTATCTTGTTCCCTATGTTCCTTTCTACACTTATCTTCCTCTCTCTCTCTAAGAATCGTTTAAATTTTTGTATTCTTGCCGTGTCAAGAGGGCCGATAGCCGGAAATTCGTTGGCCTAAATTCCTCTTGTGAACTCTTCATCTTCGTCTCGTTCACTCTTTGACTTATTCAAATCCTTAATGATCAATTAGACAACGTCATTGGCGCAAATTTTAAGGTAAGAGTTGATTTTTTCTTCGAATTCTCTGAGCTGTAAAGAGGAAGTAAGAATTATGATGGATTTTTTGATCAGTGAAATTAATATTTTAGGCGCGTGGTTGCGATTCTAAAAGAGGTTCTGTCTGTCCCTCTTATCGGTCGGTCAGAAAAGGAAACATAGCAAATGAAATACACTATGCAAAATTAAACACATGGCAGTAAAGAAAGAATCACCAGTAAAGTAAGTCCTTTATAAAACAAAGCCCGCCAGTAAAGAAATGCCTACTAGTAAAGAAATGGACTTTGTCCATTCCGGACTTGTTCTCTCTAGTCTTATCGCTAGCTAGTAAGTTATCCATCTTTATATTAACCGATTTGTGATATGCTAGTTGTGTGTTTGACGCGCCTTCGACGTCCATCGAACTTTCTCCTTCTTCAACAACTCATAAAACTTTTGACGTGTTGTTTTATCGAGTTGAGGTGGAGAAGTGGAATACACGTGGCGTGACAAACGGTCTTAATCTCAACCGCTGTTTGATGGATAGAAGATGTAATGTCACGACCATTTTTTAAATGATTGCTTAAAATTGCACTAACCCGTTCAATCTCGTCCTTCCCTTTACGAATTTTGAACTGAGAAAAGTTATTAATGGGTTGGAAAATGCCGAGATCCAGCGAAATTTGCGTTTCTTTTTTGAGTTCAATATTCTTAAAGTCTTAGTGAATACCCGGAGATTGTGTTTGTCTTCCTTCCCTTTCGAGCGGACGATGTGTAATTTATTATGCCGTATGTATGTGCATTTGATCTGTACATATGTGTATTTCTACGCATTCTCTTATGGGAAGAAAAAACTTTGATATACAATCTCTTCTAGACTTTACTGTTCGTTCTCTCAATCATGTCAAGGAGATTGTTTCCTTTGAATACCACCGATTCTTTTAAGATTTTCAAATTTAAGTTTACCGGATCCATTGTAAAAAAACAACATTATTTGTAACTTGAGTTATCGTTCCGTCCTCGCCATTTACCTCTCTTCTACTGAGATTCATATTCTCGACAGAAATACATATTTTTACGCAAGTCATTTATCATTTCAATATAAAATATAGCTATATATAACAGTGGTCTGAAAATACATAGATACTTCTTGCCATCGTAAACTTTCCATGGACTACACATTTTTCAGTATATATATATGTATATATATATATATATATATATATATATATATATATATATATATATATATATATATATATATATATATATATATATATATACATCGATTTGTAGACATTCTGGCAGCCTCGACTAACGGCTATGTATATTTGGAGTTGTTTTACTGCAAGCCTTTGAGCTACATGTAGTTATTAAGGTCCTACAAGCCATCTCGTAGATTATATTGGCATTTTGTCTGCTTTCATTTTCGCAATATTTCCAGTACTTTTATGCAATGAACTGGAATTCATTGCAGATTTAATTTCCTCAGAAATTTGAGAAATTTTGATTTCAGATTTTGTAACGACCTTTGCCAAAAAAATGAAAAGGTCGCTAGGTAATCAGAGGTGATATAGAGATTTGTTTGTCCGTTAGTAAGTGATACTTTGTAGAGTGAGTTTTGGGTAAATCAATACAATGATCAAAGTATGCTTAAGGGCTAATTAACGCACTAATGTATGATAATTAACCTAGGAAAGGCTCAGGAAGAGGTTAGTTCCAAAGAGGTAACATCTTACACGGCTTCTTCTGAGAATGCCAACTGAAATCGAAAAATGGTACGCTATACTGGCGGCCTTTCGCGCCGGGAGAAGGGTGAAGGAGAGGGTGAATTTTTTTTAAATACCCGATGAACCTCATTTGAAAAGTGGAATGGTAGCATGACAGAGCTGAAAATAAGGAGGAATTGCCCAGGGTCAGGCACAGTAAATTTGCGGTTGATTTGATGATTCAGCTCGGGGTCAGCATCTAGGGCCAAGTTATGCTTCCGCACATCTTTCACCAGGGCTTCAAGTGGGTGTATTGTGTAGGAGTAAAGAGATAGCGTTGTTGTGATTGTCTATATGAATGATGATGCGTGTAGAGCTACTTTTCCCCACGCAGATGAGTATCAGTGTATCCGCCCAATGGGCGTCCAGCTCATGACGTCACTGAAAGTTATGTGTTTGTGCTCGCTAGGATTGAACTCCTACCTAGACCTCAAAAATTCCACCCCGTGTCTACTAGGTTACCTCCTGGGAATGAATTTGGCGACCATTATACGCGAAAGGGGTTTTAAACTGGCATTTAGCCATTTGAATATGCTCCCCCTGCAGGACGACTGAAGAGCATTAATAACGGGGAATTGAACTTTGGAATCAGATCAACGCTACTGCAGAAGTGTCAGATCATTGCATTAGAGTTTCTCCTACATGACCAAACCATGTCCACCTCAGCCCCACATAGAAAAAAATATTATTTTGTTCAAATTTATCCACATCGGCCGCGTAAATTCAATTCCTATTTATTAAAAAAAAAAATGGGGGGCGGGAATCGCTACTTCACTTATCCTTTTATGGTTGGCAAATTATTTGTGCATTCTATCCACACACAAAAAAATTCCTAATTATCTTCATCTTCTTCTAGAACTACTCTTGTGACTTTGAATAAACCGCCTCATTTGCTGCGTTGACGTGTTCTTAGAATGCAACTCTGGCTACGACGAGTATAAACTCGTCGTAACGGGGATTGCATTTTAATGCTTTAAACCATTAAGAGTATTCGTAAAAATTAGTTTTAAAGTATTAAAGTCATGACAAAAATTTAAGTTCAAAGGTATTAAAAGTATCAAACAAATATTAGTTTTAAATTATTTAAAACAAATCCAAGCAAAGACGAGGGTCCAGACTTCTCGCCTCATCTTTCAGCTGTACAATGAGCATTGTGAGTCGCCCACCCTATTATTGTTCTCTTCTCTTTGCAATGGTTTTGCTTCAAAGCAGCGTAGGTGACTGAAATGTTCATCGTGCAACTAAAAGGGGTGGCCACAAATATCGGAATGAGTATTTTACATTGACTAAAAAATTCTACTTTGCTTTCCTTCACTTGATTTATCAGCCTAACCAGACTTTAATTTTACAGTAATAATCGTATAGGATCAAGATTAAATAGGGGATTAAAACAGTATTAAATAAAGTAGTAAACAGTATTAAATAAATATTAAAATAGTATTAAATAAAGTATCGAAACTGTTTAAAAAAGCATTAAAACACTTTAAATAAAGTATTAAAACCATTGAATAAATCATTAAACCACAGGCATTGAGACCGGGAGAGACCGTATTTACAGGCATTGGGGGCTGCAACTGACACCTCTTGTGGGGGGCATGTGGACAAACAAAAAGGTGATAAGTGGCCTCAAACATAATTAAGTTGGATACTAATCCCTTCTATGGAGCTCTCGTGGGTGGATTCTGACGTCTGGGTATCCAATGCCGGCGAAATCGGCGCTAAAGATTGTGGTGCAGGCAAAGAACTCTCACCAATCACGAAGGTGCGTCTACTTTGTTGCATTCCCTTAGGCAGTTTCATCAACCTACATCAGGCACATAGCCTATTAAAGCAAGTTATATCCTCTTCTCACACACCCAACACATCATTCTCACTATTTATGAAACTCCATGATAGGGTTTTCTATCCATACGCCCATTGTGCTAATGGGTGGCTCTCCCGCAGCCACGAAGCGTTCCCCAAGCTCGTTGTCTGGTAGCAAACGCATAGTACTACCGTTCTTTACCCACCCCAGCCCCTCCAGCGAGAGATCAATCTCAACAAAGAAGAGTAATGTGGATCGATCTGGAGTCATTAATTGCAAGAAAAAAGATTAAATCGCTCATGGAAGGAAGACATATTCGAACAGACGTTACTTAAGTCGAGACAAGCAGCCAAAGTTCAGAATTGTTATCTTTTGGGATTGGAAATACTTTAACCAGCTAAAGGAAAGCCATGAGCGAATAACGCTCATATCAAAGTTCTAAAATTCATTTCCTATTCTAACTTTTGAAATTATAATGTTACATAATATCTAAGTTGTTTGTTTACCCTTTCAGCACTCGGTTTATACACGATTACATTTTAGCCTTACATTGGAATAATAGGCACATCGCACATTCAGCCCCACTTCAAATATTGGTATGAAATTTCAAATCAATTTAAGCGCAAAATGAATTTATTATATTTTCATATGTAAAGTATTATAAGAGTTTTATTATAAAGTTTATGCCTATTACAACCGAATCTTAAACTATTCCTTAGTTTTAAATCTATGGATAACCATATTTAAAGCATTTCTCGAATTTAGTCTACTTTCTTGACGATGTTTTCACTCTACTCATTGTATTTATTTTGGCGATCGCATTCAATCCTTATTGTTCGTTTGAATCTTTGGCAGAATTCCTAATTGGATTTTTTTGTCACTTTGGGTTCAGATGAAGCCTGTCAGAGCCTAAAAACATTTGTAAAAATAAATTTTGATCTTTAGTGTTATCACCTATAAATTCCTTGTCAATCTGATAATTTACTCGTCCGTTACTCTCAATTATATATGGTGTATTTCCATATTCACTTCTAAATTCTTTCCCTGCATCAGTTAATAGATGACTTATTTAATGCAGACGAATGTCTCTGCAGTAATAAATTAATTCTAAATCTGATATAACTATATTTAGTTTACAAAAACAGCTATAAATATATTATTTAGTTATAAAATGAAAACGAACGAAAGATTCTATTCTGGTAAACATGTCGATAGTATCTGGACTAAAGTAGCGAAATCTTTTAGCCTCATTCCATATGTATCTGCTTTTTCTCTCACCTGTGTTGAAATACAAGTGATCCTCTTAAATTGCGCGACACCATTTCCAAGAAATTCACATCAAATAGAGATCCGAGCGAATAAAAGTTTATCCCAGTTTCTATTCTGAACATAAACATCTCTATATTTCTCTTTTTGCAACGATGCCTGAAATAGAAATGCACTTTAATTTTATGTATATTTTTCAGTGTAATCTATAATGCATTTTAATTCACATTATTCTAGTTTGCGGGTTTATAATTCGTGCATAAATTTTTGTTTTGATGCAACACAATTTAAACAGATGGGGTTCGAGCATGTCACGTCAGAGTTGTTGATAGATTAGGCTCTAATTGTAGCTAATTGTACAACTTCTTGAAAAGTTGCGCTACGAAATTCTCTCTTTCTACAGTGGAAATTTTGAAGATTGGGCCGATTTCATGTAAATCCTTTGACAGACGTTTTTCGAGTTTCCTTTATTTCAAGTCAGATAAGATACTTAGGCTAAATTAAGACATATTATATAGTGGAACATTAAGTTAAACTAATAATGACTATTCTACCATACCATAAATTCTACCAATCAGCTGCAAATATAGTCTAATCTGGCAGCTATTATGTAGCGTGAGAAGCAAGAATTGAGTTGCATCAGATAAAAAAAAATGTGGGCGAATTCTAAACCATGTGACTAGTATATCGAATATTGCAAGGAATGCATTATTTTTAATATTCTCTATTTTATCTTTACATCTCCTGTTTGTAGATTTGAGATTCGTAAAAGAATAAACTAAATATCATAAGAAACTTCTGACACTTCTAATTTTACCATTTCCCTTGATATGATTGTAAAGATTCCGAGTTCTTCAAATTTTGGTGCCTTTTCAAAATTAAGATGTATTGCAAGATTACGAAAGTTTTTGTATTAAAATACAAAGGCATGTTCCACTTTCACGAGAATTTAAACACACCTTGAAGTTCCCTCTCCAAATACATTGCACCTTTTCTCTATCAAATTATTAAATTATCAAATAATTATCTCTATTTTAATACAATCTCCTACATTAGCAAAATTTAAAAGAGTATATTTCAAGTTTACGTATATAAATAACTTATATAAATAGATATCGTTCCTTTACTGTGTACTTTTTTAAATATGTTAAGATTGCATCCTCTTGCACTCTCTTACACATGTTGCTGTGTGAGCGAGAACGCTTGTACGTTGAATTGGAATCCTTCCGTAGAGCGTTTTCCTCTATTCCCCCCCCTCTGACCGCGCTATTCCTTGGCTATCGAGCACGGACCGGAGAGGTTTATGGTTATATGAGGGTGGGAAGAGGTTGTTTCCGCCACTTTTGGGCGTGAGGATGCCTACTGCCCTCGGTTTCCTTCCACCTTTACCATCCCCCTATGCTCCCCGGTTCCTTAAAAAAAAACATTTGAAGGAGGGACTCTAGAGACAGAAGACTTCCGAAGTTTTAAGAAGAGGGAACGCAAGGTTCATCTATCCTGCGGCATCTGGAGACGACTCCTTCCTTAGCTTAAGTTTCACGTCCGTTATTTTCCGCCCAAGGTCAGCTTTTACCTATTTTCTCTAATTGATTCTGCGAGCTCCCTCGAATTTATATCAAACTCTCAAACTCATTTTGCCCTAACTCTTGCCTAAATTCATTCTAACCCTCGATCTTTCAAATTTATACATAACTCTATATCTATTTCGTACCCTTAACTAAACTCTAACTAATGAGAAATTCCAGAACTGAACATCTTTTCGGATAATTTCTGGAGAGGCAAAATTATATTTCCAAATCAATCGGAAACGAGCGCCTCTCATCTAAGCACCACCAACTTGCTTAGCCCTGCTCTGCTTTCAAGGTAATAAATTTAACAAATAATCTGCAACTTTTAATCTTAATTCTTATTTTTTAGATTATAAAATAATCTATATATGTCAATAAAATATTAATTTTACTGTCTGAGATTAATTTACATGTGGAAAAGCGGCAACATCTTCATTAAATTTATAGAATCCCTTAGTTGAACAGATAAGCCCACATCTTTCTAGTTGTTTATAGTTCTTTGTTGACCCTTTTAATTTATTGGAAAAGTTTTCAGACTTTGTTGCGCATAGTTTTGATAAAGACAATCTTGAATGCAAAATAATAGATTTGGCCTATCTTGTGTGTTGGTAGTTACTGTTTTTTTCTCCTTATTACAGTATCGAACAAACATATAAATACATTTACAAACTGATGAGCTTTGATCTTCTATTTTACCTTTTCTGTCTTTCATTAGATACGAGTAAACCATAAATGCCATATTTGAACATAATAAGGTCCTTTATTCTTAATTACCAACTACATCAAAATATTCTAAAATAAACTTTCCTTTTACCATTTTCAAAAATCACTACACTTAATAATTTAACTTTTAATCACAAGAATTATCACTTTTTGTCTATTCTTAATCGACCTTTTCCGCTTTGTGTACAAGTATTGTTTGAATATCATCCATAAGCTTTATTTCAATGAAAATAAAGGCAATAAAGTCTGTGCGTGTTTCTTGCTCTTTGCGATAAAACTCTTTTTCAAGCTCTTACTTTTAACTGAACTTGTTTGTTTGTTGAAGTTTTCAGGCAACGGCGTTGTTTTTTTATCCTATGTTGCATCCACTTAAATCGTTATCTTCAAATTTTATAAATTCATTTTCATCGGGGTAAATCTCCTCCCTTAAAACGGTTTTCCCGAAGATCACCGGATGTAAAGGTTATTGAATTAGTTTTTATGGAGACGGATCATTTAGAATTAACTATCCCATTTATGGCATTATCAATACATTGAAGTATTAGCTTATCTTTTGACCTATTTTACTTCTTACTAAGGCACTAAAACCTACATAAAGCAACCTTACACATATGTTGGAGGTTCTGGTACGCATAATTGAGTAACATACTTTACACACATTCTTTAAGACTCCTGTTTCAAAGAGTATCTCTTAGAATTTCTCTCTTTTAAAAAAAAAAATCATGTCAACTTAATAAATAACAATTCTTATAACTTCATCGTCAGAAACTTCCTTTTGTTTAATTCGGAACAAACAACTGCAATGAAAGGCTGATTCTGTTTGTGTGGGTGATTTTCGTTTTAAGTGAATTTTGCGTGACGCGAATGGGTAAACTTCAAATTACTGAGATGGAAATCAGCTCAAAACCTATTTTAGGTAGACTACAAATTTATTTGTAGACTGCTTTTGTCTGCCTTCCCTAGCTGACTCCCGCTTTGTAAAGCCATCTACAAAAAATTTATAAAGTGAATTTTAGTGAGATTTGTGAACAGAGTGACTTAGCTTGTTAGTAGTAGCGCGATCGTTATTCGTCGTTCGATTCATACATCGACCACTGGCTTGCTTGATTTATTACGGTGCGAGGACGGATCTTCACTCCTACGTGGAACAATATAATATATTGAGGTAAAGTGATTTTTTGTATTGGACATTGGCCCTTTCTATCTCCCCCACCTTTTTTCACTCACAAGTGTCCTTTCATTTGTTTTTACACATGAGTAAACACCAAGAGAGAGTGGGGATGGTTAAAACATGAGAGAGACCCTTCGTATAACTCTTCGGGTCCTCTCGGAGGGCCCGAAGCCAGACAGAGGAACGGTATTCAAAAAAATATACTCAAACATTAGGATTGCACTGGTACGACTAATTGACATCCCCAATGGATACTCTGCCATTTGTGCGAGGGAGGCCGACTGTGAGGCCTTAACCTCAAGCAAGGCAGTTGAATGCCTTCAGACGATCAACCTAAAACCACACACCCCACCACAAATTAAGACACACCGTAGTGTCATCTGCCGGCGCCTCGACTCTTGGGTTGGGAGCCACTCTGCGGATGACATAAAAGACGAACTGGAACGGAACCACCCTTGGGCGAAAGTTGCTGAGGTTTTGAAATTCAAAACATACACGCACGTCTTTAAGGTTGTGTTTGAAGATACGGCTATGGCACAAAAGGCAAAAGAACAAGGATTATTGCTATTCAGTGTACGAATTTGCTCGGAACAGATCGAGAGGGAGGAGTTTGTCGACTTACAAATGTGCTTTAGGTGCTATAAGTACGGCAAACACACCACCTCAAACTGCCCAGAAAAGAAAGACCTGACGCTTTGCTCCATATGTGCTGGTCGCAACCATTTTTGGCGCGACTGCAAGAGCACAACCACACCGAAATGCCTAAACTGTGAGGGCCCCCACCGGACTATGTCCATGGCGTGCCCAATCAGAAAAGCTGAAATCCTTAAGGAAACCAACTCAAGACGCGAGTCTGAGGAAAAAAAGGTAAATTCCACCTACGCCAAGGTCGCTAAAGCCGCTATCGCCGAACAAAACAGCCAAAGAACATACCTCCACATTGAAAATGAGCATTCCACAAAAATTATGTGTTGCATTTATTATGCACACATAGCGAACATTACACGCCCAGGAACTTTCGCAACCGAAGTCAATCGTATGCTTGTAAAAGACGGCCTACAGGAGACGTGGTTCCCCGACAACCCGCCGTCAGAGGAGGTTATGCGCATAAGTGTAGCCCCTCAGTGCCCAGAACCGTGCCAAAAGGTACCCACCCCAAAAAACACAGCCATCTCACGTGACCCACGACTCAATAAGAACAAAAATACGACACAGACAGAAAAACAAGCGCCACTCACACCCCAAAAAACTGACACAATTACACCAAATACACATGAACAAACACCAACAAAGAAAGCAGTGCGACCAAAAGAGACCAGGTCTCCGAGGTCGAGAAAGACATCCAAAACACGTGGCCCCAGGTCAACCTCCTCATCTCGAGGCAGAGAGACCCTAAAATACCACTCGAGAGGTTTCAATTTGAAACTTTATGCTCCCGAATCGGCCCCTTTCCCCACTGAAATCGAATCTCACGAAATATCCGATGGCCTAAAAACCGGAAGATATAAGTGGGAATGCTCCGATTCAGTGCCGGAACGGCAAGTTGAGGAGGCTCTCTCGAGAAATATGGTTAAACTGACCACCGACTGCTTCCACACAATCACGGATACAGAATTCAGGAAAAAACGAAACGGCAGGGAGCGCACCCCGCCCAGTACACCACATGGGGCTAAAGTGGATCGCGAATAAGCGACCACTTTAATCCCACATACATAAAATAACCCAAAACGTTACACAAAATGACTAATAGACTAACGATAATACAGATGAATGTCAATGGGTGGGACGGAAAAGGTTCCATCTATGGCAACATCTTGCGACAAAATGACCCCGACATAATTCTCATTAATGAACACGGAATGACTGAACATAAAGAAATTAAAATTTTTCAATACGACGTCATAAGCAAAAACCATAGTCAGGAACGGTATGACGGCTGCGCAATAGCCGTCAAAAAAGGTATAAAATACAAAAGACTACCAGATTTAGACGAATCCTACCTTGCCATTGAGGTAGGCACTACCCTGGGGGGTCTAGTCGTGGCCACGGGGTACCAACCCCCAAGACGCGGCTATGTACCCCTGCATAACCTTCTACAGGTCTTCAGCCATAAAAAGAATGTAATCTTTGCTGGAGATCTGAACGCAAGGTGTGCAGCGTCAGGGTATACCTCCTGCAACAATGCGGGTAGGAACATTGAACTCCTACTAGACAGAAAATACGGGACTAGAATTGGACCGGAATTCCCGACATATATTACAGGTAATGCAGCAACGAAACCTGATATTGTTTTATCCAGTATCAGGTTTCCATACAACTATTACATTGAACCAGGCCCCGTTATTCCAAGCGACCACCAGGCAGTTAGAATCATAATAGGCGTAAATCCCATTCAAATTGCAATCCCAGAACGCAAAAGCTATAAGCGGGCGGACTGGGAAAGCTACAGAAATTACCTTCTAAATTATATCCCAGACCCTTTAATAGATGCAAATTTAGAAGAGATAGATGAAGAGCTGGATAAAATCACTGACCTCCTTATAAAAGCAGATGAAAATAGCATTCCCCGCATTAAATATAAAACCCTTCCAGCTCCTATTTGGACCCCCCCCATGAAAGCCCTGGCCCAAGAATATAGGGACCTGTCCGATGTAATAGCGCTGATAGGCCCCGACCACAACTCCCATAGACGAATGAGACAGATAAAAGACGAGCTCCAGACACTAATAACAGACCAACAAATACAGGTATGGGACGGACTAATTGAGGGACTTGACATAGAAAGAGACGCACGAACATTTTGGCAGACTTACAAACGATTAAAAGGACAACCCCCTCAAAAGAAAATTGTATTTAAACGTGACGACGAAGAAATTGAAGAGACTACAGAGATTGAGGAAATTTTTAGGATTTTCTGGTCTTCAATCTTTAAAATTACCCCCGAAGAAAATGACAATTATGACCTCGAATTCGAAAATGACATTATCCAACAGTTAAACACGCAAATACATAAAACCTCCCCTCATCATTGTGTATCGCAAGAAAGGGCGATGGAGGGCTATGGGAGTAAAATTACTGCCCAAGAGTTCTCCGTTGCACTAAAATCCTTTCGTCAAAGAGCACCGGGTACCACGGGGCTGACCAGGGAGAATTTCATTAAGGCCCCGCCTAATGTTCTGAGTGGGCTTCTTAACATCATGAATGCCGCTCTGAACACAGGCTACTTTCCCGATCAGTGGAAAGTGGCTAAGATGATCTTCCTTCCCAAATCGGGAAAGCCCCCGGACTGCCCTGCAAATTTCCGGCCGATATCTCTCTTAGAATTTGCTGGCAAAGTCTTCGAGAAAATATTGGCAAACAGGGTCAACTCTTTTCTTGACGAAGCCAACCTGCACAACGAGCAGCAGCACGGCTTCAGAAAGAAAAGAGGGACTGACACGGCGCTAGCCGTTATTACGGAAAAACTTGCAAACATCAAAGCAAGTAAAAGGCATGCCGACCTGGTGCTCCGCGATGTCAAAAAAGCTTTTGATAAAGTTTGGAAAAGAGGCTTGCAATTTAAGATCCTGCAAGTGGGCCTCGACCCCATACTTGAAAGGATCCTATGCGACTACATAATGGAGAGGAGAGCGTATATACAGTTCAAAGAGCATAAAGGCCCCGAGTTCGATCTCGAATCTGGGGTCCCACAAGGGGGGTGTCTCTCCCCCCTTTTATACAACATATATACACGTGACCTACCACAACCTCTTTCCGAAGGTACGATATACGTTCAGTTCGCTGACGATATATCGCAAATTTGTACAGCCGCCTACGTTCACAGGGAATTTATGGCGAATAATACGGCTAGGGAGATTTCCAACATCAACTCTTTCGAGAGGAAATGGAAGATTTCGACCAATGCCCAAAAATTCAAAATAATTCCCATGTTTCGCAAGACCTTCGATGATATACGGGTAGAGGGGGAGAGAATCCCCTACTGCTCGGAAGGGACGGTTCTGGGGCTCAAAATCACCACAGGAGGATACAAGTGTCATATCGGACGAACAGTCGCGAATGTCAAGAGAGATTTGAGAGAGTTTTATAGGTTCATGGACCTAACCCGCTCAAATAAACTCAAGATATTCAATGCGTGCATTCGCTCGAGACTCTTGTACCCCCCGGTGCCGTTGAATGCGTGCGCCAGGACCCACATTGCGAAACTACAAACCATCCAGAACAAGGCGGTTTTACTCATTACAAATACCCGAAGAAGAGAACATAAAAAACAGAGGGAGCTCCACGCCTCGGTTGGATTATCTCCGATCAACGTGGCGCTCCACGAGAGAGCTAAGAGGATATGGCAAGCCATTGGTGCGTGCTTGACCCCTGAATTCTCTCGTACACACTTAGAAATCGAGGCCGACAGACAAATAAGACCCTTTAAGAGCAGTAAAATACAGTCTGACGGTGACGTGACCCCCTATTACACACAACGCGATCGACAATAAACGAGACTAAACAAACCAGTGTAATGTTAAAGTTTTTTTAACTAAAATTCAACCTCAAAAAATAAAACAAATTCACTCAACTCTTTAACAATAATCAAAAATAAAGTAAATTTCAAATCAACCTAAAATTTAGGAAAATTTAATATTTTTTCAAATACCAAAGCGGGACGTAAAAACCCCGGCTCGAAAAAAGGCTTGAATGCCAAAAACCAAAATTCATCATCAAGATGAGATCTTTTAATCAAATCAGCAACGCTGATTTGATTAAATAAACTATAAATAATATAGTTTAAAACACAAAGAAAACCAAAGAAAAAACACATACAGAGCTACCCTTTCACCAGGGATCTTTAATTCTTTCTTCTACACAACATCTATTCTTTAAAACTCACTTCTTAACCACTTTACTCTCTTACTTTTTCTCTCTAATTCTATCTTTTCACCCCTTATTATGTCCAATGTCCAATGTCCACAAATTTATTTGTACTAAACGAAGGAATAAAAGATAATTTGAAATCAATTGCCTTTAATTCAGGAATATGAAACTTTTTATAATGGGTGAAAGAGGCGAAGTGATGCAGTATATGAAATTCCTTGAGGTAGTAAGTAGTTGGAGAGAGGGGGTTTAATTTTCCAGATGGTGCCTCGATTTGGGATATTGCATAAGATATAGCTCACAAAGCTAATTCTTAAACCTTCTATAATGGTTTTAAAATTAAAAAATATTCCTCTGGAGCGAAACACGCTATTAAATATCGATTTAAGCTTTCCTGTAGCTGCGGAGTCAAAGAGAGTTATTGACCCAATAATCCAAGTTGCTTGGATGACACTCGCTGAAAGAAAATTTTTAACATAACTCCCGTGAGCTAATTTTAAATGACACCTTAAGGGTGAAATTTTGGGGAGCTTTTCACTAACAGCAATTTTTCTCTAATTCCTATAATGGATAACAGATAATAATGATCTAGAGGGCTTTTTATTGTCAATATTTTTAAAAATTGACCCCAAGTTTCAAATAATGTTCAATAACAAAGAGCTCTTGAATCAAAAGCAACAGAGAAGAAAATAATGGTAAGAATTCGAAGTACTCTCGCTAAATTTGATAGCTGAAGATTAAAATGCGACTCTGCAACTATAAAATGCGATTAAAATAGCAATGGTTTGCCTCCTTGACACATTATCCGGCAAGTCTTAGGCTCTCCTTATTGATTTGCTTAGCATAAATGAAGAACGTGCCCCAGGTGTTTCCCAGGCGTGCCCAATGTCATGTCGAGGAGGTGCACGATTAATATTTCAACCGCGAGATTTGAAGAATAGTAATATTAAAGCGAGAAAAGCCAGAGTCCATTTAAGACAATAAATGGTCTAGTGGTGAAATACTTAAATAAAGAAATCTTTCATATAAGACGTTCTCATACAACTAAATAAGTAGTTAAAACTCTAAAAGTATGGCATAAACTTTGAATGAGCATTTTGTTGCACTACTCACTAAATGAAAGTTGGACAACAGTTCCAAAGTTCGGGAAAACAATTTTCTTGAAAAAAAGAAGAACTGGTAATACAAAATTGTATACAAAGCTTTTTACGGTAAATAACATTTATTCAAGAAAAACAAAACAATTAATCTGAGTGGTAGAAAAAACATATAATGCAGTACCTAGCGGGAAAGCGTTTTATAATCTATCGAATCTCCGTTGCCATGCAGCCCACATATTAGCGGCATGCCTAGGCATAAACATTAAATAAAGAAACCTATATACAGGGTTTCCCTAAAGTCTGAATACATAAAATATTACAATGGTCTCTTCTTTCAATGGTCTCTTCTTTTTCTGCGGTATGCTAAAAGAGTAGAAGGTGTACTCAATGAAAATTAAAGAGACGAGAAACCCGAGCGAACAGCGGATCATAAATGAATGTGTTTAAGTTGAAGGAAATTTGGAGTTAATGCATCGGGTTTATTGGGTAAATCTCGCAAAACACATCTTGTTTTGCATCGCATATGGTAGAATCACATTTAAAATGTTATTTATTAATATTTTTTAGGTAAATAAAATATAGTTGAAATTAAATATTGCTCGATCTCTCAAGGAGATTAACGAAATCGGATTAAAGGATAATAAGAGATATCCCACATGAGTCTTCTTGGAGCATTATTATTTATTTATATGCAAGTAGCATATCTGAATTCTCTAATCCCAGGAAAAGGGAAGTAAATACATATATATTTAAAACCAGCCCCGATTTTTTCATACATGTTTAGTGGATTTTGAAAAAGGTCAGTGTAGTTGTGATCCCTTGTTTTTGATTGCATTGTTTTAGTTTGTTTCTCACACAAAAGTTAAACCTTAGTTTTAACCAATTTTTTGATTTATTTACCTCATATTAAATCAATTTTTAAGATAGAAATTTAAAGATAAACCATAAAACTACCCAGAAGGCGAGAAATTTGATAATTCTAACTCTTTGTCCAGTCTAAAAACATTAAAATTGATCGTCACGGGAAACTAAAAAGTTGGCCAGATTTATTCACAGAAATTTCCTTCGTAAAATAGAGAGAATGATTAGGATTGGGAAAGAACAGAACATTTGCTACCACAAAGGATTTAAACTAAAATCTTATGAAAATCTAAGTATTTGAACATGTTTTTGACAGATAATTAAAATTTCTAAAATTATCAAAAATATATCAAGGGTCTTTCGGCCTGATGTAATTATTAACAGTCGATTAAATTTAGATGAACCTTAGAATGGAACTCAACCCAACTGTATAACTATTGATTTTATCTGGCTTTAACTCTCTATAACATTCTTTAAGGTAAAACCCTTCTGATATTCAAATAAGGATGACGCATTAAATGCCTGAGGGGACAACTTTGTAACAAAGGCAGGTGTGATCACTATTCTAAATAAAAATAACCGCAAAATTTAATGTGCAAATATGATTTTTAGTCTCATTATTCAAAAGGTGCATCTAAAGTATTGCGTATTCCGTGTAAAAATAACATCTGAATAAACGTCGCGAATTTCTTCATATCAGGCAACATTCTCTTGACTATCTCCAATATTGATATGAAATCTTAAGAATTCGTCGAGTGTTAATTATACCAATATATGCGAGAGACTCGAAAGAAACATCGTTATAAAAATCTTTGCAATAACTTTGTAGGAAAGAAACATGGATGGTTGAGGCCTTATTTATAATTCTTATTTTATGTAGCAATTATTTCGAAGAGAGTAGTTCTCAGGAATGGTTTTGGCATCGTCCAAATTTTACAGCTTTTAATGCTGTATCCGATCATTTCCCATTAAAGACCAGCCTGGATGAGGAAAGAGATTGCTCGTATGTTAAGTAATTTGGTGCATCGTTTCTCTCTACATAATCTAGATTACAGTGAATCAATAGATTATCTACCCTAAGATTTTGAGGCTTCTATTTTCATTTCCCATTTGACTAGGTAGAGTTTCATTTTATTTTCTATTTTCTTTCCCGTCATTAGTGTACCATACATTTGGATGTTTTAGCTTAAAATTTAAGATCTGATTTTATTTTAAAGGTGGAGTTCTCTCAATGTAGTGCGTCCATAAAAAGAAACTAAAACAGATGATATAAAACAACATGGCATTAAAAGGTAATAAATACAAACTAGATGGAATCGTTAAATGCACTAGAATAGTTCTACGCATTAAACACTATTTATAATTTAAAATACGCATTATAAATGACTTATTTATTTTAGAATATTTTTTTAGAATTCATCATATTATTCATAAATATGTATGATAATAAGGCGTATTTTATTAATATGCTAGAATTAGCATTTTACTAAAAGGTGCGTATTTAGTAAAATCAGGTTTTCTAAAATCAAAATTTAATATTGTTCAAAATAAGTAATATGACTAAAATTAAAAACTTACGGAAACAGAGAACACAAATTTAACTTATCCATACCCAAGGATTATAATATTAAAAATTGCTTCAAAACAATGTCCAAGGTATGTGGTCCGAAACCACTATAAAGCGCTATAAAGAGACCAAAGGCTTTGTGTCAAGGAAGAGAACCGGCAGGAAACGTCTTCTTACAACACTTATAGAAGACAGCTCTATTATTTGATATTCACCACACAGTCGCAGAAAAACATCTTCTGAACTTGGAGGGTATAATGAAAGACAATGCCCTATGCCGTACATCCAACCACATCAAAAATTGGTTTGGGAAAATGGGGTTCTCCCCTATTGAATGGCCACCACAGAGCCTAGCTTATATACAATAGAACAATTGTGGGAAGTGCTTGGAAAAGTAATAATAACTACTACAAGTACAAATAAAACGCACGAATAAATATGTTTGTAATTCAAGCAAAAAGAGAACAGCTAAGTATTAACATTTAAAATAAATAAATATATAATATACATAAATACAGAATTAATTTCCGTACAAATATTTAATTACATTATGGATTATTCCATAGCGTGTTTTATACTTTTAAGCATATATATATATATATATATATATATATATATATATATATATATATATATATATATATATATATATATATTAGGTTGAGTTAAAAAATCAAAAGTGTTCGGACTATAACGCGGAACCCGGCAGTTCAAGAGTGCATTGATGAGTGTCGTAGAATAGGCTCTCGACGATATACCATATATAACTATTCGTTGAGGGAATTATTCTAATATTTCGAGTGCGTGGTAATCTGATTAACCAAGAAGAGTACAAAAAGGATGGGGGGGCCTGGAGAGGCTTATTTATTTTTTCATATTCTTAAGAAGAGGAACGGAGCACAAGGATAAATAATATGGCTACCATTAATCAAATAGAGTTTTATTAATTAAACTATCAACAACACACCAAAAAAATGTTTACATAAACGGAGAATGAAAAGGGTCGTGGGAATATCTGACTAATCCGAGGATTAAGATTTGGAGAGATTTAAAAAGGTAAACAAATAAAATTAATGGAGGGGGAATGGTTCGCTAAACCATTTAAAGCACAGGGTTGCGTTGAAAAAAGGTTTAATGATTAAAGGTAATGCTCAGCTTACGTAATTACAAAGTTGTTGCGCAGAGGAAGACGATGCAAAGGAATCTTCGGTACACTGGCGATTTCCAGCAGAAGGGTTCTTCGGGGTTCGTCCTTAACGAAGGGGAAGGACTGTCTTCAAGGAGTGAGAGCGAAGTGGGGCTTGGAAGTACGAGCGATCTTTGTAACAGCAAATCGGAGATGTTCTAGATGAACAATGGAGGTTATTGTTGAAACCAAGCGTTCTCTTGAAGAACGTTAAAAAGGGGGGAATTAAATTATCCGGACGTGATGTCTTGGGAACGAGAACCGTTTCTTGGCGAACGGGCTTGAAGAACAATGGCTTTTCTAACGTTGTTCTCTTTCTGAACAACAAACGGGGGGGGGGGGTGAGAACCGTTTCTTGTCAAACGGGCTCAAAAAACAATGGCTGTTCTAACGTTGTTCTCTTTCTAAACAACAGGGGGGGGGCCTTGTTGACTAAGCGTCTGGAAGGCACTAACCTTGGCACTCAAGGGATATTGTCCTCTTCTGGACAATAAGGGGTTTCTCGAGATAGAGAGTTCCTAGGTGCACAAGGGAGACCGGATCGGCGTGATGCCTCGCGACGATAATCGGGATCTGATCTGCTTCAATCGGGAAAAGCTATGATATAAATAGTCGAAGCCATCCCATTTGCGTAGGGGACAATTGAGTGGGAGGCTTCGGGGGAATATCCAGCTGGCACCTGAGAAAATATCTTATCATGCATATAAGCCTGACTCAATCTGGCGAGATCGATGTATGGAGGCGAAACGGGGGAGTGAACCTCCTTGATTAAACATTTGCTATAGGGGGCGATAACGCGCTCTGCTTCCTCTCACAGATGCACGTGGGTATCATGTGTTTTTAACATGTGATAGCGGCTGAATTTAAGCGGCCTCAGACCGTTCTATCACAATGAGGAAACACTACAAGCAAAGTCTAAGTCTTCTAGCATGATATATTCATGTCGCGCAGAAGCTTTGAAGTTCTAAAGAAAGTACAGCGTCCGCACGAAGAGTACAACAGATTGAAGAAGTCAAAATTCGAGACAACGGGGCAAGCTGGGAAAAACCGAGCCAATTTCTTTGCCTTCCTGAAAAAATTTGTTCGATGTAACACATCGCCATGCCATGTACTTGATCATGATCGAGAAGGACCGTGAGTTACTTGAAGCTCAGAGGAAGCCGGGTAGGCATGCGAAGATGAGTGGTTTGGATCCGGACTGGGTGAAAAAAAAGAAACGGACACAGTAACGGAAGGGGGGTGAAAGAAGTCGAGCCGCAGAGGAAAGTCAAGCGTTCGAAAAAAAGCAGGCCACCGTTGAACTCGAGTCTTCGAACTCGCCTGCTTCGCCTGAAGAGCAAGGTGTGGTAGTACCTCCACAAAAACGATCCCACCGTGCACCATAGCAGAAGAAAATTATCTCCCTGCAGGTTTCTGCTGCTCTGGACTGGACCAACATAAGTGACCGTCAAACTGCACATGTGCTGCTTCCATTCGCGAAGGAGCTTGGAGCGAACGCTGGGGAATTGTCGTTGAGCGTGAGCACGATCAATAGGCAGCGAAGACGTCATCGCCAGGAAAAAGCTGTAGAGCTGAAATAAAACTTTGCTTCTGATGTACCACTCACACTCCACTGGGATGAAAAACATATGCCCTCCCTCACAAACGAAGGCGTTCTGGACCGACTGCTGATTCTCGTTTCTGGATAAGATCCTCGCAGTTCCCATCAGTGACGGTAAAGTGGAGCCTACGGCAAACACCATCTTTTCCATGATATCTGAGTGTGTTATTTCCAATCGAATTTGAGCGCCATGGTTTGACACAACGGCGACGTATACGGGATCCAAGGGTGGAGTGTGCGTTCGACGGCACAAATCTTTGGTCGAGATCTGCTGCATCTGGCCTCTCTCTATCATGTGCTGGAAATCCTTCTGGAAGCTGTTTTCATGACCCTCATCCCATAAGCATCTCAAAGTCAAGATATCGCTGCCTTTTTCCGTTTCCGAGAGTTCTGGTAGTTTTTTGATCAAGACCATTACAGGACAGCCAACGAAGAGCTCGAGGAAGACTGGGTGAACGACGTCCTCAAACTCTTCCAAGGCTACCTCCGACAGTACCCTTCACGTGTCCACTACCAGGAACTACTGGAACTAGCCGTTGTGTTCCTTGGTTGAAATCTCATGGACGCAATAAGATCTCTTTCCACAAGTTGGGAGCAGTCCATCGGGCTTGATGAATGGCAAGAGCGGTTTACACTCTGAAAATGTGGATCTTCGCGCCTTAGTTCGCAGAATACAACAAACAGTGGTCCTACACTTCACCCGCAGTCAAGGCCGCAGTTCACTCAAAGCCTCAAGAATATGACGCATTTTCTCCTGTCCATGAAGAAAATTATGGTGATTGTGTGACATGAAGATATCCTCCAATCAAAAAGAAACTTCTCTCATTTTCTTTTTGTTGGATAAGGAAAAGAATAAAGAGTTCCGCGTTAACATCATTTTATTTTGAAATTCCACAACTATTAACGGTACGCACCTTAATATATATATATATATATATATATATATATATATATATATATATATATATATATATATATATATATATATATATATATATATATATATATATATATATATATATATATATATATATATATATATAGAGAGAGAGAGAGAGAGAGAGAGAGAGATAGAGAGAGAGAGATAGAGAGAGAGAGCGAGAGAGAGAGAGATAGAGAGAGAGAGAGAGAGAATTATTTGCAATGTTGCAATGGCTCAATTATAATTCTGCGGTTACAGAGGCAATGTCGTATAGCTAACTAAGCTCTTCATCAAGCCATCCAGAAGAAGCTTTTCTTAAAGTCACGAGATGATCTCAAATAAGTCAGCCTTTCTAACACGAGCTGAAAGTTCGCGTATAAATTAGTTATTTTAATTGCTTATCTCTACTTTTATAGAGAATAGAAAAATTACTCTATCCATTTTAGTTTAAGCAATTAAGTTCTGAGTAATACAACATGTAATTTTCACCTATTAGATCTTTTACTTTTGCGTATTATTTTTTATATTTGAATACTTTCATTATATAAATTCTTATTTTCTCTTACTCGGTTTAGGATATTTTATTTTAAATTCCATTAATTTAGCCTTGATTATTTTTTTCAAAGGGAAGGGGGGGAGGCTCCCCTTCGCCTATGAAAATTATTCGATATTTCTTTGTTTTACAACATTTTATAAGATTGCCTAATAAGTTTAATGTCCATAACAATTTAATCTTATTCTATTTTTTTAATATTTGAAGCCTCAAGATGGACGATACGCCCGATACGTTGTTTTTCTTCTCCAAATAAATAATAGGCACCTGAGCGTCATCTCTGTTCTTACCTTCGTCGTAAAGATGAATATTAGAGTAGTCAGCAGCAATGGAATAAAATTATAACAAAAGAAATTTATTTTACTTTTCAACATAAGATCCATTAAAGTCGAAAAACCTTTGCAAGCGATGGTCTAATCCATTTAAACCATTTATCTAAAACAAGACAGAATTAAATCAAGTTAAAACCACTCTTTTAACATCATCAGGAAAAGAAAAACGAGTGCTCTTCATACATTTTGGAAACAAAAAGTCCGTTTAGGCTAGACCAAGACGACTGGAAGGTATGTGAGATCAACTTGCAAAGAATTTCTTGCAAAAATGACTTTGTCAAACAAATGGAATGGGCGAGGGTGTTATCGTGATGATAAGGGCTTTTCTGTCAATTTTTCCGGGTCCCTTCCGATATGTCCTTTTGAAGTTTCCTCAACAAACTTTCGGAATATGTAGCATTGATGGTTCTTCGCCCTTTGCAATAGTCTTCCTTTACCTTTTAGTAACAATTAATTAGACTGTTTTTTGACTTTCGGATCATAGCGGTGAATTCTAGACTCATCTATGCTTCCACTTCTTTTCAAAAAAGGCTCGTGATCTTGTTCAAAATTTACAAAGAAAGAGTAGCTCTCTTTTCAGTTGATTTTCACGCAACAATTTGGCATCTATCGAACTTCTCGAGGGATGGGATTATTTTTATCTTATATTTAGTTGTTTTGATGGGGCAAATAGGAGGAAAGTAAAAAAAGTAGAAGCTAAACATTATTTAGTAAAAAAATGTTAAGAAAAGTAAAAAAAGTAAAAGGTAAGAATTATTTAATGGATAAAACTACAATGACTTTGCAAATTTGAGCAACTAAGTCTGTTCGTTTATTTCGTTGCCTGCATAAAAATTCAAAGATAATGTATATGTAGGAGTCGATCAGAGAATGAGATCTTTCGCATTCTTTTTTTCTTCATTTTCGCCTTAGCCCAAAGGGACTCCATTTGGTTTGTGTGGGCACTTGTCTCTAGGTCTTTAAAATTGTCACAGGTTACTGACTCGAGTAACCAACCAACTATTCAGCTATCTATCTGAGGACCTACTCAACAAACCAAAGGATATCGTAGAACTAAAAATGTCATAGGCTACTCACTCGAGTAACCGGTCATTCAAGAAAAAAATATCTGACGAGCTACTCACTCAAGTAACCGAATAGTATAAAAAATGGGATACTCACTTCAAATTCTAATTAAACTGATTTAATTTTTACCTGTGTACTATTAGTCAATTACACAGAAATTACTTTTGCTTATGGGGGCATCTCGAGTAACCGGACGTTCAGCCATCTGACTGAGGAGAGGAAATTGCGCCATAATAAGAGAAAAGATCAGAAACTGATGTTAACCTTTTATAGTTACATCTACATCATCATTGCTACCTTCACTAACACTCTCACAATCGTCACCCTCTTCACTGTCTTCTAATAAATCTCCGTTGATTTTTTTAAATATTTGACTCTTTAGATTTAGCTATATGTAATTCTATTGGTTTTTGAGAGTTAAAGCTGAGGACATCTGGAGAATTCAAGTGGACCATCATTAGATTGTCAAGGGAAGAAGAGTTCAAACTACATCCGTTTGCAGTTTTTATCCATTTCATTGGCAAGAATCACGCTCGCAATCGGCGGAGCTAGCAAGAAGCAAAATTCGATGAGGGGGGGGGAAGATTTAATAACTCTGCTCCATACTAACGATTCAATTCCCGCCTCGTAAATGTCTCAAGAGTTTGTTTCCACTCCTTGTGGTAGATCTTCGATTTAAAGATCGACCATTCTTGAGATTTAACTTTTGTCAAATCATTAACCAATAATCATTGTTAAAATATTTTATCTCTAATTTTCTCCCAATTGAATTTATATTAAAATAAAATATAATTTTATATCAAAATATTCTAAACATTAAATATTAATATTTCTATTAGAAGCTAAACTAATTGTTTAATAACTGAATTTAACACTCACTCCATACCAGAGTTTATTAGTTTTTATTCGAGGTGATGCCCTCGGAGGACCACCGTGAGAGGAAGCCCCCTCGGAATTACCCCTCTCTTCTGTCAAGACCACGTGCGCCTAGCGTGAGAATTTTAGAAAGTTCGATAAAGAATCAGTCCCTCGCTGGATCAGCCGTCACAGCTGTGTTTGTTTTTGGACGCCACTCGTCCCCCCCTCCCCTGCAATAACACCGCGCACATTCATATTAACCCTACCCCCATATCATGAGGCAGGTTTCACCGTCTGGGACAAATCGTTATCATGAAATCTGTTTGTATAGACTCGCGCCAAGAATCATCTAGGCACGCCAGGCCCCGACGGGCCTGAAGATTTCTGTTCTTTCGAGACAGACTCCCTGTCAATCTGCAGAATCGATTCGAGTTGAGATTACGTCTGTCTGGAGCAGGAAAAATCTCATTCTTCATCACGAAGTAATCAAACCTCATCTTCAAGTCTTCCTCGTCAGGACTTCACGAAGTATCTTCTTGAAGACCTGCGCTGTTGTCTTCCACCACTACTCCCCTCCCAATTCGCCCACAGTTGAAGGTAAAGCGATCTTGTATGGTCATCCACAAATTACCTCGTTTATCTTCACATAATTCATTTAACTACCTTTATTAAGTAATTTGTTCACCCCTTTTGTATATATAAATTTTCCCATTTTATTATATATATATGTTAAAATTATATTTTGGGGTATTGTCGTTATATATCCTTTGAACTGCAACTTGGCAAGCTATTAATCGAAACCCGGTGAACCGTAAATCGCACTCTTTATTAATCGCCACAGAACATATTTCAAGCGGCCTTTGGTCAGCTGTCTGCCCGTGCTTGTGTATTACTTTGTGCGCCGAACTAGTCTAAACATGCATACCTCGACACATACCAATAATTTGATATCCAATAACCAATACGGAGTCCGATCCCAAAAAGTACTGCCTTGCCCTTAATGGCTTGAGAATATCAAATTTATAGAACAAAAGTTTTCATCTATACTTCCAGAAATAAAATAAATTGCACTTGATAAGTAATTTTTTTTATTTAATTTTTGTTGTCAATAAACCTTTACCTTTAGTTTTTTTTTTACTTTACAATAGCAGATTTACCATCCTGGACTTCCACCTGAGGCCAGTTTTTTAAGACTGCAATACTCGTAGCTTCTACGACTTCTCCCTGCATGGATGTTATTCGCCTTTCCAGGGATTCTAGAAAATTGATAATAAGTGATTTTGAAGGACTGACGAAGGAAGAATCTAAGCCGTTCAGAGTGAAGCCAGCATATTCGTGACGATAAAAGACTATTAAGGATTATGTCTCTTTTTGAGGGGTATTTTTGAAGCACAGTAACTGTTGACAAGAGGAGTCCATTCAATTCCGCCAGAGACAACTCACGCCTTTGCAAGTTAAGCGATAACTTGACGAGTGGTTTGAGAACTATCTGAAGATAAATTTTTTTTTTAGCCCGTTTGTTTCGTCTTCGGCAACCTATAAAATATAATGTAACATATCTTATTTCAATATATTAACCTAATATATGTCTTATTTTAAATAAAGAAATTATTAAAAAATAAAAATTAATTTAGAAAGGTGATGCACGAATCCCGAAAATCTTTTCAGTAAAATTTATATCACCCTCTAAAGATGCTGCAACCATCACGTGACACTAATTCTTTTGGGATACATAGGCGTTTTATTTAAGGTGACGAAGTATTATTTCAGTTTGGCTTTATTTCTGACTGAAATGGGTAAAAGAAGTTAATTGATTTTTCGAGGAGAAACAACTTATGGCATTCAATGTTTTCATGTAGTCTTTAAAAAAAAGTTCACTGCGATGACCTAGACAATGAATCGAGATGACGTCCTCGTTGTCTCCTTTTAACTTACGCAAAACTCCATTTGTTTCACTCATCATCTCACTATCAGCTGCAATTCCTACCAGTCTTTGAGACCAGATAGTATGATCTTCTCCTAAGAATCCTTTTCATGATTTGCATGATGGCTTTCACTATTCCATCAGCATTCGCCTCTGTCACTGCTTGGATTCCAAAGAAATGGACAAATATTTCTCCTTCATGAGCAAACCGACAATAAAGAATCTCTTCTTAAAGTGCTGAAGCATCTGTTGATCCATCGATCATCAGCGAGAAAAAAAGGCCTTCTCTTCAAACCTATGTTTTAACTTTTCTTTCTCATTGATTGCAATGGCTTCAGTAAATTCTTTTTCCCTATTTTCTGGTAGTATATTGGTTACCAAAATCCAATATCTCTGCTTTGTCAAGCTTAGACAGGTTTTCAAATTCAGTGTAGCTAAGGTTTACATTGTATAGCCATGTAGTGACCATTTGGCAATAAAAAACTGAATTTGTTGATTTGACTGTTGTTTATTGATAGAAAGCCAGATCGACTTGGATTTCTCAAGGTTTTGACATTTAGCCAACTTCTTTGATGAGTTTATTTTATGCTCCTTTGAGCTTTCATGTTTAGAGATATTTTCATATCTAAATACTTTGCTGCGAGTTGCAAAGGGGAACTTCTTTCTAGTTCAATTTTGCTGGCAAGGAGCACATATCATGACATTGTTTTTCAACGTAGAGAAACCAAAGACGCCTTTCTTTCTATTTTAGTAAGAATATCCGGTTTGACATTTCTATTCACATTCTCACTTTCTCCAAAAGTTTTATTCAGTTAGTTTTGATTTTTTGGGTGGTGGTGGATTATGGCTGAAGAAACAGTAAATGAATTTTTGAGACATTTCTAGGAGAATGTAAGTAGAAAAAAAAAATGAAATTTTAAATTATCATAAAAATTGATTTCCTCATATTCATTTATAAATCATAATTATTATATCAATAATCTGTATATAAATCTTGTGTAACAAAGCAAAATTTAATGTGTTAGAACTTCTATTGAAAAGGTCTTTTATTTTTACTTTGGTAATTTATCATTTAATACTTTCAGATGTAATTATTTTTAAAATTATTGGGTGAATATAATGGAATAAGTAAAAAGTTTAGAGTGTGAATGAAAAACATTAAATTTGATCGAATTTAAATAACTTAAAAACAAAGGAACATGATTATTCCATTGTATATTACAATTTATTTTTTTTAATTTTATAGAGCCCATTTGGCAACTGCATTGTATATTACAATGGGTGATTTAAGTTCCACTGATAGATGTAGATCAACCAATGATAGATAGTGAATAGAATAAAAATTAATAATAATTATAAAAATATAATGAAGTACAATCCTCAAAATAGGCCGAGAATATACTAGTTGCTCTCTTTCTCTCATATATATATATATATATATATATATATATATATATATATATATATATATATATATATATATATATATATATATATATATATATATATGAATCCAGCAAAATGCAAAAAACAGAAAAACAGGATAATTTTTCTTCGGAAATGTTATTTCCTAATTCGCCAAATTACCGTCCCGGGGTGGGATTCGAACCATGCAAACTGAAGCAGCGAGCAACCGCTTTGATCTCAATTAAACCGTCCCTTACACCGCTCGGGTACGCGGAAGACCAAATCTCCCGAATAAAAAAGCTTTTAAGGTACGCTTCGCAAGATTTTTCTGTTTCTTGCGGTTTGCCGGATTCATTTCATCATTTTTTCGCGTTCATGAAAGATTTATATATATATATATATATATATATATATATATATATATATATATATATATATATATATATATATATATATATATATATATATATATATATAGTCATATGAGTTGCTGCTGACCAGTCTAATCTTCAATTTCACGGTGAAGGTAAGGACACATAGGAGGGTAAGGTACATGTGATTTATTTATGGAACAACGTTTCGGGCGTATCACTTATCTTCAGGTTCTAAAACATAAATTAATCTAATACAGTTAAAGAATATTAAAAATATTAAAAATAATTAGGTAAAGACTATGTATGTAAATCAAAAATTAGAAAATAATTCAGGAATTTAAAAGGCAAGAGAATCAAATTATTAATCTAATGTAATCACTATTGACACGAAAAAAAAGCAAAAACACAAAAGTAAAAAATTACAGTATAATATTGCTTACCGATGAAGTTCAGGAGAAATCACAAAGTGAAGAAATTATAAAGGATGTAGCTTAAAGAAGGATAGGAATTTGATTGGTTGGTTGTTAAATAAGAGAAGGTTGGTTGGTTGTTGAATGAGGTAATTAAAATTAAGAAATAAGAAGGGGAACAGCGGCATTATCTATGTTGAGTGGAGGAGATTTTGTACGTATTAGTAGGGATTCCAAAATTCATAGACTATTCATTGTTATTATGACCAATTATTTTGAAGTTATCTATGGAACAGTCTGTCTTGCATTGTATAATATGATTTCTAATTACAGAAGCTTCCTTCTTAGACAATATTTTTCTAGTGCGATGGCTTATTTCCATGTGAGAACAAAACCTCTCTTTCAATGAGCGAACCGTACTACCAATATTGGTTCCTTGCAAACAACAAGGACAAGTAAAAGCATAAACAACACGGCTGCTCATTTCAAGAGGAAGTTTGTCTTTTGACGAGAAGAAACTTCTTATGGAAAATGGGTTGACAAAAGTGATTTTGAAGTTGGTATGAAAGAAATTTTTTGGGAGTAATTTGTTGCATTTTCTAGTGAATAATTTATTGTAAGGTCCCATTTCTGGTACTACGAAAGATTTTTCATTTTTGGGAACATTATATGAGAGAAAGGATGGAGAGTAAATTTTGGTAAGAAAATTATTGATTAGTTTGTCAACCAAAGGTGGGGGGTAACAATTATTTTTAAAATAAGACTTTAGAGTCTGGAATTCATTGTGCATTAGGGAATAATTGGAGGAGAGATGGTAACCTCTATATATTAGAGATTTAATTGCACTGAGTTTGTGTGACAAGTCACAATGGATGAAAAAATTGATTCCTAGGCCACTAAAGGTAGGCTTCCTGAATATTGAGGTAGTTAGTTTGTCGGTTTTTTCTATAATGACGTCTAGAAAAGGAAGTTGATAGTTACTCTCTAATTCAATAGTGATCACATTAGATTGATAATTTGATTCTCTTGCTTTTTAGATTCCTGAGTTATTTTCTAATTTTTGATTTACCTACATATTCTTAACCTAATTATTTTTAATATTTTTTATATTCCTTAACTGTATTAGATTAATTTATGTTTTAGAACCTGAAGATGGGTGATACGCCCGAAACGTTGTTCCATAAATAAATCACATCATGTACCTTACCTTCACCGTGAAATTTTATATATATATATATATATATATATATATATATATATATATATATATATATATATATATATATATATATATAATTTAGGCATGTGCCGTGAGGAATTTCAGGGTAGGCAGAAACTGTGAAGCTGCTGCAATTAATTTTAGCAATTCGTCCCTTTTGCTGACAATTTACTTTATAAAAACAAAAACGTGTCCAATTGCAATTGCATCGATCTATCATTGTGTCCTTTGTTGAGAGCGTCGTAACGAAGGTAAAAGGACTTTTGAAATATATATATATATATATATATATATATATATATATATATATATATATATATATATATATATATATATATATATATAAATATATATATATTATGTTTATTAAGAGTTGTTTTATAATGTAGACAATGTAATTAAAAAAAATGTTTTGGGTTGTTGTTTTTTTGTTAGGTTATTGCATTTGCATCATATTTTACTATATATCATTTCTAAGGTAATTTTTAAATGAGGGGCTTTGCCTCCATACCCCTAGATAATTGAGGGGGTTGCACCCCACACTCCCCGCAATTTAGAAAAAACTCGTGTTATTCCTAATTCGAAAGCCTAACATTAGATTCGAATTCAAAAGGCGATTGCTCAATGTCGTTAGGCCTTTAGTTTTTCAACCGTGATCCTTGACTTCCAGACATATAAAGACTCATACCCGAATTCTATTTAAATCAATCATATTTTATTTAAAATTGATTAATATAGAATGTCCATATTTTAATTATTTTAATTCAGAAATAAATCACTTCTAAATAATATATAATAGACTATAATGTGATTCCTAATTCACAATGTGTCTCTCAAGATGGCGGACAATGTATTTTGCGCCATGTATCATAATTAGAAATTTGCGCACATTAAGTAGTGAAGAAGCTATATAGAGTAGAGCTACGAAATACACTATATAGTATTTGCGGGGTTTTTTTTTAAATAGAGATATTTATAACAAAGCACCCACA
The DNA here is from genome assembly GCA_963969495.1 of Ceratothoa steindachneri. Taxonomy (NCBI): domain Eukaryota; kingdom Metazoa; phylum Arthropoda; class Malacostraca; order Isopoda; family Cymothoidae; genus Ceratothoa; species Ceratothoa steindachneri. The sequence goes on from OZ018337.1 coordinate 30,039,869, forward strand.
AAATTCGAGGGTGGGCCTAAACCCAACATTAACCATATATATATATATATATATATATATATATTGCAAAAGTCCTTTTACATTCGTTACGTCGCTCTCAATAAAGGACACAATGATAGATTCGATGCAATTGGACACGTTTTTAAAGAGTAAATTGTCGGCAAAAGGTAGGAATTGTTAAAGTTAATTGAAGGGTATATGTGCTCTCTTGTGTGTGTGTTGGGGGAGGTCAGCAAGGAGGCCTCTCCTGAGATGGACATGGTCCCTCAGATGATCCAGCTCAGGAAGGTAGGATCTTCCGCGTGGTCGAAAATGGACACGGTAACAATCACAGAACCCGAGTCCAACCTCTGCAAACCTCTCCCCAGACGTCTTGGGCCCTTAAGGCCTTACAAGTAGATGAAGGATCTTCTCCCCTGGGTGGTGCCCCTGGAACAGCCAAGACCTTCTTCATTTCAGAGATGGATATTGCCAGTGCAAGTCCATGTGGCCTAAAGGCTACTGCCGCCCTCCTCTCCTAAAAAGCAAGTGAACAGGAAAAAGACAACGACTCTGGGCTCCTCTCTCTCTCCGCGAGAGCCACATGAACGGACAGGTCCGTTGCCGCGTCGGTAATCGACCAATTCTTGAAAGCTGTGGTTTATGCGAGGGAGATGTTCGAGTACTTCATAGACGACATCACCTTAGAGCTGTCCGACCAAGGAGCGTCCAAGACCCAACTTGTTATGAGAAAAGAGAGAGGGGCCTCGAGACTCACCCCTACACTCTTTGTCACGTTCTACTGTGACAGGCTCCCTGAGTCGGTGCAGGCCTATTGGTATGGCTACCGCTGGAAGGCAATCGTACCACTGCCGCGGAAGTGCTAATACTGTACCACTTCGGCTACATGTATTGCTCCTGAAGACGTTCAAAGTCAGGGTAACTCGGAGTCAGTGTAAGTTGCTATAAGGTCGCACATGATAAGTCCAAATCGTGTGTAGCAAAGTGTGTCAATTGCGGAGAAAGACATCCCGCTTCTTCGAAGCAATGTGGTGAATATCTCCTAAAGAAGGAAATCCTGGATGGTCAGACCCACGATCATCTCTCATTTCGTGAGGCTATGGATTTGGTCCTGGCTCGCCAGACGCTTCCTGGGACGTCTTTTGCCTCAACGTTAAGAAAGACACCCTCTGCTCCTAGCCCCTTGCGCATACAAGCACGGTCGCTTCTGCGCCCATTTGGAACCCTTTTGCGAGTTCTACCCACCACAGACTCTCCCCTGGTACAGCTGACGGACATACGGTTCGCACCAGCCAACGCTAAAACCATGACTTCCCCTCATACCCCAGGGTGACCTTTTCCTGTAAGGCGAGTCCTTAGTCCTTAGTCCTTAGACCTTCACCGAGTCCTTAGACTTGCAGGAGAAATCCCTCCTGAAGTTTGGCGTGAGGCCATCTTACGAGGTTACTAAAGCTGCTCTCTGAAAGTTGGACAGCATTAAATGAGCTTCGGCTCCTATGCCCAAACCTAGTGGTAGGCTGAGTGACTTTAAGAAGGTGGATCCACCAAAAGAGGGATCCTGTCTACAAAGCCGGTCCAAGGTTTAATGGAGGAGGTATGAAACCGTGCCAGTGTATATGGATGGCCCGATTTCTCAAGAGGGAGTTGGTTTCCACGTCTTAACCCCTCTGTTTGAAGTCAGCGGGGCTCTGCCAGGCGATCCTTTGGTCTTCACGGCCGAGCTGGTTGCAATAGGCCGCTCACTACGGGAGATAACGCGACGTGCTCGGTTCGGAGACTGGATTGTGATTTATATCGAATCACAAAACGCCCTGAGTTCTCTCGCGCATTCGAAAATCCGCATCTTCTGGTTCGCGATATCCGTGACTTGACAGTTTTTGATGATCCGATCCGGTGTCGAGATTATCTTCTGCTGGGTTCTTGGACATGTAGGAATTGCCGGTAATGTGCATGATGATGAAGGCACCAAAGAGCTTGCAAGGACTTGGTGACCAGAACAGTGTTTCGCTTCTCCTCACACCAATCACATGGCAGGAATACGGGCAGCCCTCCTCACAGTTTTTCAAAAAAGATGTGAGACGGTCGAGGTGAACTTAAACTTACATGACATTGCGCCCCGACTATTTCCATGGACCTACCCTCCAATGCCACCACGGCTTCAAGTTGCTTTATGTTGTCTCCGATTTTGACATACTCTTGGGACGCACCGCCATTTGATGCAGCGCTCACTTGCGCCTTATTGTGAGGGCTGTATTTTCCTTCTGATCTTTTGGCCCATTCTTTTTTAATGTCTCAGTCTGTGTGATCTTCGTTACCTATCCCGGTGCAGTACATGATGCGATTGTACGTGCGAGCCCAGTGTCTTCATCATTTATCAAAGATTCTCAAGTCATCCTCAGTCGATCTTGACGCTACCTATGCCACCGTGTTCCACCAATTATACCCTAAGCTTTTTTGCATAAGGCAAGAAACTCCTTCTAGATCTCTTGGGCATGTAGCACCTCTGGTTCTGCCTACTTCGAAATGTTTATTGCTACGTCTCTATTCTCAAAGTTTATACAGCATTGGAAGCTCTGCGTTCGATTTTTGTAGAGTACACGCCATCTCATCCCGGTGCCATCTGTAAAAAATGAGAACTTCATTATAATCCTTATTCTACCGCCTTGAGGCATTAGAATCTCCACACCCCATTGCTCAGAGCATCTGAGACGCCACAATTGATGGGACCCAGGAGATGTTGAGACTGTCTTTTGCTTAATTCCTGGACATGTTAGCATTACAAGAAATGAACGAGCTGATGAGGGAGCCAAAGTGTCTACAAGGACTGGACAAGCGGTCCAGAGATTTGTTCTTATCTAATACGACAAATCAATAGGAATCAGATCAACATTAGGCCTACCTGTATGGTAAAGAAGATTGGAGACGACCGACGGATACCTAAATTTAGCTACCAATGCGCCACGACTTTTTCCATGGACGTAAATTCCAATGCCTCAAAATCTTTTGCTGCGGCCAACGAATCTGGCACAGTCGCAGACACAGTGCCATTTGATGGAGTGCTCATCTTAACCATAGTGTGAGGGCGGATTGGTCGTCTAGACTGTGCAGCACAATCTCGTCGAATGTTCCAATCTGGGGTATCTTCTCGTGCGGTAACTGTTAGGGTACCGGGAAAAGTTGGGGCGCTACCAATTGTCATATACCTGGGACGAATTTCTGGGAGGATGTCGTCTTTAATTACATATTGCCTTTGGGTGGCTGGGGTGCATGTTCTGGTCTCGAAAAGAGCAAGCCTTCTTTTCGCCTGTGATTATACTATTTGCTTTTTCCTTTTGTTTTTTTGTTCTTAGTGGTTTATGTTTGTTTTGTATTTCAATTATTTAGCCTATTTTTAGGCTAACAAAGAACAAAGCTAGCTCGTAAGTTCGGCGATCCTGCCTATTCTGACAGTCAGCAGATAAGTGCTTTAATTTTTTTATAATCTTACGAACCAAGGCAATATTATTCATTCTCCAAACGATCTGGCGGCCATCGCTTCCAAACAGCTTAAATTTGCTCTCGTCGCTGAACATTAAGCAACTCCAGAATTCTTTCGGTCCATCCAGATGTTTCCTTGCAAAATCGAATCTTTTTCTGTTTATTCACTTTATGGATGTATGGCTTTCTTTTTGTTGTGCTTCCTTGCAATTGAGCTTTGCACATATAATTTGGCAAAGTCTAAAGTGAAACAATTGCTCCGGATGTTACTCTATATCTGTCGCTAAAGTCTGACTAGTGACGGAAATTTGCTTCACTTCACGACAGCGTAGTCTTCCATCTCTTGCCGTAAAAAACTTGGGCAGCACAGATCGATATCTATCAAAAACGTATTTTTTCACCACACAATACACTGGTCTACAGAGTGACAGTTTTCTTGGCACACACTGCGCTTCGATGTACATATTTTGGTAGAATTCCAGCACTTAAATGGCGTAAGCAAGTGAGTACTATTCACGTTGGTTAGGGTTATGGAACTTTAGACCAGATGAAATTTTTGTAGTAGTATTATTTTAACCCTTATCTGAGATTAATTTGCTTTTATGTTATTTTTCTTTCCAATTTTGTGGGATTTTATTTGATTGATTTAACATGTAGATAATGCTTTACCATAGCGTATATAAATCTTTATTGTATTTCATAATGATCTTTTTCCAATGTTGTAATAAATTTAACGTGTTCAAATACATTGTCGCTATATCCTCGTCACATATTCCCTTTCTTGGGTTCCTTCACTTTCGGAGGGAGATGTGCTCTTTGGTTTTTCCCTTTAAATTAAAATTATGACCCTAAAGCAAATCAAGACAATTTAATGAAACGGAACACCTAACCTAAACAAAAATATCAAATTAAGGAAATATTCTCCCCCACAGGTGAAGGACGGTAAAGTTATTCATTCATTCTACAGCGAAAAGGTGAGGCGAGAAGCGTCAAAACCAATCCTGTACTTCAAATAAAAATATGTTATTGCATTGATTATTTTAGTCGCGTACGACTCTATATCGGATTATGTCGGTAGGTCGGTTCCAGTTTTGCATCTTTGGGGGAGGGAGTAATGACATTGTAACTATTCAGCTGATTCTAACCAAATTTGAAACCCTATGTTGTTTTACATTTTCTTTCGATTGATATAATTTCCAAAGGCCTCTTAAGGTTACTCCGTGAATTATTGAAAGTTTTGAAGGTCGTAAGGTCATAAATCATAATAAGTGAGACCGCGCGACTTTGGTTAGCAGACCTTGTTTCTGTTACAACTTATTCTGTTGGTTCAAAAAAGATAAACTTCTAAAACTCAATCTTCTTTTTGAGGGATTTATAATAGGTTTTGCTTATCCCTCGATTAAAGTGATATAAGCAAACGCATTTTGCCTACACTCTGTTGGATCATCTCGGAAACCGTAGAAATATCTTTGTTTTTCTAAAGCCGTTTAGAAACGAATTTTTCTGGATTTTTCCCGGAAGATAGAAATCAATTGAGCTGTTTACACAACTCCTCGCTGGTGGAAGGACTCTTGAGAAAGGGGGATAGAAGCGACTCTTAAGCCACTTTCAATAGTCCTTTTATTGAATATCGCACTTTAAAATATAGTGTAAAATAAATAAAGTATATTATGCTGAAATTTCCTCGGCCGTGAAGGTTTGCAAGGCAAATAACGTGATAGTGTAAAATTAATAGTCCCGCGATAGTTTTATGTTGTATTCTCATTATAAAAGTAATAATAAAAGCTAATAATATAGCTTATGGGATTCGTGTGTTTGCATATGGCTTAAAGGTATTTCTTAGTAATGGAACCATTTTTCTGTTTTAACTTCTGTCATTCCCCATATATTAATCATAAGCACTGTGGTGACTGTTGAATGCCACTAATTATTTTTTATGATTGTCAGTAAAATCGAGAGCAACTGTCGAAAACCATAGGCTGTTTGAATTTTTATTTAAAATATTTGTTAGCCACTGAAAGAATACTTTCAAAACCTACTTTTGATTTTGAAGTTTTGAGCAGTCGGCTGAGAATAGAGATTGACTGTGCTTCAAATATTTTCCTGATTTGATGCGAGCAAGTAATCAATCAATGGCTCATTAATTATTTGTGGCGTTTGAAATGGGACGATAGATTTCACGTGGAATTATAAAATAAAAGGTTGTGGAGTTGGGAAAACTGAATAAAACTCAAACTTAGAATCAGCTTCAGATGTTCCTATTAAGATCGTCTTATCCACCAGCGTGATCATAACTAATTCATAGTTACTATTTAAGTGGATTATTATTAGCTCTGTACTAGGATTCGCGTTGGAGGAAAAGAGAGCAAATCTGAACTTGTTTATTGGAATATTCTCGTCTCATTTTTCAATTTTGTGTACTTTAAACAAATCCTTTACCTTACATTTTTCTTTGTTTTATTTCTCTAACCGGATTCAGTGAGGTATCTACTTAAACTTTACTTTACTTTTACGCGCATGTTACATGTCCTGGTACCAGGACGAGCGGGATCGCTACAGCTTATTCCTTGTACTTGGGACTGCTTCGTTTACAGATATTTGTGGACCCTGACTTTTGGGGGAGGCTGGCCTCCTCCACTTTACTTGACAGTTGGTTTTTTTTTGTAGGCCTCATTTCTTGCGCCGGGTTGAGGCAGGCCTACCTCCGACGCCGGAGCAAGCTTCCTTCTTGTTTCCCTTTTGCTCTTGTTTTTTTTTTAGTTTTTGTACTTTTAATCGTTGTTATTTACATATTGTTATCCTGTTTTTTTAAATATAGCCTAGTCGTAGGCTCTTGTGTGACTAGGGCAACTTCTGCCCTAGTATGCAATCGCCAGATGGGCTAAAATTAAGAAAAAAACTTTACTCTTAACTCTTCAATTATTTTTTCTATTTTATTTATCTCGCATCAACTATTAAAGGTCATAAAGCTTGACTGAATAATATTGAATTATCAGTTGCAAGAAACTCTGATTACCTGTCCCAAGTGCATTTTTAATCAGACAACTCAATAATTGGAGGTACAAAAAGCACCGATTTTTATCAGGTGAGCGAATAAGTGGGTATTTTTTACTCCTTCAAGTATTATTCGTAAATATCTTGAATTGTAACAAATGATAATTCTTTTCTGTATCATGAAACTAGCGTAGACTATAATTGGGGGAGAAAATCGTCACAAGATGGGGAGAAAATAGCTAGAAATAAAAACAAGAAGACCACACGAAGGTCTGTGGAAATAGCATCTATTCTGAGTTGAGATCTAAATCGAAGCCCCACAAAGGGTCCGCAAGATACAAGAACCTTATGGTTTGTGGAGATGGAGTTAATGCCAGCAACATTCAAAGGGAAGATAAAGAATTTTAAAGTGAAGCTGGGTCATTTAAGATTGCAACTACTGCAAGAATACCATATAAATTTTATAGTGCTAAATAGAAGCTTTGTGATTAATCAAATCTACTCCAAAAATAATCAGATGATTATATTAGAGTTAGGACAACAGTCAAATGACCCTTTGTTTCTGCACGACATCAGTATTTGTGATATGATACATCGCCATAGATCAACCAAAAACATCCTAATATTTTCAGGCATCTGATAATCGTGGCAAACTAATGTTGCTATAAAGCAAATCTAGTGGAAATGCAATTAATTAATGTTGCAGGTTATCACGCACCTTTGGTCTTTTGGATAACCCAAGAATATAATCTGCGACTTCCTACCTTCAAATGTAAATTAATGATAACTGTTTTAAAATAAGCAGATGCGATAGCTATAAATAAAATTATTTGCGCTTTCAGGACCGAATAGTCTTTTAATAAAAACAAGAGAAGTGTATAACAACACTTGAAGAAAAAGTCTACAGGCCACTGATGTTTCCTGTATGTTCATACTTACAATGAAGATTTCCTGCTCGAACAATCGGGGAAACTATAACTTTCAACTTGTTTTTAATTACTAATTTTTAAATAAAACAGTTGTCATTAAAGTCTACTAATCATCTTGTATTGTAGCTGCATGATATATTTTGACAATCCATGATGGTGATTTTTTTTACGCAATCTTGTGGATGCAGTTTGTGGGGTTGGTGTTAACTCAGATGACCTCTCATGGGCCCATGCAGCTTTTGTCATCCGTTGAATTATGTTATATTAGATATTACTATATACGTGTGAGAATGGCAGTATAAATTCGACCCTCAACTTTGGTAGGGTCGCCATACGTCTCGATTTGAGCGGGACAATCCCGGTTTCAAGCAACAGTCCCGGCTTCCCTGCGTCCCGGCCGCTTTATAATTTTGTGCGTGAAAAATATTAACTCTATAAATATAAACTTATATTTAAACTAACTATACTAATTTATGTTTTAATAATTCATGAATAGGTATATAGAGTTAAAGCTTTCAAAATTCTTTCCTTCGCTTATTTTGATCGAGTCATAAAATATTAAATGCAATAGGGCAACTTTGATTTCAATACAGGCTTCGGAGATTATTTTAGCGTAGCCTAATGTAAAAGTAAGGGAGGTTCGACACTGACATACGATAAATTAATCAATATTTGGTTTTGAAATAGATAATTTTTGTTGTTGTTAGCCAGGTAAAATTCATAAACGAAAGTAGAAGTTTACTGATACTTTCATAAACAATATCCATTTCTGAAAAGAGTTTGAGACCGTGATAATAGATTTAAGTGTGTACAGAGTTTGGCATCATCGATTAGCATTAATTTTTACATAAGTTTCATACGTTTTATTTTTATTAATATCTATCTATATTGTATCCGTGAATGAGAATATAAAATATGCTTAAAACGATGCGTATATATACATTTAGATCTTGTCCCGGTGTCGCGTTCTGAAAATATGGTAAGCTTAATTTTCTTTTTTTGGGGTGGGGGAGGGGGCAAGAAAAGCGAAAGTTTAAAGGATAGTAATGCCGATGGTTAATTACCACCTACCCTTCGTAAACATTCTTTGAAGTCGAGAATTTTCACATTAATGACGACTAAATATCAGAAGCCCGAAAAATTCTGTGAAGTCTTAAAGATCTGTGCGGGAAAACTTTTAACTGGAGTATCATTTTATGATAAAGAGAAGAAACAGGAAGATAAGTCTGCTTTCTAATTAGCTATAAAGTAATATTTTCACAGTTTGGATGGAGTTAATCCCGAAAAAGTGTATCTTAAAATGACTCATTTAAGGTTTAAAACCTGGTAACCACTTTTATAATACTGTAATTAATATCTGCGTCTGCATAATAAGACTGCGTAGGTATCTTTCAGACTGTCTGTGCTCTTTTGAAACAAGTTTAAAGTCGTAGACCAAACACTCTCACTATAAAATGGTCTGGGCATCTAGACGGGTTCCATGATCTAGTAAATGCACACCAATTGTTGTTTATCAAAGCTGTAAACTATTTTCAAATAATAATTAAAATATTAAAACTTTCAGAGCGATAATATTTCGTTGATTTGCAGCGCACTACATTCGCCATGTCACATGGAATAAGAAAACTTTGAGCAGTTTGATAAGTTGAGCGAGAGAAAATCATCTTCCCACCCCTTCATTTAAACTAGGGCTGATGAAACAATTTGTGAAAGCTCTTAATGTGGAGGGTGACTGTTTCAAATTCATATGTACAATATTTCCTGGCTTAAGTTATGATACAATAAAGGCTGGAGTTTTTGATGGGCCACAAATCAGAAAGTTAATGGAAAACCAAAACTTCTCGAGTTCGATGACTGACATAGAAAAAGGAACATGGGATTCATTTGTGGATGTTGGGAAAGAATTTCTTGGAAAAAAAGGCTGATAACTAAAAGGATTTAGTAGAGACATTACTTGATAGCTTTATCGTTTAGGATGCAACATGAACATAAGGTTCATTTCTTCAAGAGCCATCTTGATGAATTTTCTGCTAATCGTGGCAACGTGAGTGAGGAACACAGAGAGCATTTTCATACAGATATCAATGCAAACCCACCACCACGGGATTGGGACCAGGCGGGAGGATGTGCGATTTACACCCGGCATGATGTCTCCGTTCTTCTCTTCGCTTTAGATACCTCCTTTCGTACCTGTGCAGCTGCACCTTGATAGGGTGTATACTGTTATTCTGCGTACATTCCAACGTCAGCTGACTTCAACGCGGGGTAATTCCGCCGCGTCGTGGCATGGGTGCCGAGGCCCTTTTTCTTGCTCGGAGATCTAAACGGTAGACAGCCGCTCTGGGAAGACTGCTCTATTAATCCCTGGAGTCAAGTCCTTGCCGACCCGATCGACGAGCTTGAGATGGGTGTCCTAAATGTGAATTAGTTTACGCATCACTGCCCGAGAACCGCTTCATTTTCCTGCCTCGATCTACTTTATTGCTCTCCAGATTCACCACCTGATTTTGATTGGGAAAGTGGTCGATGACCTCCAGGGTAGTTATCACTTCCCCATTCAAATATAATTTTCTGAGCTGCTGCCGCCCGAGAGACCGCCCCGGTGGTGCATGACGCGGGCGCGCTGTTCTGCATTTCAGGAAATGGCTGAATGCTCTATCTCAGTCGAGGAGTTTAGGTCAGTAGATAAGACAATTGAGTTCTTCACCGGCAACCTCATCGCCGTGGGCCTAACTACTATTCCTAGAAGGCGGTATCCTTCGTATTCCGCCATGGAATGCGCATTCTCAAGCCAGGATGCTGCTCCGGCAGCATTCAATGAACGTCGTGATGTCGCGGAAGGCCGCGGGATGGACTTTACCTCCAGAGGTGGAGAACCCTTCAACGACAGGTTTACTTTGAGTAGGATGAGTTCCGCTCTTGCTTCGTGCGCGGACACCGCCCATGGTCCGGATGATGTCCCGTAGACCATGGTTGGACACCTGGGTGAGCGAGGCATGGCCTTTCTCTTAGATTTGTTCAACAGGATCTGAGTGGAGGGTTTGCTCCCGGATTCAGGGCGAATCGATACTGTGCTCGCCTTTCACAAACCGGGGACAGATCACTCTACTCCGGCTTGTTTCCGACCAAACTCTCTAACTTCTTGAGTGTGCGAGTTGATGCAGAAATTGGTAAATGTTGGATTAGCCTTTTTTTGGACAGCGAGGCCATCATTCTTCTGCACAGTGCGGCTTCCGCAATTTCCATTTCACGTCGTAGACAGCACTACACCACGGTGTTTTCCGATCTGGAGAAGGCCTATGATACTGCATGGCGATACGGTATCATGGAGACTCTCCACACGATGGGGTCAAGGGGACGCCTTCCAATGTTTATATCTGAATTTTTGCGAGATCGTCGATTCCGCGTACTGGTGGGGGAAGCCCTCTCCGGCCCAATAGAACAGGAACAGGGTGTCCCGCCGGTAAGTGTCCTCAGTGTCACACTCTTTGCCCTGAGCATCAACGGTATCACCTCGGTGCTGCCTGAAGATGTTCTTGCTACGCTCTACCTGGACGACATTTCAATCTCTTTTGGCGCCGTCCAGATGCCAGCTCTGGAGTCGACTCCAACAGGCATTGAACCGCTTCTCTCGCATTGCCGAAGCGCAAAGTTTACGGTTTTCTTCGGCCAAGACTAAGATGGTACATTTCTGCCACCATCCACGGCTCCATCCTGACCCAGACTTGTTTATCAATGGGGTACGCCCGGAAGTTATAAAACTTCACTCTTTCCTTGGTCTTGTATTTGACCGACGCCTCACCTGGGAGGCTCATATTCGCAGCCTTAGGTTCTCTTGTACCCACGCCATGGATATTCTACGTTCCGTGACGTTCAGCTCTTGGGGCGCTGATAGTACTCCCTGCCTTGCTTTTTTATTGATCCTTTATTCCTTCTATGCTCGACTACGGATGCGAGTTTTATGCATATGCACCCGAGCTTTTATAGCCGGAGGTGGACTCGATCCACCGCACCAGCCTTCGCCTTGCGACCGGTGCCTCCCGCCCTTCCCCCATTAAGAGCCTACTAGTCGATGCTGGAGAGATGGCACTTGCTCTACACCGTCCACAGTGCATCATTCACCTGTAAGCGCAAGCACGGGCTCAACCTCAGTCTCCAACAGCTCTCACTTTATTCGCAGCTGATTTCGACGGTGCCTATGCCGCCGAGAGACGCCAGTCATACCCTAAGCCCTTTGGATTTAGGGCCAGGAAACTCCTTTGAAAGCCAGGTATAGCTCTCAGGCTGGTTCTGCCCAGGTTGCCACCCTGGAAGGTACCACATTTGGCTATTTTTCGCCACGCCTCTGCTCCCGAAGCTTGTACAGCACCGGCAGTATTGCATTCGACCTTTTGGAAGCACAGCTCGTTTCACGCTGGAACCGTACCAGTGTATTCGGATGGCTCCAAGTCTGAAGAGGGCGCCCGCTTCCACGACGTATCTCCTTTTTTTCAAGCCAGCGGGTCTCTGCCAGGCGCTGCATCTGTTTTCATTATCGAGCTGGTGGCAATACACCACTCGGTACGGGAGATTACGCGACGTGCCCGGTTACGAGACCGGATTGTGATTTATAGCGACTCACAAAAGCACCCTGAGTGCTCTCGGAGTATTGGAATATCCGCATCCCGTGGTTTGCGATATCCATGACGCCACGGTTTTGGCAAGCCGGGCGGATGTTTCGAGATTATCTTCTCCTTGGTTCCTGGATATGTAGGAATTTTGGGGAATGAGCGCGCCGATGAGGGCGCTAAAGAGTCCGCGAGAACTGTGCGATTCGACCAGCATTTTGCTCTTCCTTACACCGTCTACATGGCAGGAATACGGGCAGCTCTCCAGCCTGCTTGTTAAAGAAGATGGGAGACGGTCGAAGGGAACTTAAGGTTGCATGCCATTGCGCCGTGACTATTCCTATGGATCTCTCCCTTAATGCAACGAAAGATTTAGGTTGCCTTATGTCGTCTCCGAATTGGACGCACTCGCGGGACGCATCGCCAATTGATGCAGTACTCGCTTGCGCCCTACTATGAAGACTGCGTTGCCCCCCAGACTGTCCGGCATATTCTTGTTGAATATCCCAGTCTGGACAATCTTCGCGCACGTTATCTGTCCCGTTATTGGGACGAGCGGGGTCGCTACCGCTTATCCCTTATACTCGGGACGGGTTCGTGCGCATTGATTTATGGACTCTATGACTTTTTGAAAGAGGCCCGCCTTATCCCCTTTAATGGACCTTCTTTGAGGTACTTTTTGTAGGTCGCATGTTCCTGCGCAAGGACAGGCGGGCCTACACCCGACGCCGGAGCATTCTTGCTTCTTGCCCTCTTGCTTTTTCTCATTATTTTTTATAGTTAATTGTTAGTTACATATTATTTGTTTGTTATTTATTTTCTAATATACACTAGTATTAGGCAGTGTGGAGTACGGCGACTTATGCCCAAGTAGGCAGTCGCCAGATGAGCTCTTAAAAAAAAATCATAAAGATATCAAGATTATGGTGGAGAGATATCAAGAACGATGGAACACAAACATGATGACAGACTACTGTTGGAATATTCAATGAGACCCTGTAGACATCCAACACTCCAGAAACTCTCGCAAGAGAAAATTTCTTCCATGAATTTATAGGCACGAGGGGCGGTCAATAAGTTTTGAAATTCGTATATAAGGAAACGAGATATGAGGAAAAGTGTTTTACTATTTTTCAATATAACTATCCTCGACTTCAATGCACTTGCGCCACTTGTCCCTGAGGCTTCGAATTCCCGACAACCAGAAATCTCCCGACTGCTGTTCAATCCACTCCTGGACGGCGAGCTGGGCATCTTCATCGTCCCCAAGCCAGCGTCCATGCAGTGCAGCCTTGAGCTGCCGGAATAAAACGTAGTCGCTAGGGGCCAGATCTGTACTGTAGGGGGGGATGATTGAACTCCTCGAATCCGCACACGCGCAGGGCAGCTTGTGCAACTCTAGCCATAAGGACAGAGGCATTGTCGTGGAGAAGCAGGAAACTGCATGTCAACTCACCGCGCCGCTTCTGACGGATGCACTTCTTCAACCCAGCCAGTTCCTTGGCGTAATATTAGCCTGTGATGGTCCTTCCACTAGGCGCATAGTCCACCATCAACACTCCCTCAGAATCCCAGAAGATAGTCGACATGATCTTTCCGGCTGAGGGTTGGGTCCGTAACTTGATGGAGGTCGGAGAGCCCCTGTGCTTCCAGGCCATGCTTTCGAGCTTTGTCTCGGGATCCCAGTGATGGACCAACGTTTCATCACCTGTCACTATGCGTGACTCAAATCCCGCCGGATCTTGGTTGTACAGGAGCAGCAGCTCCTCCGAACTTTGAGGACGTTGAAGTCGATCATGGAGGCGTGAAGTTTCTAGGGACTCAAGTGGCAGAGACCTTGGTCATTGCCACATTGTTGTGGATGATGTTGATAACACTTCCATGTGACATACCAAGTTCTCGCTCGATTTCTTCGACCTTCAACCGTCGATTTTCGAGGATCATCCTCTCCACACGGGCCACATTGTCCTTGTTAGTCACGTCTGACGGGAGTCCTGGACGGGGGTCATCTCCAAACGACTCACGACCATGGCGGGCCATGGTTGCATAGGAATGGGCGGTATGGGTGTACACTGCAACCATGCTTTCATGGATCTCTTGCCTTCCTTGGTCAAAAATTTGATCACTGCGCGGTGCTCAACCTTCTTCATTGTTGAAAAATTTGTGACTAACGATCTGCGATCAGCTACTGCTTCTTCAATAGACGAGGCAGGAGCGTGTGGCTGCAGGTCATGACTTGTCATAACTTGTCGTAACACCCCCACAAACAGCCATCCCCTTTCCTTTGTTTTGCCCTACCGATTCGCAAAACTTATTGACCACCCCTCGTATGTGTACGATTGCTTGTGATTTCTCCATTATATTAGAAAAATAACCTGTATATATTTAGTAATAGGTGATGTTATCCTACAATGCATATATCCTTTCAAATTCTGTTGACATTTTAAGTTATGGTTTGAAGCTATAACACTTAGGAAACTCTCCTTACCGAATAAATACATGCAGTACGTCGGAAAATAGATTCCAATACGCTGTAGAATGAAAACCTGATGTTTTTAAAAAAAAATGGCTGTTATATTTTAAATCAGCACGTCAAAAGTGGTTAAAAACAACCACAAAACATATCAGCAAAAAGTGTGTTGATCAGTGTTATTGACGCTCCCTTCTTTTTATTCTAATAATATTCTCGGTATTTTATATTAGGATTGTTTAAATCGAAGAGAAATGGGGTAAATAGCTCTAAAAGGGTTGAAAGCTTAGGCATTTGATCGCATTTCTTTCCCTCTAAAAAACGTCGAAATATTCTCGTCTCACAAAAGTGCTTGTGTTGGATGCTTTTTAAATATGTAAGCACTTGTTTATTTGGGCCATTTGTCTTCTTTTCAGGCCTTTTTCTTCTTTCCTCTTCTTAAATCTCGTTTGACATGTATTAAATCTTTATTAGAGAATATCTGTTGATTTCTCAATATACTTTAATGCAAACAAGCACATGTGATTCATACACGGATAATTGCACTATAACCGTTAAGACAGTCATTTTGACTGTTTTCTATTGGGGTTTTTGTTCCTCTTTGTGTATAATAAATAAGCTTCTCTGCCTTCGTTATTTTTCATTTTATTTTAATGCTAAACCTAACTTATGAATATAAAGAATCAGGAAGAAACTGTTAAGCAGAAAGCTAATGTAAGTAGCTATTATTATATGCAATCGTCATCGTTCATTTGTTTATATAGTTTTGGCCCAAATCCTACGCAGACGCAACTGTCGTCCCAAGAACACCAGTATAAACAGAATGCTAGCAAAGCTTTCCCTCAAAACACTTAATATGAACGATTCATAAACAGTTTGATTGTAATCTGTGTTTTCTATTCTAGAATTCTGTACAACAAGGTGTCATCAAGCACAGTAACGAGGTAACTTTAACATTACTCCATATGTGTTACGGGTTTCGAGACTCCGTAGAAATTTATTCGATGGCGAATCTGTGGTCGAGCAAAAAATATGGATTAAGAAGCACAATCCTGCAAATTATGAAAAGCCTCGACCTTATTATATCCAAATTTGAGAGCATTCGCTCAGGAGATGTTGTTGAAGTCAATAATATTTAGTCTAGAAATCACTCACTTGTAGCTCGTTTTATCCTGTAAAGTTTAAACCCTATGAATCCGTCGTAATATGATTTTGATTAGCTTCAATGATATTCCAAGAATAGGTAAATATTATAGTTAAATAATCTCAATCTATAAATGTGCCTGGGAGACGCTCCTCAGCAACTTCAAACAATTGACTGTATATGTAATACATCAATCTAACGGCGTTAAAGAGAACTGTATCAATGGGTATGTAGGAGAATAGCATAATGCTCCCAAGTTTTGCCCACCTTCCTTCTGGGCGGGTCGCTTATCAACCCTTCCCCTCCTGGCCCAATATCTGGTGGTCTTTAGCCGGAAGAAACCGCTGGCCATTTCAGCTAACCACCGAGTTCCTTCCCGGACTGTTTATCGATAAATGGGAGCCCATCTTCGTTTCCGATAGTTGCCGGAAATTTATAAAGGACGAAATGGAGTAGCTTGACATCTAATCTACTTCCGGCGCCCTAAGAACCTCTCCCGAGTTTCGAGCATAAAAGACGAATTCTTTTAACCCTCAGTAGTAGAGCTTGCACAGCGTCTGGCGGGTCAGGAATTGCCATCTATCGGTGTAATGGTAATCCGTCGAAGCATCAATTATTCAGAGAGGAGATCAGTCCCAGTTAGGGAGGCTCTTTACCCCGTTGGTCTGAAAGTCAATGCGGACCCAAGCTCGTACTCACGTGTAAGAGCCGAAGCTACAAACAGCTTTACTCTGGTTCCATAAGCGAGAAAACTACATCTCAGATTTTCTCCATGAGCCTACGTGTCGATAGGTCACTTTCCCCCCCCAATCTTCACAGAGGCACCCAAGATTCCTCAGAGTTCACGAGTGTGGGGCCCTCTGTAACAAGAAGCTCCTTTCACCGCCTTCTTCCAGGAGAATCGTGACGGAATTGTAGGATTAGGTTGGTCCCTGGAGAACCTACCTCATCGTCTCCACCCCTTACCTCACCAGCTTCACTCACCAGCGCTACCGGAACATTAGGTTTCAAGGTAATCCTTCCCTTTCACATTCCCCGACTTTGCCGCGAAGCTTAGCAGCATTACAAGTGTATAGTATTTGTATGGTGAATAGTAATTTTCAAGCCAAGGGAGGTATCCGAGATTCACCTATTAATTTATCTCTCAAAGCATATTATTTATATATATATATATATATTTATATATATACACATATATTTTCTTGTTTAGTGTTCATTAAATCTTTATTTTCATATTGTGGTGTATTTAATTTCCTTTGGGTCGCTTGCTGGTAAAGTTCATTCCAATCCCTCCGTAGCCAACTTCTAAGCACTCTGAGTCATTAAACCCATTCAGGACACGGGCCTAACGAAGTATAAGGAGTAGTAAGACGACTCCTTCGCATTCTGGATAATAGGATATATATATATATATATATATATATATATATATATATATATATATATATATATATATATATATATATATATATATATAAGAGTCGAGGAAAACTCCAACCACCCCTCGGCCTATTCCTCGACATATAGTATATTTATTATATAATTTTTAATTGTGGTGTAATTAGGTGTGCGGTTTGTTTCGAACCCGTCAATTTGGAACTTCCCCTTTTCTAATCGCTAAGCGCCCAAGGTAAGATAAAACAAATAATAAGACATTTTAAATTTTTTTGGTGAAATAAGAATTGATCCCGTGTCCTTTTAATTTAGTTTCTTTTTTGTATTGTCCGTATACAATATAAAAGGGCTAGGTCATCCTCGATAACCCTTGCTAGCAGCATCTCACCCAGCATAGTAACTATTTCTATTTTCGTTATTTTATTATTATTATTGTGTATATTATTTGTCACCGCCGTATAATCTGGGTTAGGTCGTAAAGCTCTTTCGTGATTCAGCGGATCCGACAGCGTATCCAAGATGTCTTCCTCCTCATTTGAGATGTTCCATAAACAGGGACAAGTTTGGGGTCTTTCGGGCAAGGAATTGATCGAATACGTTCAGAAAGAACAAAGTCATGAACGTGAAGAAAAAAAGAGAAGAACTACGAAGAGAGGCGGGGACAATAAGAATTAGAAGAGAGGTGAAGACAAGAAGAACTAGGAGAGAGAGAGAGAGAGAGAGAGAGAGAGAGAGAGAGAGAGAGAGAGAGAGAGAAAGAGAGAGAAGAGAGGGAGACAATTCGTCAACACGAGCGTGAGTTAAGTAAAGATCAAGTAGAGGTCAGTTACGTCGGGTCCAGAAGTCATCAACCTCAGGTCCCCGCATTAAAGCTCCCCCCTTATGGTGATCAAGAGGACTTTTGGACTTACTTAACCCATTTCGAAAAGATCTTCGAAGTCAATGGGTGGGACATTGAGTCTGAAGGAGTAGGCCGCCTGCTCCCGTTGCTCAATTCTTGTCTAAGAGAAATATTCATTGCCCTCCCAACAGAAGTGACAATAGATCATTCCAGCACGCGGGCCACAACAAGTGCGACATCGCCAAGAGGTTCAACGTCAGGGTCAATCAAGTCTTTAGCAAGCAGACTGTGTGGTAAGCTTTGGCCAAGATGTGTCCACGACCAAGCACTCAGCCTCTGTGTTGATCCTTGATGTCGTGGTTTCGAATGGCGAGTAGATGCCGACGGTCTGGCATGAGGAAGGATTTCATCCGCAACGTATGGCAGGCCTTCAGTTCTTGCCTGGAGAGCATGGCGGCAACATCGAAAAATACTAAAATATAAACGCATATTTATATTTTAAACAATAAAACGTGTCTAACTACATCAAAAGTAACATTGTGCCCTTTGTTGAGAGGGTCGTAACCAATGTAAAATATTCAGTAGAGCTAAAGTTGAGAAGAATGTATGTATATTTCTCAATTAAGAGCAAACCTAGAACACATTTCTCTTATCACGCTCATAGATATACAAACAAAAAACCATTGCAAATATTTTGTAGTTTATTTTTCCATATTTTGGTTCATATCTCATGTTACTATTAATTTATTTAGTCTTAATGATATTATATACAATCCTGAGCACCCATTGATTAATAAACCCAAATAAAATCATGGATTTTTTTAAAAAGATTTTTAAAGCTTTTCAGGTATCTATAAAGTACTATTAATTTAGAGTTCATTTAATTTTAATGAGTGCATATAATGAGAAACCGATGCAATGAATGTAAACAAGGAATAAAATTATTTAGAATTTCGCAGAGATAACGCTGAAATATTACTGACTTTTCAGTTTTCTGCGACGCTAAACTAGACTAAAATAAAGGGGATCTATCGCAATGTATCTTTTTTGGTACTTTAGACGGACATCTTGAATGTTGTATACCATACCGAAATCAAGAACGATGGTTGTCACTCTGTACCTGAAGCAGTGGCAGTTGTCCTATTTTTTTAGAATACTTTAACCGCCCAATTTTTTCCATATATATATATATATATATATATATATATATATATATATATATATATATATATATCACAAAGTGCACGTGAGTCAAACTATGCAGATACACTTACAAAGGAAAAGTGAAAAACGATTCCGAGAGTTTTGGCCTTTTTTCTTAAAGACCTTTCCAAGGTTCAGAGGCTGGACATACATTGCTTTAAATATTTTTAGATACCACCTTTCAGGCAGTAGCTATGCAACTGCACCTGGATAGAAGGTTTACTGTTATTTTTTGCGTCAGTCAACTTCGACATGGGGGAATTCCGCCGCGTTGTGGCACGATTGCCGAGGTCCCTTTTCGTGCTTGGTGATTTGAAAGGAAGACACCCCATCTGCGGAGACTATTCGATCAATCTTAAGAGTTAGGTCATTGCCGAGCTGATCTACGAGCTGGAGATAAGTGCGATAAATGTAGATGTGTTTACGCATCAAACTCGAGATTCAGGTCAATTTTATCTCTTGATTTATCTTTGTGCAATCAGGATGCACAGGCTGATTTGGGGTTGGGTAGTAGTCGATGACCTCCTTTTTAGTGATCTCTTTCCCATGTGAATATTATTTTTTGGGCAGCTGTCGTCTCAAAGCCCGCCCGGCGGTGCTTAGCGCGGGCGTGGTGGTCCGTATTTTAGGAAATGATTAATTTCTCCTTCTCAGTCGAGGAATTTGGGTCGGAGGATGAAGCCAGTAACATCATCGACATCGGCCTAGCTACTATTCCTAGAAAGTCTGGCCATTTAGCACGGCGACGGCTTCTATGGTTGTCAGCCGAATGTGTGATGGCCGTCACGCGCAATAAGCGCCGCCCCAACGATTTCACTGTCAGTGAATTTCCTCGAGCTAGGGCTAGGTTACGATATGTTTCTGAGCACGCTTGTTGCTCTGCCTAGCGGGCATACGTGTCTTTACTTAACGGGAAACCCCCTCTAGCAGAGGCATGGAAGCTAATCAAAAGGATTCGGGGCAAATTCTCGTAGGACCCCACTCCTGTTCCCGAGGAGAATAGGACCGCAATATCGGACCTCGCGTCAATGGTGGAGTCCTTCGCGACCACTTTCTCCGCATTCTCTAGCCGAAATGCTGCTACGCTAGCATTAAATGCAGGCATGATGTCACGGAAGGCTGCCAAATGGACTTTACTTCCAGAGGCGGAAAACTTTGCAACGACAAGTTCACACAGAGCGAGTTGCGATCCGCTGTAACTTCGTGCGCGGACCCGCCCTTGATCCTAAGACGTCCCGTACGCCATGCTGCGACAGAAGGGTGAGCGAGGCCTGGTCTTTCTATTAGATTTGTTCAACAGGATATGGGTAGAAGGTATCCTCCTAACCTCTTGGCGAACCCCCACTGTGCGAACCGCCCAAATTCTCTAACTTCCTGTGTGTACAAGTAGATGGAAAAATTGGTAAATGTTAGATTAGCTTTTTATGGGGAATGGAGTACACTTGTTTTCTGCACAGTGAAGTTTCCATATTTTTCACACAACGTCGGATGCTCTGCTCCGATTGAAAAATGACGTCTGTGAATTTTTCTTTCGTAGATAGCACTACGCCACGGTGTATTTCGATCTGGAAAAGGTCTATGATACCGCAAGGTGATAAGGTATCATGGAGACTCTCCACACGATGGGGGCGAGAAGACGCCTCCCAATCTTTATATTTAAATTTTTACGAGATCTTCGACTCCGTGTACGGGGGAGAGGAGAGCCCTCTACGGCCTAATAGAGCAGGGAGAGTGTGTCCCGCAGGGAATTGTCTTCAGTGTCGCACTCACCTGGAGCATGAACTCCATCACCTCGCTGCTGCCGGAAGATGTTCTCGGTACGCTCTACGTGGATGACCTTTCGGCTTCTTTTGACAAGACTCAGATACCAAATCTGGAGCGTCGACTACTTCAGGCATTGAACCACATCACTCACAATGGCTAAAGGCATGGTACAAGCTTATCTTTCCATGATCAAGACTGAGGTGGTGCAGTTTTGCTGCCATCCACGGTTCCAGCCTCACTGACACTCTTCTCTCAATGGGGTTCGCCTGGAAGAAGGGGACTCACACCGTTTCCTTGCTCTTGTATTTTACCGACGCCTCATCTAGGAAGTTCATATTCGCAACATTAGGGTCTCTTGTACCCCTATCATGGACATTATTCGTTCCGTGACGTTGAGCGCCTGAGGCGCTAATTTAATTTTTATCGATTCTTTATTCTTTCGAACCTAGACTACGGATTCGATTCTTATGCATCCACAGGCGAGCGTGTGTTGCGGAAGGTGGACTCTATCTATCACACCGGCATTTTCCTGGCAACCATTGCCTTCCGTACGTCCCCCATTAAAAGCCTACTTGTCAACGTTGGAGAGATACTACTCGCTCTACTCCGTGCGCAGTGCATTATTTACCTGTACGCACGAGCCCCGCGTCACCCTCAATCGTTAACAGTTCTCACTGCATCCACAGCAAATCTCGAGGTTGACCCTGCCGCCGAGAAACGCCAGTCATACACTAACCCTTTAAGTTTAGGGCTAGCAAACTCCTTCCAAGAGCTTGATATAGCTCCCACTCCAGTGGCTCCCCTGTTTCTTCCCAGGAGGACACCGTCAAGGGGATCAGCTTTGACTCTTTGTCACCTTTCGGCGTTTTGCCTTTTTAGAGGTCACTCCCTGTCATGCTGGAACAAGGCCAGTGTATATGGATGGCTCCAAGTCCACAAACTGGGTCATTTCCTTACCTTATCCCATTAGTTTGAGTCAGCAGAACTCTGCCAGGCACTGCGTCTGTCTTCACGTCCAAACTGGTTGTAATACACCGCTCGGTATGGGAGATAACGCTACGTGCCACGTTAGGAGATAGCATTGTGATTTATTGCGATCACAAAGCGCTTTGAATTCTCCACGGACATTGGAATCTCCACATCTTCTGGTTCTTGATATTAATGACGCCACGTTCTTAGCAAACCAGGCGGATATCAATATTATTTTCTGCTGTGTTCCTGGACACGTAATAATTTCGGGGATCGAGCGCGTCGGTGAGGGCAACAAAGAGTCCGCGTGGACTGGGTAACCAGACCAGCCTTTCACTCTCCCTCAAACCGATTACATGGCAAGAATACAGGTAGCCTTCCAGTCGGTTTGTCAAAGAAGATGGGAGACGGTCGAGGGAAACTTAAAGTTACGTCCCATTGCTCAGTGACTATTCCCATAGATCTACCCACCAATCCAGGGACGGCTCCAAGTTGCTTTCTCTCGTTCCCGAATTGGATACACCCGCGGGACGCACCGCCGTTTAATGAAGCGCTCGCTTGCTGCACCTTATGATGACGACTGCATTATCCCCCAGACTTTAAGGCACATTCTTTTTTAATGTCTCACTCTGAGTGATATTTCTGCCCGGTACCTCTCCCGGTATCGGGATGAGCGGGGTCGTATGTTCCTTCGCCGAGGAGAGGCGGGTCTACCCCAGACGCCGGAGCGTCTTTTCTTTCTTTTTTTTGTTGTTTTGTCTTTGGATTTCAGCTTGTGCTTAACCTTTGTCTTTCACTTTAATCTAGTCTAGTAGTCGGCTCTGTTGTTAGTACGGCGACTTTTGTCCTAGTAGGTACTCGCCAGATGGGCTCTCAAAATTTGTTGAAAATTAAAAATCGTCCGTCCTTAGAAAACAGGTCGTCCCTAATCGAGTAGCTAGGAAATGCTTCGTCATCCTCAAAATTAGCATTCACAAGTGCATTACAATCTTACTCAGCTGACCGTCTGACAGCTAAATCTTTAGAGGGTTACAAATTTAAAGCAAACACCAACGCTGAGAAAAGCTTTAAGGAGAGATCCGTAAAGAAAGGGGAAAAATAGAGCAAGCGAGAATAGCAAAAGATATGTAAACGATGATCAAGTTGCGGTTGTCAAGACTTCGAGGGTACGCAATCCTCTAGATTGCCATTTATTTTTATCATTCATATTTCTTATCTTCTTCCCTCCCTTTCTCTATAAGTTGAGAGATCATGGGCAGGTTGAGATGGATTAATTAATTTTATTTCACAATAATCAGTCAATCAAACTCCTGTATTCCCATGGTTTGATATAATTGTGGGCCATGGCCAAGCGAAAAGGAAACTGGGATTCCTCTTTTTGATTGAAGCTAAGCCACATCGGGTTAAGTTAGTCAATGGATGGAGTTCCTATCCTGTCGATCACACGCCGGCTGCCATATGCTGTTGATACCCGTGTTTCGGAGCCAAATTGGGCTGTGTTTAGGCCGGACTCGCAATCATACAGTAAAACTTTACGTTGCTATTCACTAAAAAGAGTCATTTGATGGGTAATTATTGAAAATTTAGATATCATAAAAGGTGTCTGATTTTAATTACTGTGTAGGCTTTGCAAGGCCTCGCTTGCAAGTGCATAGTGACCTAGGCTCTAGGTGACTGCACTTTCAAGCGAGGCCTAGAAAAGACTAGGCCAATACACATTAACTAGTCGTACACCCTGTATAAATTTATAAATAATAAACTTTTAAATAAATCTATAAATATCAATCTAAAAATGAATAAAATTAAAAAAACAACTTTTGTGAGAACTTTGTTTCCAACTTAATAGTTCCATTTTCCTTAAAGAAGGAAAAGAATTTTGAGATATTAGAAACCCTTTGACCATTAGGAGAAAAATGCTTTCAATTGAAATTTTGTTAAAAGAGAATGACAAAATGGAAGGCGTTTTTACTGAGGACAAATATATATCGGATGCAAGAATAAGAATAAATCACGGAAGAAAAGAACAATATCCGAAGAAAATCACAATTTGACCTACACCACATATGTTAAACTAAATTTAAAGGAGTAATTTCCACTACTGTATTCTCTTTTAACTGTACATTAAGTGGTGTTGTTTTGGAGAAAATTCCTTCTAGCTGATACTAATAACAATATCGATAATCTCTAAATGCATGGAACGACTAGAATCTCTAAAATTAGGAATTAGGTTTATTTACTTTTTTAAAATGGCCCACAAATTTATCTGTATACAACAAAAACCATTTGTTTGGAAACAACAACTCGAATTATTTCAAGAGTGACAAAGAGATTTATTCTCAATATAATTGTATCAGTCCGGAATGTGCTAGCGACCCTTTAGACACTTCTACATTAAAGCGGAAAATATTCAGCCAACGAAATTTATTCCCGGATAGACAATAAAAGAATTGGCTAGGATTTCCCCCTCCCGTATTTGACTTCATTGATAGGACAAGTGAGAAGTCTAATTATGTGCTTTACCTGTATCTAGTCGGCGGTGGAAGATGATAATTATTCCAATGAGACGATAATAATACGAAAATCCATAAAACAGTAAGGAAAGAGTAAGTATTACAAGATCTTGGCGAATATCTGGGAATAAAGAGCACAGTGTTATATTATTTAATATTTCAGGAGTAAAAAGATTTTATAAATATTGATCGGTGGAGAGGGATAATCTTGGAAGTCTGATAGTGTGTAAGAGAGACAGTCATACATTAACAATGAATAAATCCGAAGAACTAGAGATAATGTAGCAAAATGTCAATACAATTTATATCTACGGCAAAATACATCTAATTAAAATAATCGGCAACGCCATTAAATCTTAAGTTAGCGCACCCATGCTCTTATGAGGTAGCAAATAGCAAGATTATAAGATAGAACTAGAGTCCTCGCTAGCTAAGAGGCTCAACGTTGTATGGCAAGTTCATGCCACATCTGCGTACATATTTAACTGATGAGACGTACATTTTTGTATCAACTTTGCAGTTCTCAGCTTTGTTTTATGATAATTTTCGCCATGATTCCATCGCATCATTGAAGATACCCCACGAATTAATATACAAATGCCCATAGAGATTAGAGAGACAATTTTTAGCAAGCCCTAACTAACCAGGGGACTAACACGATACAGCAAATCCATTTAGGAGGGGATAGCTAATAGGATGCCATATTTGAAAGTAAATTGACTTTTGTGAAAAGGTTGGTTGTTGTTCTTTTTGTCTCTATAGCTTTCAGAGTCCAGAAGGAAGTAGACATAAGATGACGGATTTTGAAATGGACATTGCGAGTTCTTGTGCGTTGGACCACGAGTATCTGACAGATTGGAGTCGGGTGGCCTTTTCATTTATTATTTGTAGTCGTCTGACTCTTTCCATTGGCTAGGTCGTTGGGGGGAGGGGGAGAAAGGTAATATTGGAAAGGGGGTGAAGGATTAGTAGAAACCCATTTGGAGTGTCTCTCAAACCGAATAGTGATGTATTATATGCATAAAAAAGGAAGTAAGAAAGATAGAGGTGTTGTCAAAGGTATGTACATGACATTTAAGCGAATGTAACCGCCTACGTGGTGCAACATCGAGATTGGCGGTAGCGCCCACCCCTGCAGAATTCTTTCTGTGTCCACATATACAATGTTCTGATCTTTACTAACTCTCCATTATGCGATTATTATAATTGCCACTTCTTCTTTGTCTATATTCTTTAGGATTCGCCCGAGGTGGTTGGTTTCGGGTGTCGATCTTAGGCAAAAAGCAGAGGTCCCCCATCCACTTGTGAAACGCCCCAAAGACCAAAACAGATACTTGAGCGAACTAAAATAAACCCACACCATTTTTTGGTAATAGAACCCTCAAAGTGGTGCCCCGTCCAGACCTACAATTGGCAAATGAAGAAGATCAGGTCCTCCCAGATTCGGTTTTACTGTCTGAAAGTAGCTTGAGATCACATGAGCTTTATTCTTTCTATAAATTTACATTTTACGCTTTATTCTCCTCTTTATTTACTATGGTCATGAGGAGTGGTGGTTCATCTTTGCCACTTGGTTTAGGTTCTACCCGGCTCTTTCTCTTTCTACTGCCCCCTACCGTATTTTTATTTCCTTTATCTCTCTTTCACGCACCCACAAGAGGATGCTACGTAGCCCGGGAAACCTTGCTGCGGTATCATCTAGAGAATCACCGGCCCTTCCAGCTCTAATTTCTGCAGGACGTTCGAGGGATATATATCTTCCATACATTTTCATCTCCTATATCTTCGCCACTTTCTTTACACAGCTCTTCTTTCAAAGTTTTTAAAGAGGACGCCCTCGTTAGTATTTTCCTTCAATACGAGAAATAAAATCATGGCAAAGGTCACTAATGTAAACTAAGAAGTAAACTTCTTTTTTCGATAGGTCATTAAAAATAAAGGCAGAGAAAGCGGCGAACGTGATTTGAAACTTCCAATATCTGGAATTTTGACAATAATATGATCAAGAAAGTGAAATTTCAATCACCAAGATGAATTCATATGGTTTGCTCACAGAAGGATTAGATTTGGATTGAAGGAGCAAGAAATGTGAATATTTTTCCTTTTCGCAATTTTAAATTTTATTTTATTTTGAAACCGGCAAATCGATACCGGCAATTTGATACCGGAAATTCGATACCGCAGCTAAGACATTACTCTCTTCACGAATGGTAAAAAATCTAAACCTAGTATTGGTGGGAAGTACAATGAACAATCCATAAAAAATTCTATTACAATTTGGTTAAGAAATATAGAAATCTAGATTATTCTTTACCTATATTATTCCGTCAGAGATCTTGCAGATACTTTATGAAATTATAGTGGCAAAGAAACTCGGACTTTCATTCTGAAATCAATTTATCTTCCACGTTATTTGCCAACCTGCTTCAGTTAGTTTGGTTCGGTTAAAGAGACGTATATTTCCACTCCAGACCACTCTATTTGATCGAAGGATTAGTTATTTGCCATGAGTTCCACTAGAAACTTGTAAGAATACTGAGGTAATCGAAGTTCTATGAGTTTAAGGTTTGATAAAAATAATAAACGCTTGTGAAAATGAAAATTAGGAGGTCGTTCCCATGGTGCCTTTGAATGGCTAAATGAGGCTTCTGCAGCTAGATGGCGCAACCCAATGCCAAATCTTATGGCAGATTATAAATCTCCAGTGTGAATAACCATATGTCTCATGGATCTAAATGGGTACAATTGAACTTTACCTGCGCTTCGCCGCAGGTAAAAAGATGATTCAATACAAAAATTCCTTCACAAATATCACTAGACTTATACCATGCCATCTAAACATTGGTTGGAAACAAACTAATTGGTTAGAAAGAAAGTTCTCGCACAACATTAATTGACAATGATTTACAACGAAACAATGCAGCAGAAGAAACATCAATGAACAATATTATCACTGTTATTCGACCACCTGCTTCCAATAACGGGATAGATCATGGATACCTTTGTTGAAAAATTCAATTGGTTTGCTTTCAAAGAATTCTCCAATGAAAGTTTTTAGTTCGTCACAATTTGCGAGCGTTTGCCATTGAGGAAGTTGCGAAGTGCTTGGAATAGATGGCGGTATGTTGGCGAGTACAATGGGTGAGAGGGAACTTCCTACCCCATTTCCAGCAGTTTTCCACGGGTATGATTTGTAACGTGTGGTCGGGAGTTATCATGAAGAAACATGGCATCAGTCAATTCTGGTCGTTCATATCCTACCAAATACAAACCATAAGCTTTTTCGTTCAATCAGGATTTCACTGGATATGTATTTTCGTTAATTTCGGATGATTTAGCTTGATTTGACCTATCAATCAAGAATGGATAGAATTTCGTATATATTACATTGTTCTGGTGATGTGATGATGTTTTAGATAAAATTTACCTATCAATTCAAGATGGAAGTAAAATTTGATGCATTATGTTGTATAATACCGGATTTAACTGGCGATACAAGCGAGAAAATTTGATTTTAAATAGAGATTAGAGAGCTCAGTATTTTTCTCAGCAAACATTGATTTTCTCGTTTCGTTCTCTCAGCAATTAGGCTCCCCAGACTCTTTTCGCAGTGAATATTTGTTAACACGGGTTTTTTTTTTCTATGGCAACGTATAGTTTCTATATAAATATTTGATGACAAAATTTGAACTTAGATCTGACCTAGGGCAGCAGAAAATAAACTCTATGGAGTTGCCGACAATGTGTTCGTCAGTAATTTGCAAAATACACTAAGTAAAGTTTTTGAAAAAGTTTTGTTTATTATGATTTCTCTACTGTTATTAATCAATTTTCTGCGTTGATTAAAAAAATGTTATTATTTTGTTTTGTATCATTAATTGGTACAAAAATACGTTGAATTATGTATCATTAAAAGCCACACTAAGATAACACTGGAGAATACGAATTTTATTGAATGATATCTGACAGTTGATTGTAAGAAATTTTTGTGCGCTGAAAACGAATTTCACCTCGGTGTGGCTCTATCAGGTCCTAATTCTTGTAAACAGCCCATGCGCCATTTTCCAATATTTTCAAAATTAGGAGTAAAAATTAAGTCATGATTAACATTTATTTCCAATTTTCATGAATACATGCAGTTTAAATTATTGTAAAATTACATTATAACGGTAGAAATTACTTAAAATAAAACAAAACAAAGAGATATGAAGCTTTCACTCTGGTAAAACTTTCCTTTATAGGATTTTCTAGAGTATTTGGTTGTTGACGGCAGCTCTGTTTTCAAGCACCAGCAGTAATCAGCCATCATTGGCAATCCCAGCGTCCTTGACAACGTTGCTCCATAATTTTAATATTTTGGTGGAATCTCTTTCCTTGTTTGTC
This sequence comes from Ceratothoa steindachneri, assembly GCA_963969495.1. NCBI lineage: Eukaryota > Metazoa > Arthropoda > Malacostraca > Isopoda > Cymothoidae > Ceratothoa > Ceratothoa steindachneri. Next base: position 30,068,555 of record OZ018337.1, read on the forward strand.
ATTTACAGCACCTAAATTACTTGGAAATTGGTCAAGATGACTATTCAAACGATGCATTTTTATGCTCATATTGCAACCGAGCTCTTTGTAGTCCCTAAAAGTTTTCTTACGACTTCTTCGTAGTTATCTGCCTTATAATTTCCTAAAAAGCTTTTTATTAAGTCTACGAATGAGAAACAGGCATTTCTTTCGCGTTCATTCATGACATTAGGAAAACTGCTGTCATTAATTAATGTTTTTATTTGTGGACCATCGTAAATTCCAGCTTTGACTTTTTCTTAACGTAAACTTGGGAATTTTGAAATTATGTGTTGGAAACACTCGTCGCTTGTATTTGAAGCTCTTACTTATTGTTTCATGAGACCTAGTTTGCTATGCAGAGATGAAAATATGATTTTATCTCTGATCACTAAAGGTGGATTAATTACATTTCTTGCTCCACTGTCCCATAAGCAAAGGGAACAGGGATATTTAGTATAACCCGCTTCTTGCCTTAGCATAAAATTGACCATTTTTAAGTGAACACATACATATGATCCACTCGTGCCCTCTATATTTGATAAGTTTTAAAACAGTTTCTATATGCTCATACTTTTCTTTTAATGTTGTTGAGTGCCCAATTGGTATCGAGCTGTATATATTGCCTTCATGGAGCAACACATACTTAAGACTTCTTTTGGAACTTTCTAAAAACAAACGCCAATCACTTGCATTGTAAGAATAAATCCCCATCTAATTTAATAAACCTGGTATGACGCAGCAATATACTAAAGTATGATCTGTCCTAAAATATCAAATTCAATTCCTCTGTTTCTATAAAATAAAATGTATGTGGTTTCTGTTTAAGTCTTGAAGCTAAAATTTCCGCAGCCTTTTTGGTAAATTTATATCTCTTATAAGATCATTCAACTCGGCCTGGTTAAACCTTTACTGATCACTTTCACTTATAACTACGCTGGGGAGGAATTAGGTGTCTGACTCCTCAGAGTGGTTACAATATTTTCAGTAACATCTTCAACTAATTCCTGAGATGAGAGACTCTTAAATTTTGGAATGAGAATTTCATTTAAATGTAGCACAGGTCATTTTGCGGTGTTGAAATTTGGGTACTCGATACAATGTTCATTTTTTCTTAGTGAAGTCCAAAGTCTTGACAAAGCGGAAGTAGCAATCCGTTTCATGGTTAGTAGGCTCTCCACACCTGAAATGGAAAAACAATTGTTAAGCGTTAACAAAAGCAAATTTTAACAAAAGTTTATATGTACCTAAGTTACAATTACACTTAGGTAATTCACAGTACACAAATGACTAGGTTAGGTAGTTTTATGAAATCATCAACTTACCATTGGAACTCTAAAAGGTATTTTTGACTCTGAACCCTTCGTCCAATGTCGCAGTCCTTCGATGCATACAGTGCAGGCTTTATGTGGAACCCATTATTTATCTTGATTCCCTAGTTTTATGCAAAAATAAACTAAGTAAGCTTTTTTCACGAAGTCCGTTATATTTCTTCGTTGATGTGGAAATGTAAAATTTCTACATATGAAGCATAATGAATCAGGAGAGTTTTTGCATATGAACTTTCTAGTGCTTCAGGACATATTACTTGACTGTTTTGTAAATTTGTAAAGGTATTTAAATTCCTTATTTTCAAAGTCTGAAATATAAAAAAAACATTAGTTTAAATATGTACTAATATATAATTATAATGTGTAACTGCAAAAAGACCTAACAAGTATTGAGAAAATATCCTGTTTATGAATATGATGAAAGATGAAGTGTGTTGAACAAAATCAGGACCTGATAGAGCAAAACGAAGTAAATATTCGTACTCAGCGCACCCAAATTACATATAATTAACTGTCAAATCTAAGTCAATAAACAAAAAGTTTAAATTTTTTCCCTAGTGTTATTTATAGATTCTATAATTTAATGTATTTTTTTGGTTAGGATTGTTTTCTAGGATATAATTTTACATTTCATAAATATGGTTACTATAGGATGTGTCGATATTATATTGGGACAAAGTATGTCCAAATTCTGGATATCTTACAGTCTCTACCTTGAAATGTTCTTGGGTGACCATGAAAAGCCATGGGCTCCTTATATCGCATGAAGAAGCTGTCGATCAACTCTAGTCGGGTGGTTGAAAAGTATTAAGAATTACCATTGCTTTTTGTTATTCCAGGAGTATGGAGAGAGCCGAAGAACCAACAGGATGACTGATATCTCTATATGATAAATGTTAAAAGTAGAGAAAATGCAAAGAAATATAAACTCTTCAGTATCTATAGATAGCATCATCTGTAGCATATTTCCCTTATGATGACAACTTAGAAGTACAGCCCCACCAAGGAAATGTAATTAAAAAAAACTCTTAACCTTCTCCATAAATTTTACTTTATATTAGAATAGATTATTGATTTCATTCTTGTTTGCTTGAAGTTGCTAAATGTAGTAATTTTTTTTATAGACAGAGTATGTAATGGATTTTTAATCAGAAGAATTAGCAAGTAGCGGGAGCACAGAAATCGATGAAGCATACGTGCCAAGAATAGACTTTACAAATCAAACTGAATTGGATATTTCAATTACTGACGTACGTCTCCTAACTAAGTCAGGAGCTGATATTTTAAGGTCTATGCTGGAGGAATGAAATTCACTAGGGAAAGATTGCAGAAATATTTGCGCCGGAAACGACATGATGAATTTAAAACTTACTTCGATGTTAGTGGGGATCTGCGTTTCTGCAAAGATGTGAATCTTTTGTTACTGTTGTTGGTTGAAATATGATCCTACGGAATGTTCATTAGACAACTCAACGCGAGGTCTTAAAGCATTTCTATGTACTATACAATGGAGACCAGTATCTATCCTTGCATCCTACATACTCCAAATAGAGGACAGAAGAGTAGGATCATATTAAAGAGCTTCTTGACAAAATCAACCATGCTGAATTTAACTGATGATTTTCAATACCGGAAAGTTCATTGGTTCCAACGAAATGAATTACAGCCAGAAAAGTTAAATGTTGTTGGATAGCCTTTTGTGGAGGCTGCCCTTGGCTTATTACTCAGACTTCATATAAAATTAGGATTACTAAAACAGTTTGCTAAAACTTTAGGTTTTGGATAAGAAGGGTGGTATATTGTTGGACCATAACTTAAGGTAATTTTTAAGTCTAAGAAACTGAAAGAGCGATGACCAAAGTTGAAAGAGAAGCAAAGTGTGTATTTTGTGGTTAGTTCTAATTGAACGCTTCAAGAACTTGAAGCGTTTTTTAGCATTCACATCAGTTTTTTCGTGAAAACCTGTGTGATATCAGTGAGAAGCATGGTGGAAGATTTCATTATAACACCGCAACAAAGGAGAAAAGATACAAAGGAAGAAGGGATACTGCCATGATTGGAAACAATAAATAATCTCTATTCAAGAAAGATAAAAGTGTCCTAAAAAAAGCACGATCTTCAAAGTAATATTGATATAGATAAATATTTTTCATTTTATTTGCTCTTTTCTGAAAGTTTTTTCTCCAGTGTGCCCATGTAAATGCTGGTAAAAATGACTCCCAAAGGAGAAGCCATTGCCACGCCGTTAATCTCAACATACATCTTACTATCAAACCCTAAAATAAAGCTTCTTTGGCGCATATTTGAAGGTCATCGAAGCTTTCTTCACGGAAGATGAACGTGTCGGTCGAAAGACGTCTCGGACAAATTAATCATGGAACTCTTCCATGTTTTGAATTCCCTTCAGACGAGAGGAAGCTGTCGACAAAATTACAGAAACTCAAACGAAATCTTAACATCGCAACTACCGAGGTTGAGCGCAAATATATATTTATATATATATATATATATATATATATATATATATATGAATCCCTTAAACCACATAGAAATAGAAAACGGAATAATTTTTCCTTGCGTAGCGTAGTGTACTAACGACATACTTTTAACTGTGATCAAAGCGGTGCTCGCTGCCTCAGTGTGCCTGGTTCGAATCCTTTCCCTGCACGGATTTTTTCGAAAAAAGGTAATAAAAATATTACTGCAAGGAAAAATGATTCCGTTTTCTATTTCTATCTGGTTTAATGGATTCATTTTCATGATTCTCTCGTGCTACTTTGAGATATATATATATATATATATATATATATATATATATATATATATATATATATATATATATATATATATATTGTAGAGATATAGGAGTTAAACAAAAAACCGTTAAGAAATTGCGAGTGTACATATATATCAAGGCCTCCCTCATTGAGAGGAGAAATAATGAATTAACAACAAAGGCCACCTCCGGTCTCCGATAACACGCCAGAACGGACAAAATTGTAAATTTAGGATGCAGATGCCTGACGCCGACGCAAAATTCCGACCCGCGGAGGGGTTATTTCTAAACACAAAAGTTCAAAATGCAAACTGTTGACTTCGTATTACGCTATCCTCAGAACCACACGACACTAAAGTACGAGAGAATTGATACCACACTTCTGTCGGATCAATAGGGATCGGTTTTCCCTAATTTCAAAATGCCGAGGTAAAAAAAGCAACAGACACCAAAAAGGGAGACCTCCCTTAGGTCTCACCTTGCGACTTCCCTGTACCTCCCATTACCCCGAGGGGGTAATTTTCGTATGAAACGGGTCGACAGGAGAAAACGTGGCTTTTTTGTTTTTGTAAAGAGATAGAGAAGTAATCGGTAGAGAGTTTCACTGCAAGTTAAGAAAGACTTGCAGTTTCTCGGACAATGTTATATTGTTCCAAGTAGCCTCTTCACAGTTTCCTAGCTTTTACATGGGCACATTGGAGAAAAAACTTTCGAAAAAGAGCAAATAAAAGGAAAAATATTTATCTACATTAATATTACTTTAAAGATCGTGCTTTTTCTTTTTAGGACAGATAAATATATGCTAGATCTAGTATATTTTAGGAAGATTTCATATGATACAATCATATATTCAAGAAATTGTAATAATTAATCTAGGTAAGACCTGTACTACCGCCATTGTTGTCGTATTCACTCTACAAAGATGCCACCACACGGAAATTGACTCCTGAGCTCGTTCCTCGTTACGTTAATGCATCTGGTTTGAAAGCTCGTTCTCCAGCAACCAAACTTTTCATCATTACGAGGGAACAGAAGGCTAGACTCGAATATGCTGAAGATCATGTTGTTTGGAGGGATCAAGATTGGAAGATAATTCATTTTATTGACGAAAGTAAATTTAATTTAAAGGACTTGGTGCCAGACGCTTTGTTACACCCTCTGCAGGTGATGAAAGTATGCCAAACCTGGAGAGGCAGCCTCTTGGTTTGGTGTATGTTTTCTTCTGAAGGAGTTGGTCCGCTAGCGCAAATAATTGGAAAATTAAATGCGAATGTGTAATTACACCTCGTAGAGTATGTTTTATTTATTACTCCGAGCATCTGAATGAAATGAAATGAAAGGAAAAGTGAGAGAAAAAGTTTCAGATCCTCTTCCCCCTTCCCCCCCGACCAGTCCGTCCCGGAGGAGGGACCTGGTCGAGGGTAGGCCGGGCCGGTGCTCCCGAGTTTACCCGGCACCCTCCTCTCTCTGGGCCTGAAGACACCGAGGGAAAAGTTCTCCGGAGACGGGGAGAGAGGGAGGGGAAGAAGAAAGAGGTAAGGATAGGACAGACTGAAATAAAGTCAAAGGCTTGAAAGTTGACCAAGTTGGCCTATGGACCTGCTAAAGGGGACCGGGACCACGGTGTTTTTATGCTGTCCTAGCTTTTAATTGTTACGATTTGCTGTAACTGTCCCTAGTTTTTTAAGATTTAGGATAGTATAAAGTTAGAATGTAGAGAGAATGATAGGATTAGATAGAAAATATTGTGTAAAGAGTATGTGTTGATAGAATCATAATGAGTGTAGCATGAACGATGAAGTGAGGATGATAATGATTTGTACCAGGTTGCCTGGCTGATGCTTTCCTTTTTGTTCTGTTTTTGCTTTTTGATGTGATTTTAAGTGGATTGGGTTTAAAATTTAGCATTCGAGTCTTTGTTTTCTTTTTGCTCAATCGAGCATCTTAATTATTTTTTTATGAACTGTTTCTTTATTGGGCAAGACATAGTCAGTGTTCTGTGGGCATTTTCACAGATTAAGCATTTCTTTACCGTGCTCCTTCATTAGTTCCACCTGTAGTCTTGGCTTGCGCATTCGAAGCATGCATTTCCTTTGTAATCGCATTCTTTGGTTGGATGTTTGTCGAGGGCGTAGCATGCGAAGCATACTTGCACGGAGACAAATATCTCCCTCTCAATTTGATCTGTGAGATTTTAGTATAGAAGGCAAGCAATCCCTGTTTCGAGGCTTTCCTGATATTTCTGTCGATCTAAATACCACTTTGAAGACGTGATTATGCTCTTCTTCATTTTGGTTTTTAAATTTGATTATTTCCTCGATCTTTGCCCAAGCCTAATGATTTTCTAGCTCTGTCTTAATTTGATTTGGAGTGTGCTCACCAACCCAGGGGTCGAGTCGTCCGCAGATCACAGATCTTTTTGTTGTACGTCCAGAGGGGTCTGAGGTGCAAGTCGGATCTTTGTCAATTTTTTAGATGCGTTTGTGCTTAAGAGGAGATCTAGGTTGTTTTCTGTGTCGCATAGTGCCACATAACTGTTGTGCTTGTCTTTTATTCTAAGGAGTATGACCCCTATATCAGCGTAGATGGTCCATAGTGCCAATTCGCGAGTTGGTTTCTCCCGGCCAAGAAGGATGCGAAGGGAAGTCTATTCGCTCCTTCACGGTCGTTGATTTTTGGCTCGTTAAAACCTCTTTCTTTGCGTTTTTTTCTTTTTTCTGCTTTCTACCTATTAATTTTCCTGGGATAAAAGTATGTTAAAGTAGTCGGTATATCTGCCTGGGTGAAGATGATAGATAACTGCTATGATAGACCCGGGAAGGCCACCCAGAAGGATTACTCATGGCGGACTTGATGATGGGTGATGATTGAATCAACTACCACCACCCTGGGTGCCGCCTCTTCTGGGGTTTGGATATCGAGGCTGCTTTCAGCTCACATACAGACGGTTTTATGTCTTTCTATGATCACTGTATGTCCATCAGGGATAGAGAGAACTCTTCCCAAACGGTTGCAGCATCGCCTCTTGTCCGGGGGGCCTATGACGAAAGGTTTCACATTGGGATAGTCCAGAAACCTGCTTTCCCAACTGCCTCGCATTATGCCCTTTCTCACGATGGCCATAGTTCAAACTAGGTTATGAATGACAGTACACACATTTACGCCTTAGAAGACAAGAGCGTAGGGGGTGATGAGTTTAGGTAGCCATAAAATTAAATAATGACCACCTGGTATTAAATCTCTTTTTTGAAGTCCCCCCATAAGGGAAAAGACAGCATTGGAGAGGAAGGTTTCTTCTGTAAAGATCGATATGGAAAATTCTCTTGTTATTCTCTGATCTTCTTTCTTCTCCAAAAGGTCAGGCGTTGGAAAGCGAAAGTAGCGTAAGCTGTATTTCAATTGTGAGTGTTCAATATCAATAGGTCCGAGAATTTCAAATTCTCGGAGGAGTCTTGTGAAAAGTTTTCCCCAAATTTGTCCTCCTTTATCGAATTCGACGATAATTGCCAGGAGTCAGTATGCCAGGAGTTCTACGCAGTCTACTTTCCTGGTGTTAGAATATAATAGAATATAAGAAAAGGTGTAAGAATGTAAAAGGCTAGTGCGTCCAGAGTTATCCCGCCCATCTCCTCTTTTATGGCCCACTGTCAGGGCCAGAAGTAAGGAGAAGGGACGAGAGAGCCCCGACTCCTCCTATACCCCCTTCCCCCACTCCCTGTGCCTTGAGGCACCGGTGAGACTTATTGTATATTTATCGCTCCAATATATCTTGATCTTTATCTTTGATCTAGTAAAGTAGACTTAGCAGGAAGAATACATCATGTTTGGTCGTGGTAAAGGAGAAAAAGTTAAGGGAAGGTTCTGAAGACGCCCTAACTAGCCAAACACTTCTCTTTTGCTGGTGAGATGGGACCCTCTTTTTTCGCATAATCAGAAGGAGAAAATAAGAACACATCAAAAAAGCAGTCTCGGTGTCCGATGGGTCCCCTTGAGGTCGGCCCGAGATGAAAAACGAATCCCTCTCCATCTCATCAGAAAGGAGAAAACCTGTCAAGGCCGGAGATAATGAATACCATCTTCGGGACGCTAAACATTCACCTCATTCGATTAATCGAATACCCTAACGGTTGGGCTATGATCTGCGAGACCATGGAAGACGTCGAGAAGATCGTCCTAGAAGAGGCGAAGATGCCACTCAGAGAGATTGGCCTTGAAGCAACCATACCGCAGGAAATCCTAGCCAAACGTACGATTATCCTCCGTCGCCTGGACCCGTTCTTCACAGACAACTCTGTAGAAGAAATCAAAGAAGAAACAAAAATTGGTAAGGATAGCAAAGGCAGAGAAATTCAGGAAAAGCAATGGTATTGTAAAACTCATCTTCGAAAATATCGAAATGGCGCAAAGGACCAAGAGGGAAGGCCTCCTAGGCTTTTCTACCTCTGTGTGGCCCCTGACCAAATCGAAGCAGAAAAATATGTACCAATTGAGCGCTGCTTCAAGTGCTTCGCCGTAGAATACCACCCAACAAGAGAATGTAAAGCAGAAGAAACCACAAGTCCAAACTGCTCAAAGACCGGATACGGGTGGAAAGAGTGCTCTTCGGAGATGCCCAAGTGCATTAACTGTGGTGGAGACCACAAGGCCGTCGCAATGAGGTACCCTGTCCGCAGGGAAACTCTCCGGGCCAAAAAGGAGAAAATAAAACAAGAAAAGGAGGTAAAGGCTAAATCATACGGCGAAGCAGCAGCCCCAAGAAACGTAAATACCGAAAAAATAGTGGCATCAAAGCTAGTAATGCCAAGTGAGAGAAGGGAGTTAATGACCATGGTCATTTTTTCCCACCTGGCAAACCCGGGAACTTTTGCGTAGGAACTCAACCGACTCCTGCAAAAGAACGGGACAAACAAAAAGTTATGGTTTTCCCCCAACGCCGCTTGCAAGACATATTAAAAATCCAATTTGCTGACCTGACCGAAGAAGATGAAACAGAAAAAGAAATTGAATCGAAGAAAAAAATGGTACCCGCAGAGGAGGACAATCCCAAAGGCGAAAATCCCAAGAAAAGCCCCCAAAAGAAAAATTAAAGAGGAAAGGATAAGAAGAAAACAGAAGAAGACAGAAACATCCCGACTACGGAAGAAGAAGAGGAGGATGAAGAGGAAGACGAAATACTGAAGTATCCCGGATTTCAACTCACGTAGAAAAAGGAACTTCTGGAACAAGGCTTCTACTTCAACGGTGAGGACGTGTCCCTTAGGGTCTTCGCATCTCCCCGTTGTAGGCCCCCCAAAAGAGACCAGCACGATTGCTCCGAGGGATTCACAAGGGATAATTCAAATGGACATTCGAGGGAACGTGCAACGCTAAAAAAATAGAAGGCCTAATTGCAGGACTCGTCTTCATTACGGACTCGAGCGCCCATACGGTGAACATGTCGGTTTCCAAAATAATCAAAAATGGACAAAAAAAATCAGAATTTGAAAAATAAAGTGAACACAGTGTGCGATAGAAGTATTTTACAAAGTGTATAAAAGTGGTAATAAAAATTTAAGTGGAATAATAAAAAATATCTAGAGCAATTAAAATAATAAATGTTACAAATAGTGAATATAATAACGTCAATAATATAAGTAGTGTGCGATAAAAGAGAATATTAAAAACATAAGTGTCCAAAAAAGTATTAAACATGATAATAATAAGTGACTAAATTTGAAACAAAGTAGATAAATAAGACAAAGATAAAAGTGAAAACGAAATAATAATAATGAGTTAAAATGTATAAATAGGATAATAATAAGTTAAGGTATTCAAAATAAAATAACAAGTAATACAAAAGTTATGTAAACTCGATTTATAATCAATTAGATAAAGTTTGAGAGCATCTTAACAAAAGTAAAACTAAGTTTAATTAATCGAAAAATTTAAGTTAATTATTCGAGAAATTTGAACGTGATACATAATTAGGTAAATGTGATTAATAATATAAGCATAAGGCAAAATTTGAGATAAATAAGCAAAAATAAACCTCTAATCAAATTAAATGAATTCCCATTTTATGTGTATATGTATATTTAGAGGAATATAACTTAATTTTCCAAACATTTGATCTCAAGGCACTGCTGGGGAAAATTAATATTTTTTCCTCATGCTCCGACTCGAAACTTTCTCTTCTCCTCTGAAATTTTCCCAAAATCTTTCACCAATATTACTATATATTATTTTTACGTATATGTAATTAAATTTAAATTTTTGTAAAAACTGATTGTATTTCTTTCTTTAATAAATCGTTTAATCGTTTAATCTTGCCATACAAAAAAAATTAACGGATGGCGGATAATGGATTCTTATCTAAGAAGAATTTTACGTACGCAAAACCTTCGATTACCCAGAGCAATCAACATTGTTTATCCAACGTTATCCACTGAAGAAAAAAAGATACCAAAGAGACATCGACTGCCTGACGTGGCAATCACCGGACTCTCTACAAAGACTAACTCTTTCTTTCCTATCCACCCCTTTTGTAGGTGTGACAAGGAAACTTCGGAATATCCAATTTAGGTTGTTGACTGATAAATTCTGCAAGTTGATTATCATTAATAACTTTGAACGGAAGTGGAAGATCAGAACGAACTCCGACAAGTTCTCGATCGTTCGTATAGGTAGAAGGAAGACAACTAGAATCGAGGTGGAGGGGGGAGATATAAATTAGGGTGGATCGAAAAGGGGGGTTTCGCAAAACCTTTAAAATTCATTTTCCCACCCTGATATTTTGAGGTACCAACTTTAAAAACTATTTTGTTGAAATTTCAGACTTCTAAATTAGTATTTTCAGGTTCCTCAACGCAATTGGAATTTTGAAAAGAGAGCAAAAATGTCGGAAAATTCTATGTATTTGTTTTCAAACTTCAAGTTGTTACATCAAAATTTATGTCCTATACGGGGTATATTATTTCCCTAAAACTTAAAAAAAATATATATTTCCATAAAACTTTACAAATCAATTCTTCTACTTCCATTATATTGAATAAAAATAATCTATTAACTACTCGATAAGTTTTCCTTCCACTTCTTCTGTTTGTTTCCATGCAACCTGTAGATTTTTATCATCATCACTCTGAAATAGAAGAAATTGAACAATTAATAGTCCAATATTTATATTTTCACTATTATTCGCGATCCATTTATTCAATGCAGTTAGATTTTTGTAGTTTTATTAGCTTTCATTACGAAGTCCTTCTTGGTATTAAATGAGGGTAATTTTCTCGTAGACTCAATTCTACTCTTTATATAGCCTTCCCCTATGTCTTGTCCACAAACTGCTAGTGACGCTACTGGGACCAGTTTGATGCATCTCTCAATCGCTTGTGTGTGTCAAGGAAACTTCGGAATATCCAATTTAGGTTGTTGACTGATAAATTCAAGTTGATTATCAGAGAGTGTCCTCGTCAGCGGAGGTTCGGTCACAACGGTCTACTGCCAATTAATTAGGTGTATGTAGTCGTCAGCTTCAAAGTTTATGTCTGGGATCTTGAAAGTGCGTATTGATTATTTTCCTTTATAATACTTTCACGGATATGATTTATTTCATCTTCCAGCATACAGAGAAGAGTGATTTCCGCATGTGCAAAATGAGCATATTTTATAACATCTTTATAAGTTGTCAACACTCGTTCACTAATGGAGCAAGGTTCACAGAACTAAGGGCTTTCAATTTTATGACGCGTTCTAGGATTAAATGGCATAATTAAATATTGTTTTAATTTTTTTCTTACATATTATTTAGCTCTGAAATATGATAAAACATGTATAAAATTTATTGTATACTATAAATAACTGTTCTTAAATATAAATAGAATAAATAATGTGATCAAAACAATAAACACTAGACAGAGCCACACAAACACACACACACATATATATATATATATATATATATATATATATATATATATATATATATATATATATATATAAAATACACACACGCACACATATCCACTCTCAACGAGATCATCCGCACTAATGAAACATAATTGTCACGTACGCCGCTATAATATGTCATTTAGGACCCTCTTAATATTAATCGATTACTTTCAAATTTAGTTTACTTGTTCTTTAAAATACAATAATTATTTGTTTGGAGGTATTAGTACAAAATTCAAATTTAATTTTCAGATATAATCAACGAAATTCAAAATTTACTTGAAAATCGCAATATTTTCAATTTTTAATGGCGTTGAGGATCCTTTAAAAATTGTTATATCAAAAAATGATTTTAGGAGGTTTAATTTGACAGATAGCCGCATAAAAAAATCCTGGTAGGAAAATAAATTTCAGAAAAAGTGTTTTTCGCTCGGCTTAAAAATCATTAGATATGGTTATGGTAAGCACGTTGAGGACAGAATCAATATGACAAAAGAGCATCTCACTAAGATTTTCCCACTCAGAGGACTAAATAAAAAAAATCAAAATCAAAATTTACAAAGCTCTCTGCAGAACCACGATCCAGCTAGCCCATTGAACATACTCCTCAAAACAAACCCTGTGAAACTCCAAAGTGCAAAATTCCGCTATTTACATTATTACCAACACAGGAAGAGGCGAACGTGAAAGAATAATGGACCTACACCAGGAAATCAACCTTCCGGCTGCTAATGTGGCCCTACACAAGAGGGCAAGCCAGGTGTGGGCCAAATTGTACACCGGAGTAGACGAAGAGGATAGAAGATCCCTAGAAATCCCACAAGATTACAAAGATAACAACTGAGGCGGCTTCAGGACCCGGAAACCTGGCGTAGGGGAACCAGCTCCTATACACACTTAACATCGAAGTTGTTTGAAGTCGTATTTTAAATACAGAACATAAAATCCAATCTGCAAGAGAATGATAATGAAATCTAGAGAAGAAAAGAAGTGATAAAGAGGCGCAGCTTAGGAAGAAAGAAGAACGCAGGAAAAGAACCAATGATAATAAGAAAGGAGATAGCTGGTAACCCAGCACACAACTTTGACTCCTACTTATTCCCTTTCACCACTTTTGCTAACACACACTGTCCACTCTACTCTTACTATGTACTTTTACTTGTAACTTTTTCAAGACGTAAGACGTTTCTCGTCATTGTTTCTTGTCACTCTGAGGAAGCTCCTGAGGAGCGAAACTTCAGTCGTACCACTCTTGGTTTCTCTTATTCTCCTTCTTCATTTGTTGTTGCGAGTGGATGGGGCTGGGCATGTATTAAATTTGGATGACCTTTTATTTGAACTCGTACTTAGCACTGCACAGGAGGGGAGAAAAGAGGCAAAATGAGAATAAAAGGAAAGATGAACAGAACCTTCAAAGAATTTAGGGTCCATTGAGTGCACTATGTATATCATTTTCTCACTGCTATTTTCAATGCATGCAGTTGCTGGCATTAATAAGCGTTCACGATATAGTTTGTCGGAATAAAGAAAACAAGTGTACAGATTAGTCGAAACACCACCGCAAGAACGACTTCAGAACGTGATTCCGAAAATTATTTAAGTTTGTCTAAATTCGGTATCAACGAGTGGTCGTGCGTTCGTATAAAAAGAGCTAATTAAATTTTGTTTCTTTACATTTTCCTTGTCGGGGGGGGGGGGGCTTCTATCCATTTATTATTTGTAAATGCTTTAAATCCTTTGAAGAGCAACCTATGCTAAAGTATTTTCGCCCTACTTATATAATTTATATACTTTCTTACCTGATAACTGCTACACGACAGAGTTTAAGATAACGAGTAAATACCACATGACTAGACAAAGTTTATATTTTAGACTTCTTTAATATGTGTTTAAACCCAGAATCGGCCCGACTCGGACACACAACGACTGGTAGAGATAACTCTAGTGACTAAAGTAATTAAAAAGGAGATAGGGGATTTTAAACTGGAACTTTGTCATCGGAAGAAACTTCTTGCCGAACTATCAGGTAGGATTAAAGAGTATTTATTTAATGAATTAAATCCACTCGATATAAGAATACATTAGTGTTTAACATTTTGGACAAAATCTTCCGCCTCTCTCCGCATCACTTCATAAATAGATATGTCCTTGTCTTAGAACTCTTCCTAATATACCCCGAAAGCGCTCAAATTTTAAGATACCTCATACAAAGTGAGGCAAAATGGCGAAGATTTACTCTTAGATATTTATATAAAATCAAATTAATCAATACTGAGAATGAAAACGTGTCTAAGAAAATTATATTCGCCCATGTCTCTCGTATACACCTTATTATGTACTCTGTAAACATTTTGTCCAAAAAGCACACTCTTTCTCGCCCGTTTTAGAGATCTCGTCAGCTACAATTCATTTCTTGTTTACAGATTCTGTTAGATATACAATAAGCTGGCCTTGCGAAGTTACCCGCTTGTTACGTCAGCAAGGATGTACAAGTGTTGCATCGTATGATTTTGAATTGACACCTGTGTTTACAAGAAAGGCAGGAGAAAGAGAGAGAGATAAAGACAGGAATAGAGGAATTTGTAAAATAGATGCACACAAAGTAATATTTATAATTTTCATAATTATTTACGAACGTGTAGAAAAAAGAGGCAGGCTAATGATACTGTAATTTTGGAAATTGAGCTTCCTATCACGTGAACTATTATTACAGCCAGACAGTTATATCTGGGTAATCACTATGGTTGTATAAGTATATTTATATCTATTTTATACTAAGCGAATTACTAAATGCCTCAAAACATTCGGGTTGTTTTATATATTCTTTTAATTAGTATCCGTAATTAGATTAAAGCCTTACAATGGTAACAATTGGTAATCATATTCTAAAAATATAAATCCTCTGGACATCATTCTTTACCAATAACTATCAAAGAGGCGGTTGACGGTTAAACAAGTAAAAAAAGATGTATATACAAAAGTCTGTTGCGAGAGCTGCTTCTATTTGTAAGGAAGCACACTCGGCCCTCAGAATACATGTGCCGTCAGGTGGAGATGAAGTTAGTGATCGCAATACTATGAACAAATATGGAGGTTGATAAACTTGAAATGGGAAATTTTAAGTTTTCTAATGAATTAAATCAACTTTAAAAGTGCCAAAGTTTACAATAGACTTTAACACATGGTATAAAAAAATATATGCTTTTCCGTGCCCAATATTGTACATACATTCATATTAGTTGCTTAATCCGCTTGAATTTTTTAGGTACTTCATCTAAGTACACGTTTCCAGGCATTATCATATAACTGAAACGAATTACGATTATGGGATTATTTCTACCACTCTCGCATGCGCGTGTTGTATATAGCAAGCCCCTGTCAAAAATCTGACCATCCGGCCCGCCATCACGTTTAATCTGTCTCGCGAGTATTTGGATCTTTGAAAAGATAATCCTAAAATGTAGCTTGATAAGGACCTTATTTACTTAAACTTGGTGTTTCCTTCATTGTTTTGCATGGTGAACCTCTCATAATACTCATTGAATTTGAAAATATAGTGACAAAATCACTAAATTCTATTTTAATATTTGAATAACAATAAAAACTAATTGATCCTTTTGAATCCTAGAATTTAATTCGAGAAATTACAATTAAATAAGTTAGGCAAAACTTGTTTAAAAGACGTAATAGAGGGAGGAGTTTGCATCTGAACATAGCTCTTATTCTTTTTTTATAATTTGATACTGAAAAAATAGATTTTTGACTAACCTTCATGAAATACGATCATTACCAATGAGCGTGTTATGAACCAGTTGGATTGCCACGTGGTGTTTGGTATAAACGATTGTTTTTTTTATTGGTATTTTTTCTAAAATAGGATACAGGAAATATTTAATAAAATTATTTTTATTTGATTTTAACGTAAACTTCCTTTTGGGAATAATTGCAAGCTATAATTGCTAAATGGTTATTGGTTTGAATTTCAAACCAAATAATCGATATCTCAATTTGATGTGTGTATTTTATCTTTTAGATTCAAGTCAAACGGGTAACCGAATTTTCCCCCCATATTTTATGGTGAAATTTGTTTATTTCGGCAACTTTTATTCCCCTTGTATTTACGAGTCATGAAAGTAGAGGGGGTTTTCATTAGAAGCATTAGACTACTTAGGCTCTTCATTAATATATTCGTCCTTACAATATATGCATTTGAACTCATATTGGCTATGATAAAAAAATATAAAGATGCGTATTTCATTATAGATGTTAACGGAAGACAAATATAATTAATTTACAACAATAGAATTTTAGTAGCTAAGGAATACAATGGTAAAGAGATCACGAAACTAATCATGAAAAGGAATACATATAGTATTTATATTAGGAAATCCGTGAAAAAGGTGTTAAACTACAGTCTATTAAAAAAGCAACAGTCATAGTTTTAAAATGAACATAGTATTAGTTAAACTACAGTTAGAGCTATGGAGGTACTTTTAAATAAACTAGCCATATCATCAAAGTAATCTTAAGAGAGCGATTTTACACAAAGGCGTTTCTCAATGTTTCAGAAATATTCTGAACAGACAATAAACAAAACCTTTCAGATATATTGCTATAAGGAAATAGGTTACAAAGCACATTATCGACATAACAGAAAATACAAATATGTACTTATTGATAAAGTATAATCAGTAAGTATTTCAGTCACGAACGTCGAATTACTAAGATATGAAACTAATTTGGGCGGATAGATTTTATTACACGAACAAGAGGAGCGGATTCGGCACTCCTCCTTAGAGGAGGAACATGCGTTTCCCAAACCGAGCTTAGGTTTGTGGCCTACGGCCCATCTCTCTCTAGCAACAGGATTTCGATCGGAAAAAATTAAAAGTATTTCCATTCCCTAATAATTGCTCTTGATCTGTTTTTCATTTTCATAATCGTACTTATTTTCTCTGCCTAAATTCAATAAAAAACTTTTAACTGAATTATTCACTAACTCTATAATTTAAGAAGGGAATTTTTTTAGTATTTGAATACAAATTTTATCTTGGTTTTGTTAAGACTAATGTTTTTTTTTATCAAATTTATTTCTAATAATTCTTTTATATATCAAAAAACAAAATGGTGAAGTTCAGAAATAAATATAATATCGAAATTTTGTGATTTTTTAAAACTAAAAGAATTACAAATGGCGAAGTTCAGAAAATTTATTTTTATATATCTTCTATTCTTTTATAACTCTATATTTTAGCAACGTGATATTTTGAAAGGGGGGGGGAAATTTAGTTTAAAGTTCCTTTTTAAAAATTTTATAATTGGTGACGTTCAGAATATTTATAAAAAATTAACCATGGCTGCTTTTTTTTAGATATTAAATTTTAATCTTAGTAGCGAAGCGCAAGCTCCCCCCTCCCAAACAATACTCAGTCACTTTTTTTATCTAAATTTTCTTCTATATACTAAAAAATACCACACGAAAACACCATGCCTTAATTTAAACTGATTTTATGAACTTCACGATTTATAATTATTTTTTTCTTTCTTAGATTCAGTGAGTAATAATTTTAGGGTGAGGAAAAAAATGGTAATGCTAAGTAATTACTTTGATAAAAGCTCCAAATATACGAAAAACCAGCCCTTATGGTGGTTTTTAAAAGCTTAAATTAGCTCTTAGAAACAATTTTAATATAACTCTTGAATTTAATAAATACCTTGTGCTTTAATTTTTCGATCTATAAATAAAATCTTATAAAAACTTAGATAAAAACATTTAAATATACAAAAAAAAATCATCTTTTGCTCATCAGGAATTTTGGAGGGGTTAAAAATGATAGGTATTTTTTTCTGGGTTTGGTTATGACTTAGGCATATTTTATTTTTTTATCCAAGTTATTTTTAAGAGTTCCTTTAAAGTTTGACAAACAAAATGGTGAAGTTCAGAAATAAATATAAGTAGCGAATGTTTCGGAATTTTTGAAAACAAAAAGATTTACAAATGATTTTTGTTCATAAAATTTATTAAAATTTATGCTTGGCTCCTATTTCGTCATATATTTAAAAGTTTTATCAAAGTATTTTAGAATATATTTTTAATTTTAATCATCATTATTATCATCATCTCACTAATTCTATAATTCAAGAAACGGATTTTTTTGAGTAGTTGAATAATAATTTCATCTTAGTTTGGTTATGACTTATGTTTTTTTAACAAAGTTATTTCTAATAATTCGTTTATAATATCAAAAAACAAACTGGTGAAGTTCAGAAATAAATAAGTATCGAAATTTTGTACATTTTTTAAAACCCAGACAATTACAAATGGTGAAGTTCAGAAAATTTATTTTATATATCTTCTTCTATAACTATATTTTAGCAACGTGATTTTTTGAAAGGGAGGAAATTTAGTTTAGAGTTCCTTTTTAAAATTATAATAATTGGCGAAGGTCAGAAAATGTATAAAAATTTAACCATGGCTGCCCTTTTTTTAGATTTTAATTTTTTATCTTAGTAGTGAAACGCAAGCTCCCCCCCGTAGGGGGAGGTGGAGAGCCATTGCCTGCTCTTTATTAGGAGGAAATAGCTACTGAACCCTAAAAAAGAATAAAGAAAAATGAAATTATTAGAAAAATTTAAATGGAGAAAAAAGAATTATGTATTTAAAAAGACTCTTTTTCGGCCTTTAGGCTAGGAAAATAATCATCCATTTTAAAAATAAATAGACTGGGAGTAAATTATTAAGAGACCAGGCAATGGCTCTGCCACTCCTCCCTACGGGGGAGCTTGCACTTCACTACTCAGATTAAAGTTTAAAATCCAAGAAAGAGCAAAGCATCACGTTGCTAAAATATAGTTATAGAAGAAGATATATAAAATAAATTTTCTGAACTTCACCATTTGTAATTTTGGGGTTTTTAAAAAATTCACAAAATTTCGATACTTATTTATTTCTGAACTTCACCATTATTGTTTTTTGATATTATAAAATAATTATTAGAAATATTTTCGATAAAAAAACATAAGTCATAACCAAACTAAGATGAAATTATTATTCAAATACTCAAAAAATCCCCTTCTTTAATTATAGAGTTGGTGATGATGATATGTACTGGAAGATTTTTAAAATTGTTTAGACCAATAGGCCGTTGCCATAGCCGGATAGGACTTTGGCCACAGACCGTAGGTATGCCTGCGAAAGAGTGGCAGAGCCGCTCCTCTTTTCGTCTAATAATTTACTATTGCTGTTTTTTAGTCGGTCTGTCGGTCGGTCTCTCGGTCTCCGTTTTGCTTTTTTTTGCTTCGGCAATAAAATCATAACTATTCGGCCGATTCTGACGAAATTTGAAACCCTAATTTCGATTTACATTTTATTCCGAATGATATAATTATCAAAGTCTTCCCAAGGTTAGCTGGGAAATTATTTGGCAATAACTGCATAACTATTCGGTTGATTTAACGAAATTGGAAACTCGTATATTGTTTTACATTCTCTTTCGAATGATAAAATTGCCAAGTTCCTTCCAAGGTTAGTCCGGGAATTACTTATTGTTTTAAAGGTCGTAAGGTCATAAATAAGAATAACTGAGGGCACGTGACTTTGATCAGCAGACCTTGTTTCAGATCTATTTTATTTTCTAGTCATAAAAGCAAGAAAAAAACATTGAAATTTTTTTTAAATACGAAAAAATGAATTGTCATTGCTTATTTTTTTCTATTCTAAATTTTATTTCATAGTTTTATTTTGCTTTACTGGTTTTATTGGATAGTAACTATTTCTAAAATTCCAAGGAAATTTTAGAATTTCAAAGAGAAGTTGGTCAATTTAAGGGTGAACTGTCCCAGTGAAAAGTTGCTAGGAATCTTGGATTGAAAGAATTATAGTTCATTCTAAAATAATGCTGAAAAAATGGGAGTCCAGCTGTTTTAATTTTAGCACAACATAATTTAACAATGAACTAGGTGCCTATTTACATACTACTTACATATATCTATAAACTTAAACTTACTTGCAGCAAGAACCATGACAATGTTTGGAAGTACATATGGTTCGAAAAAAATTTCTACCAAATGGACCCTAATGTGAAAAGTTGCTAGGAATCTTGGATTGAAAGAATTATAGTTCATTCTAAAATAATGCTGAAAAAATGGGAGTCCAGCTGTTTTAATTTTAGCACAACATTATTTAACAATGAACTAGGTGCCTATTTACATACTACTTACATATATCTATAAACTTAAACTTACTTGCAGCAAGAACCATGACAATGTTTGGAAGTACATATGGTTCGAAAAAACTTTTTAGCAAATGGACCCTAATAAAAATAAGTTTTGTTCGAGAGTCAAGGGTGATTATTATCCAGGTAAACTTGTTTTCTTAAAAGGATATAAATATATCATTTAATAAGAAGTAACGAGAGTTCTGAGAGTAGTGTACGGCTACTACAGAGCTTTCGCCATTTTCATATCCATTATTCCAAACCCTTTTGAAGACAGAAATTCATGTACCATATCTTTTTAGTCGATATATCCATATAGTAAAGTTTTTATGGAAATGAGCTCATGAGACTGGAAATCTGAGTTAAAGGCAAAGAAGACTACATTGGAAGAAACCCTAAAGCAAAGAGAGCAAAGAACAGCGCAGTAAAGGCAATCCATACTTGAGAAGAAATCATCGCTCTGCTTCAGATTTTAACGGAGGAATTTAGTGTCTAATCAATGTTTTTATGCTCTTATGATTTTCTAGAACACAATAGTTTTGACACCACTGTTTCTTAATGGTAAAACAAATATTTATACCATGCCAAGAAATTGCTAAAGAAAGATCAAGATTGATAATAGACCTAAATTAGTCTAGCTTACCGTAAAATATATGCGTCGTTTCCGTTCACGCATTATGTAAATTGGCAACTTTCACTTTCTATTCTGTTTATGCGTTCGCTTCTTGGCAAACTTCTACCTAACATATTAGAGGATCATTAAAACTTGTACCGATAGAAATTCGCACAATTTAAAAGTCTTCAACCTGCGTAGTGGCCTGCTTTTGATAAATCGTCTCCTTGAAAGGCAATTATTAAGTTTCGAAAGGCTAGTTTATGCTGATTGAACGTGAAAAATATTTCTATAGATATAAAGTGAATGATCCTAAACAAAGCATTTTCTATGACGAAAACACACATCCCTTCCTCCCTCAAAAATGAACATGTCCCCGAAAACAGGTGAGTGCGTGATGAACAAACTAATCTAAAAAATTCCCCAGTTAAAAAGAAAAAGTCTTTTGGAAATTATAATATTTTAATCAGTATTTAGGTAATAATTACCCCAAGTTAGAGCTTATGGCCCCTAGAATTATGAGTATGTTTGAAAGTCCTATGGTTGTAAAAATGTCAAAATGACTCAAGCTGGGAAAGCCTTTTACGTGCTATTGAATAGTAAAACTTTTACAATACGTAATGTTCCCGCCCGTAAAATCACCCCTTACTGGTAAAATTAATGGCCCTGGAGTCATAGCTGGGACATGAGATGGCCCTGGTGGGTGGTTTGAGTCCACTCTTGCGTGTCATTGAGCGCTTCCCTGTCCTGTGAGTTAGAAAAGGTTTCAAATGGAAACTGGTGCCAAAATACTGTCCTATCTTACTCCCTCTTCTTCTCCACAATTCGAATAGGAGGGAATTGAAACAATCGAAGTGTGAAATATGTAACCTTTAAGATAATTTTATTTGGCTCTCAAACTCATAATTCAGTATTCTTCCCATAAATGACACAAAACAACGTGTTTTTAATCTAAAGCGAAAAGCAGCGAGGGCATCTGTCGTGTAAAGTTCGTAAGGACAGATCAGTAATAAAGGTATTGAAGATAGAGCGAGTGAAATATGTAAGCAATATATATATATATATATATAATATATATATATATATATATATATATATATATATATATATATATATTGTCGTAGAATGACTCCCGACGATATACCATATATCACTATTCGTTGAGGGAACTTCCTTAATTATCTTTAGAGTGCGTTACTGTCTGGCGGCCAATATTATGTATCTTCGATATGCTTAAGAAGTGGAGCTGAGCTCAAGGATAATAATATTGCTATCATTAATAAAATAGAGTTTTATTAATAATAACTATCAACAACACACAAAACGGAAAATATTGACATAAACAGAGAATGGAAAGGGTCGTGGGGACTCGAGCTAAACCGAGGATTAAAAGATTTAAAAAGGTAAAACAAACATAAAGTTAAAGGGAGGTGATGGTTCGCTTAACCATTTAAAGCACAGGATAGAATTGACAAAAGGGTTAAATACTCAAAGGTAACGTTCGGCTTACGTAATTTATACTTGCTGTGCAGAGGAAGGCGGCGTGAAGGAATTTTCGGTCCGCTGGCGAGTTCCAGCGGAAGATGGGAATAAAAGGATCCTGACGTGGCGTCTTGGGAATGAGAACCGTTTCTTGATGAACGGCTTGACGAACAATGGCTGTTCTACGTTGTTCTCTTCTGAACAACACGGGAGGGGTGAGAACCGTTTCTTGTCAACGGGTTAAAAAGAACAATGGCTGTTCTAATGTTGTTCTCTTTCTGAACAACAGGGGAAGGGTGAAAACCGTTTCTTGGCGAACGGTCTCAAACGAACATTGGCTGTTCTACGTTGTTCTCTTCTGAACAAAAGGGAGGGGTGTGTGAGAACCGTTTCGTGTCAACGGGCTCGAACGAACAATGGCTGTTCTAACGTTGTTCTCTTTCTGAAAAACAGGGGAAGGGTGAGAACCGTTTCTTGGCGAACGGGCTCCAACGAACAATGGCTGTTCTACGTTGTTCTCTTTCTGAACAACAAGGGGGAAGCCTTGTCGACTTGGCGTCACGAAAGGCTCGAACCTTGGCACTTCAAGGGATATTGTCCTCCTTCTGGACAAGTGATGGTGAATCTTGAGGTCGAGGTCCCTTGGCGCACAAGGTGAGAGTGGGACGTAGTGATGTTTCGCGACGAAAATCTGGATCTCCAATCTGCTCTTAGGGGTAAAGTTTCCAAATAAATAGTCAAGACATCTCCTTGGCGTGGGGGACAATGGAGTGGGAGCATCGAGGGAATGCACAGCCGAGCCTGGGAACAATGCCTTATCTGCCCATAAGCCTAACTCAATCTGGCGAGGTCGGCGCCTGGGGCAAACGGGGGAAGATAAACCTCCTTGTTTAAACATTGACTCAGGTGGCTGCGATAATGCGCCAAGCTTCAAAGCGAAGATGCACGTGGGGAGCATCGTGCTTTTAAATAACATGTGATAGTGGTTGAAATTAACGCGGCCTTAACCCGTTCTATCACATATATATATAAGCTTACTGTAGAACCTTTTATGGACTTTGAGGCCGGTAGGGCAAATGTACGAGTCAAACGAGAGAGAGAGGCACAGTGGCAATCACCCGCCTACTCGTCGTCTTCATCTCTGGCTCGGAGCTGGGTTGAGAGAGGTCTCTATTCCTGAGCGTCTCGGTCTCAATTGCGTTGTTCAGGACACTGGAGAAGAAAGGATGTGAATTCGCGATTTACCAAACATCTTACGAATGTTTGGAACTGATGGCAAAGAGTAATGGAAGTAGTTTGAAGGGGGTTTCCTTGTTAGGGAGGAGGGGCTCACTTTCAACATAAAGTGACCTGTGTATAGCAAATAGCAACAAACAGCTAAATCCCCATTCCAGGATAGACAGATAAAATCAACGTTTTTTATACTTTTTAATGATTCTATTTATGTAAATTTATGTGATTGATGGAAATAGTAACTAAAGTCATGATTTCAATACTCAGGTTAATAGGATAAATAGGAATTCATGGAAGGATGGTTTATAGCCCAGTTGATGTTACGTTTATTTAAACCTCCTACAGAATTGGTACAGCTAGCTGCATAGATTCTAGTCGAATTGGAACCTCCTTATATAGTTACAGAGCAAGTTGAAGCAAAGTAGAAGATTTACGCTGCATTGATGGTCTTAGGAAGATCAGACAGCAAGCACGCTGTGGGTTTGAAAGCAAAATGCATGAGTAGCCAGAATTTGTAACTTAAATCTAATGGATAAGTAGTGTCTATCTTTAAGATATCTTGATAACTTTATAAATTATCGCAATTACAATGATACCCTAAAACAAAACAACGGAAGCTATCATCTCTACATGTCTGTTAGAACCAGTGATTTGACATTCGAAGTTAGCTTGGAGGGGAAAACTCCGCAGTTTTACGATAAAATTGTTTTATCTGATTTCTTATTGAGAATTTTATAAACATTATTTGTTTGCATCTTTTGAGAGTTTACTATTGAGTTAATAAGAAATCCCTAGAAAACAAAGTTTCATGGAAATTTCAGATTTCTAAACATGACGGATTCTTGGTCAATGTGATGGTGGGGTGTCCCAAAGAAAAATTGCTAGGAATCTTGGAATACCAAATACTTCAGTTAACCGGATTATAGTTTAATTTAAAGGAAAGAACACACACCAACAAAGTCACGATGTAGTCACCCTGAACCTTTTGAACAATGTGTTCAACTCTTGTTTAAAAGTTTTTGAAGTGTCAATCACAAGGAATACAAATCAGCAAAAGAACAGCAATAAATTACAGCCACTGTCTTGGATATTATGAAATTATACGCTAGATGAAGCCTTTTTTAATTATGACCGATGTTAAGAAGAAGAATGACTGGGCTAAAGAAATAGATGGCAAAGTGAAATTTTGCCACAGCATAGTTTTTTTCTTACTAAACATGTTTGCTCAATTTCCAGACAATAAATGTGTTTGTTTGAAAATTCTTCAGGAGTTTGACATAAATAGGAAACAACCAACGGTGAAACATGGTGGCTTAATTGTTAGATAATTATGCCGGCAATATCAACTCAGGAAATACACATCCATTTATAAGAGGAATTTCTACTGTTGTTTTAAAATCTCAACTCGAAAATGAAAGTTGTTTATTAATGGAGGATGGAACTCTGCCATACTGCAAAAAAGGCAAAAAGAATGAAAAGATCAAAGCAGCATCTAACGACTTCCTCGATGAACCCAATATAACATGTTTGTTGTATACTAGACAAGATTTTATGGAAGAAGCAAAAAACAAAACAAGAACGCAGACAAAATTTATGAATACCATATTCCAAACATGGTCGAAATTCACACAAGCTGTAATATCATAAATTATTAATTTCATATCTAGGTAAGTTACAAATCTAAAAGCAGCTAAAGGAAAGTCCACAATGTTTTAATGATGTACTTTTAATGTTCAAATCCATTTGATTCATAACATTTACAAATAAAAGTATTTCAGCAGTAAAATAGATGTTTATTTGCCTTTTGCCTTTCTCTCTATATTATTTTATTTTACAGTCTTAACAGGAAAGTATCTCTCTATCTATATGTCCAACAACCAGCAAGCGGGTTCATTAAGTGACATACTTATCGAAATACTAGAAAAGGACAAGAACACGTTTGTTATAAGGTTTCCGAACCTTTAAAGAATTTGCTAAAACAGAGCCAGAATTTAATTACTTCTGATTCTCAATCTTTTAGTACATTTTGAATGGCGTTCACATCAATACATAGGATACCCTAAGGAAAAATTAATTCACTGAATAATCGAGTTAACAAATATCAAAATAATATAATATCCTCCCTAAATAAATATCAGTATTATCTTGAGCAGGAATTTTCGAAGAGAACTTTCACTTGCATACCACGACCAATCTTTGTCCGAGTCTCATTCATCTTGTTATAGCAACGCCATGAACTATCATTAAACTAATTGGCTTCTTGCATTGTCTCCAATTATATCCATGAATCTCTCCATTAATTGAATGTTGTCAATTAGTATATGGATTCTTTTTTTTCGTATTAATTATTAGTCGCTTCCGGTCTTCCGTTTTCCTAAGATAAAAATACAATGAACACTTTTGTTTTCTTATTCCCCTTAAAAACGGTGAGGAGATCTTTGGAAGAGGCAGTATTCAAGAGGGAAGGGCAAATAATGACTCTAGGCTTGCGGTGCACAAGAATGATTCATCCTTCAGTTCTAACCATTTTCCTACGAAATTGTGGTCGGCACACACGAACAAGAATAAAATAAATCACCTCTTTGCCTAGCACTTACTCTTTATTAAACACAAAACACCCATCGTCTACACAAAATTTGTTCTGCATCACGATGGGGTGTCATGTGTTGTAGCATCACGTCCTTTCAGGGTTTATTCCTTGAGGGAAGAAATCAATCACACACAAAGCCACCTCCATGTACATCTATTATGCACAATATCATCCTTAGTATCTCGTTAATCTCTCTCTTTCTCTCTTACACACTCATTCCCATAATCAACTTACCTTTTACGTGGTCTTCCAACTCTTTGCATACTAGGACATCCATCTCATATATTGTCTTAACAGGTCTATTCCAATCAATTCTCTTGC
Source organism: Ceratothoa steindachneri (assembly GCA_963969495.1). Classification (NCBI taxonomy): domain Eukaryota; kingdom Metazoa; phylum Arthropoda; class Malacostraca; order Isopoda; family Cymothoidae; genus Ceratothoa; species Ceratothoa steindachneri. The sequence continues at coordinate 30,095,061 of OZ018337.1, forward strand.
CTTCCCGTACCACTTCAGTACATCTGTAACTACCTCATTTAATGAAATCGGTGTGTATGTTGTTGCCTAAATTCAATATAAAAGAAAATAACAAAGATTTCATTTATAAATATATATTTACCAAAGTTACATGTTAAAAACTTGAAGGATTTTACTATTTATTTTATTCAAAGAAATCGCCCTCGTCCCCATCCAAAGCCTAGCTTGCCAAGTTGCAGTTCAAGGATATATAAAGATTAAGACCCCGAAATATAATTTTAATATAAATAATAAACGGGGAAATATATATACAAAAGTGGAACAAATTATGCTTTATAAAGATAGTTAGTTAGATCAGGACAATTTAGAATGTGACAGCTAAGCGAGGATTGCAAAATTATCGTTAATCCGAATAATGGAGATTATTTAAGTTTGAGTGGGGAGTCAATTAAAAGGGGATGCTACGGAATCCAGGTGTAGAATAACGGGGAGTGGGGGGGGGGGTACACATCAAAATTGCTCTACCTTGAAGCTTAAAGTTGTTCGGAGGGGTAAGACCAACGACACCAGTCTTCGAGGAGAAACTTCTGAGGGTGGTGACGAGGTCTCGTAGATGGGGGTTTGAGAGTACTTCTTGCAGAAGGACGAGATTTTCTCTGCTCTAGAGAGATGTGATCTCAAACACGAGAGACTGTTATGTGGCACGGCAAGGAGCCTCAGGCACGGGGCACGGAAGTCTCGAAAGGGGGGTGCGAGATGAGTAGGGTTGCACAGTTCTCCGGGAAGAAGATAACTCGATAACCTTTCCTTTGAACAGGGACAAAGCTTCATGAAGGGCCATCTGCTGGTGAGATATTCACGACTAGGTACGACTCGAACAGCGTTTGCGAGACTTCGCGGGAAACAGACCCACGGTCTGAACGAAGGAACTGGCAGGCTCTCAATCTCCTCGAGGAATGGTTGACGCAGGGTTATATAGCCCAGTGGCTTGTCCGTTAGATAGCCCCAGGGCATAGCCGTCCCAAGAGAATTCACGACGCTAGTCTGTGCAAACTTAATTCCTGATAAGCGGTTGGATCGAACGGCGAAGTTTGCCTCAGGATATAGGATGGAGCTTGTACGAGCGCGTTAACGGGGGAGGGAAATGTCCACGAGGCATGCAGGCGAGGACTCGACGTTATCGCGATGGAGGGAGAGTGATCTGCGACCCGCTTAAGTAAATACAGCCTGTTGGCGGCTCATCGCGAAACAGCTTCCTTCTCGTCGATTCTAGAATTGCCCTTTTCTCATTTTGTATGAAGGGTAGTGGATGTCTTTCTGCACTAACTGCCCGATGAGCGAGACTGACACTCATTTGTCCCTAGGATAGACATCATTGACTTATGATCGTTTCTAATGATGGGTTGGATCTCTTTGACATATTCGGGAGGTTATTTTCGTATCTGAACGGTTAAAGTAAGGTTTCAGAGCCGCCGTACCCTCGTGATCACAGCGTGACTCGTCCAGCTCTTTTCTGATCATCTACGCCGTCTTCCTTCGATTTCCTCGTTATATTCCACACTCCAACGATTAGCATTCACACATTCACATTTCTTCACTAATGATGATAAAGTATTCGACTCTCTTTTAGATAACAGAACTAATTATTTTCCTGGATTAGCGATAAAATGGGGGTTGCTCTGGCCGGGGTCCGTAGACTCATGAGTGCCTTATATTGAGTTATTTATTACCGCTCTTGTTCCCTTTCATTTGTATTCGGGACCAAAGACCGAATAATTCAACTAACATAAAGATCAGAATGAAAATCACCGGCAAGCCTAGCCTAATATTTCATATGTATTAATTTCTTACATGATTGGGCAATTGAAAATGAAAAAGACAACTTTATTTTTTTTATTGTCACTGGTCAGATTTCTTTGAGGGCACTTAAGAGATAAAAGAAAAACCCAGAAGCTTTTTTTCTGCATTAGAAAACCATTAATTTGAAACCATAAATGTCAAGGGTGACCCTGAGAAACGAACTCATTCGAGGATGAGTGAAAGTAACTGACTTATCAAGTAAAGTACAAGAAGCAAGACTGAGATGGTTTGGGCACATTAAAAGAAGAGGAGATGATGAGCGGCATGTAGCGAGGGAAGTGATTAATATGGAGGTAGAAGAAACCCGGAGAAGAGAAAGACCGAAAATGAGATGGAAAGACTGTATTCTGAGTACCGTGAGAGAGAAAGGACTAAATAGAAGTAGTGGAACGACTCATCAAGAACGGCGACCCCGGGTAGTAAAAAGCCGAGAAGAAGAAGAAGAAGAAAATAATGGTGGCAAGATAAGAACATAAAAACGTTGTATTTGAAATCCTACAGCCATCGCTCTCGCAACTACACCTCGCAGGATTTTCCAGGAAGCAGACACACCGCTTATACTCTTAACGCCTACATCCTTCTTCCCTTTGTCTTTTCTCTGCCGCTTCCTATTTATACACAAGACTGATTTTATTTGTGACAATCGTTTCTAAAATATCTATTTTGTGTTTCGAGGAAGACTGCTTTTTAATCACTTTAACGCCATTTAAGCTGCCACTTGTACTGATGTGTTGTCATTCCTCAGATGTTCAGAGTGCACTAGGGCAAGGTGGTGGCACTGTTTCAATCACAGCCTAGCATCCTTCCACCTCTATTATTCCGAAAAACCCAGCTAACACCTTGTAATTTCTTTATTTCTTATTTCGACAGCCTCTTCACAAAGTTTAGGGTATTTTTAAACTCCAGGTCAGTCAATAGATAGTGCCTTTGACGACTTAAGTTGTCAAAGGAACCATGCTTAACTTTAAGGAATTAAACATCTCGAACTTTATTCCTCTTATCTCCGACTCGTGAAATATTCGTGCTTTAGTCTTTCTCCCAACTTGTCTCCCCCCTAAAATTCATACCAAGAAGAGGACTTGATCTTGTCTTCTCCTTTAAAACCTTTACTATATCTGAGCCGTGAAGGACAAAATGAGGACTGCTTCCTACTCCAGTTCTGTTTCTCTCTTCTTTGTAAGCCTTACCTTCACTTACCCCTTCGTTATCCTGTCTCACAGCAAGGGGATGCTCAGTGCAGAAGACTCTTACGACTGGCACGTTTAGTTGCGAATAGCCCTCTAGCACCCATGCAATCGGTACTCTAAAATTAGAGTGAAATTACCGAGTCTTTTCCAATCTAGGCATCTCAATTTCCCCTATTTTTCGTCGCTTTCTTTGCAAGTGTCCAGCAATTAAGGCAGGAAAATCAACAAGTGTTCCCCAATTAAGGCAAGGACAAACTCAAAACTATCCAGTTATTAAGGTAAGGACAAGAATAACAACTTTTCAGTAATTAAGGCAGTGAACAAACTGAATAAATATTCACCAATTAAGCACATCTAAACCAAACAAATGTCCAGCAATTAATTTAAGGAGAAGAACAACTTGTGTCGTACAATTAAAGCAAGGACTAAGCTACAAAAAATCTCCAGCAAGGACAAAAACAAATAACCTCAGGAGGAAAAAAAAGTGTTCTCAAAAGGCAAGAACAAACACAAGAGCTCTCAAAAGGCAAGGGCAAACACAAGTAGTCTCAAAAGGCAAGAACAAACACAAGGGCTTTCACAAAGCAAGGACAAACACAAGTGCTCTCAAAAGGGAAGGACAAATATAAGTATCGTCAAAATGCAAGGATAGACAAAGGTTTTCTCAAAGAGCAGAGACAAACGAGCATTCTCAAAAGACAAAGACAAAGACATGGCTAAATATGGAATACAGTGTCACATTGTCAATTGGCAGCCCATCATATTTTATTATATATCATTTTGGAGGGATTTTTTTCTAAATTAAAATAAGATATGTCTATTTTATATTATTTAATATCACAGAAAATATGATTGATTTAATTATCATTCAGAGGTGGATCTTATATTTCTGAAGCAGAAAGCACGGCATAATGACAGAACATTAGAGCTCCACTGACTTCTTGCAATCGCAATTGAATTCGAACCTAATGCTAGACTTTTGAATTATGCATACTACTGGATGATTAAATATAGCGAGGCGGTGTGGGTGTGAAACCCTCACCATTAAAAGAGAAATGGGGGCAAAGCATCCCAGTATGAAATAATCACTTTAAGGTTCGATTTCAAATGCGATTACCACACATTGCTCGGCGCTCCTTGGTCTATTGGTTTTTAGCCAGCGCTCCGACACTTCGGGGAGGAGCTAGGAATGTACGAGTAGTTATTAAGTTTCCTTTAAGCTGGCAAGGCCTTAATTTCCTTAAAAGCCAATGACAGACAAGTATCATAAGACAATGACAAACTAGTATCCTCACTAGGTAAGGACAAATACATGTGAGCAAAGGAAAACAATAGGTTTTGGTCAAAAAGATTCCCAAACTCTTCCTCAACTGAAACAAGAAGGCTAAGTTTCATGTGCGAGCGTAACTTGAGAGGCCTCTCATCGAATTAACCTTCTTGGTTTCTTAAGAACCACTAACATCTAATTATTTCTGCACACAAGTAAAACTTGAACCTATTTAACTTATAAATGTCATCGTACATAAATTGGGAAGGTGGGAGGGGAGGTATACCTGAAGCAAACCCGTAACTTCAACATTGGGGAACTTTCCACTAAGCTGTATATGAGTGTATATCGATAAATCCTAAGGTAGCAGAGTTAAATAAAATGATATCGAACTCGTAATCTTTAATTTATCTAGCCAAAGACAGAAACGATCAAGTCATTCGTTCCACTACCCATCTTCGCATTAAAATGTATCCTAATTAACTTGAGGAGTCCGGGGCGGGAAAACTAATCCAAAATATGGAAACAATAATGTTTTCTTCAAAGTTTTCAACAGGAAAAGCTACCTACTGTTTTAATCTGAAACCTTAAGTTAAATAATTCTAAATTACTTTACGATAATCGCCACTGGATTACAGAATCTTCTCAAAAAGAACAAAAGACTTGGGCTGTATGCTTGAAGAACAAAATTTAATACTACAAACAACATCCATAAAAGAGAAATAAAACAATGTTCTACACCAAATATTCTTAATAACAATTTACGAGTATAAGACTCATTTATAAGACATTAAAAAATGTTAAAGATTACCGAACTAGGGCCCACGTCAGTTGGAGCGCATGTACTCTATAGGCCTCATTGATATTTTTTTATTAATAACAACATTAAATTGAAAGCCTTCATTCATATGCAGCCTTTGCCAAAATTATGGCGCAGGTATGCAAAAGTGAAGAATATGATTGAAACTCATTTATTTCATACTCGACATAATACACATAAACATTTTTGCGTATATTCTATTAGTAAGTAGTATTTGATGTGTCCCCCTTTTGCTTTTATAACCGCTTTTATGCGTTTTTATATACTTAAGACTAAATTGGCACTGGTGGTTGGCTCAATTTTCTGTCACTCTTCGTGAATTTTGGCTATTGATTCACCTTTTGAGGAACTTTTGTGCACCCTCACTCTTGGGCCCAAGTGCGACCACAAATTTTCAATGAGGTTGAGGTCTGGAGATTCAGGGGGCCATTCCATTAACCTCTGACCATTCTTTTCCAACCAACCTTTTCATACTCTATATGTGTGGCTTGAGCATTTTCTTGTCGAAAGATTACTCCATCTGGTATGTCATTATTAAAACTATTACCTAAGTACGGTTGATAAACCTGGTCTAACATGGTGGTGTAAGTTTTGGAATTAATTCTGCCTTTGCAAGTGAACAACAATCTGAAGACGACATTACACTGCCACCTGCAAATTTGACTGTTGGTACAACACATCTCGGATCAAAAGCTTCCCAACTCTTCGACGAACATAAACAGCTCCAGGAGTTCCAAAGTTCTGAGGAGAAATACAAATTTTTACTGATCATTTCGGTATCCAATAGAAATGTGTACAAGCGTAATAAATTGATGCAAACTAATGTGAAGCACCTACATAAAAGTTGCTTTCATCAGACGAAACAACTTTAGCCAATCATCATCCGTCCAATATTCATGCTCTTTTGCCCAACACAATCACTTCTTCTTGTTTACTTGAAACAGCCATGGTTTATTTCTAGTCTTACATCCTTTGAGCCCATTTTCTAATAACCTTCTTCTCACTGTGCGTCTCAATATCTCTTTGTTTGTTAGTGCCCGAAACTCAGCAGCTACACGCTTGTCCAAAAGTATGAGGCCCCCCCTTTTTATTTGATCTAGCCCTCAGAATGATAATAAAATGCATGCATATGATTTATTTATGGTAAAGTTCAGAATATACACTTGATCTAATACCTAGTTGATCTTCGCTTAGCCTTAATTACCTCTGCAATAGGCCTAGGCATCGAGTCAGCCAATTTCTTGCAAATGTCAGGTGTAATTTTAGACCATTGTTCGTGCAGTTTCTGGTATAAATCGTCTTTATTTATAAATGTCGTGCTCCTAAAAGCTTTACTAAAGAGTCCCCATGAGTGTTCAAAGGGGTTTAAGCCGGGACTTTGAGCCGGCCAGTCAATAGAAATAATGCCTTGTGTTTTAAACCAATTGAGAGTATTCTGGGCTCTATGCCACGGGGCATTATCCTGTTGAAAGATAACATAAGCTTTTGACACGCCTGGGTGTAATATAGCAATTGATGCACCCCTAACATTTGTTAACATGGAAACATGTAGCCAAATTAATTATGACTTGTCATAAAACATCTCTCCGCGCCCTGAGGCAGACATGCAAGTTCATACCATGACGGAACTGCTTCCTTGTTTTACTGTTAAAACGAAACATTCAGGCTGAAAAGCTTGGCCAACTCTTCGAAGAACGAAAGTGGCCCTAGGTATGTCAAAAATTTGAGAAAAAAGAACATGAAATATAATCAAATGCATTATTATGTATATGTCTCATAATTTTCGGCTTTAACATTGTCGTAGGTCAGGTAGGCTTCACTGACCTTCGCTTGCCCTCCCTAGACGCGGGGGAAGAAGCGGCAAGCAAACGCGCGAGAATGTCTTCGTTTAAGTTGGTGGGATATGCGAGAGCGTTTTCTACCGTTGGACGACTTAGTTACATAGTTAAATGGCTTTTTGTGTGGTTCTGGGATTTAAATAAGGGAAACAAAATAATCTTTACTATTATACAAACAAATAAAATAATTTAACAATAAAGGATACACTATGGGAAAACTAATCGTTCAGCAAAAGAAAATTAATTTTCAATGAATGCTTCGGCACGAGCTGTGAGTAGCACAATATTTCCCCTAAGAAAACGGGGAGAGATGATGAGGTGAAGCTTCGTAGTCGTAAAGCGTCACGCCTCTTCGACGGTGATAGAGAAAAATGTAATAAGCTTACGATTTTCCAAGAGGGCGGGGGGGCGGGGGCGGCGTCTAGTGGTTGTTCGAGTATGTATCATTGCAGAGCACGGAGCGGAGCGCGTTATTACAGAATCAATCCTTACGTCGTTGACTGCCGTAGCTCTGAAGAACTTGTTTGTTGCATGTGACACCTTAAGGTGCCAGGAGATGCTTGAGAAGTTGCGCGTCTGGTCCTTAGGGGGTTTCCAAAGAATCCTTTCGATTACTGCTTGGATACTGCGTGAATACTGCCTGACTCCTGTTTGAATACTGCTTTGCTCGTTTCCGTGATGGAAAATATATACGACTTCGTCAGAAGCGGGTCCCACTCCATCTCAAGGTGCGGCGGGCAAGGACTTAGCGTCCTTTCGCTGATTTGGGTTCCGGGCTCCATTTTCAATTGTCTCGATCCGTTATCGCCCCGAAAGATTCCCGAAAGACGCCGGTTGAAGGTCCTTTCGTCCGTGAGATACTCTAAAGGCCTCTTTGTCAGCGTGACTCTCTCTCTTTCTTTCTCTCTTTGACAAACATAAATATTTTGAGCTAATATGTTAATTTCAACTTTATAATATCTTACCTCATAGTTACTTTTATCAGACCATACGAGTTTTGACCACTGCTCAGTATTCTATTTGGAATGATTTTTTGCCCATCGAAGACGGTTCTTCTTGTTTGTATTAGAGATTCATTCTTCTTCCTGCCTTTGCAGCCTTTGAGGACATATTCTATAAGCCTCCTTGTTACACTTCTAGTCGATATTTTTGTCAGGTATTCGCTTCTTTGAAGTCAGCACAGAGCTCTGAAGATGTTTGTCTACTATTTTTAAGGGACTGACGGATGGGATATCTGTCTTCACTAGGAGATGTGACCCTTTTCCTGCCAGTTCTTGGTTTTGATTTGATACCTATAGTCTCCTTGAAGAGTCCGAGTGTCGTTTGGACTGCCCACCGAGAACATCCCATCTTCTGAACTATTTGTCTTTTTGACGTCCCACTTTGATTACACACGCCTGCGTTTGAAAAAGGATTTTCTGTTCCTGCGGTTTTCTTTAGTGATTCCTAACGAAACTGTTCTCCTAAATTGAAATATGACATTCATTTTGCTCAATCAGGTCTGATTTTTAAGATACAGCGCATTACTGTTTTTAGAAAAGGGACATTTTTGAAAAAATCCCTTATTTATATAAAAGTTATTTAATAAATTACAATTACTTGTAATAAAAAAATACCGACTCAATTCGACTTTCTTTTAATAAATTTTAAACTTACAGACTACTTATGAGCTTACCCAGGAGTGCTAAGAAACTATTTTCCAAGAAAAGAAGTCCTTGATGACTTCCGCTTGTGAAGCGATGTTGGTTCGTCGCGTTTAAGACACCAGCAATAGTCAGCTAACATGTTGATGTCCCAGCGTCCTTGATATCTTGTCTCCATCGTCTTTATGTCTTGGTGAAATCTTTCTCGTTGTTCCTCGCTATAATCTCCACAGTTTGCCGAAAAATAATCAAAATGTGACTGGATAAAATGCATTTTTATCGACATGCGACTCCCATTTTTTCGAAGCTTTTTATAAGCTCATTTACATGTGAGATATATTCTGAGCTTCTTTTATTTCCCAGAAAACCGTCGATTACTTTACTAAACGCTCACCATGCTTCTTGTTCACTGGCTCCCATATTGGTGTAAAAATGCTTGTCCTAATTTGGGGCCGATCAAATATGCCTGCATGGAGCTTGGCATCACTGATCTGTGGGAATTTTTGCAGTAGATACTTAAAAGCTTGGCCTTCTTTATTCAGTGCTTTGACAAAGTTCTTCATCAGGCCAAGCTTTATATGAAGAGGAGGCAGTAAAACATTTTTGGGAGGGACTAGAGGTTGAGCTACCACATTATGGCAGCCAATATGGAATGCCTCTCGAGATGGCCAGTCTTTTTTTGCTTATAGTAAAGACTATCCGCCCGGCTATCCCATAAGCACATGAAGCATGGATATTTTGTGTAGCCTCCTTGCATCCCAAGAAGAAGGCACACAACCTGAAAGAAAACATATTGATGCATATTGATATACATGGTTTCTAAGAACTTCTATTTTTTGCATAGGCAATTTTCACTAAGTTTATTAGGGGTAGGGAGAAACTAATATGTGTATAATATCCTTCTGTCATTGGTATTTAGAAACAAACATTCCTTCAAATATTTAAAAAGTTCAATAAAGTAAAATATATCTTACCTTGAGATCACCACATATTAACCAGTTCTGGTTAGAGTACTTGATTGTATTAATCAATACTTTCATATTTTCGTAGCTTTCTGTTAACTGAACTGAATGGCCAATAGGTACAGATGCCATTTTATTGCCAATATTTAAGAGTACTGCCTTCAAACTTCTGCTAGAAGAATCAATAAAGAGCCTCCATTCACTTGGTTGGTAAGGAACGCCAAGTGCCTCAATTAAACCTTTTACATCATTGCAATACACCAAAGAGCTGCAAGAATCAACTGCAAAGAACTTTTGAAACTCTTCGTATCAATTTCTGAACCAAAAGTATGTAGTTTCTTGAGAGAGGAGGTTGCTCTCACTAAGACGGGATGCAAGAAGTTGTGCGTTCTCTTTAGAAAGACCAAGATCTCTAGTCAAGTCATTTAATTGACCTTGATTAAGTGGTCTTGGCAAAGTCATTGTAGACGTAGGCTGATATGTCACTGAAGTGTCAGTGTCATCCACTTCTATATCTTCTATATTGTCTTGTAGCTCAGTATTTTTAGGTGAAGAAGGAACTGGAACTCCTGGACCATGTGGTTGTGGTTTAATGGCAGAAGGAAAATCAGGATAGACTACAGTGTGTTTGTTCTTCTTATTGAGACCTGAAAAAAAGTTTCGCATACTTAATTTACATACTTTTAATTCACTTGACCCTCGTTTCTACATTTTTATACAAATTTTCCATACCAGGTTAATTTACAATTTTTAAATACAATCAATTTTTATATACAATTTAACCACAATTTTTCTACCAGCATAATACACTATTTTTATACACAATTACAATTTTAATAGGCTACCAAAAGATTTGTATAAACATTTCTAGATTTGTCAAGGACTATATTGTTAAAGTAATTATCTCACCTTTAAGATTTGTCATGCAAAAATAGCAGTCTGTAATGTGGTCCTTGCCTTCTTTCCCCACCATAGGTACACCAAATGACAAACAGTTCGTTTTGCCCTCACTCCAGCGTCTTAAGGCTATGACCCAGGCTTTGCAGCACATATGTGGAGCAAAGTTTTTGTCTTGATCACCTAGCTTTATTCCAAAATATGCATTGTAAAGGAACCTTACTAACGGCGTTATAGTGCATTGCTGGTCACTAAAAGCTACCTTTCCACAAACAAAACAAAATCTATCAGGACTGTTTTTACACTTTCTATTCATTTTTATGAAATATAAGGAGTTTTGCTAATGTATTCGCCTGCAAAAAAATTCAGAAAGATAAATAAAGTTTAAGAAATACACTTTAAACACTGTTCATAGATGAGAAAAGTCATGGATTAAAAAACCAGCACCTAGTTGGAGAGTGAGCAAGCAACACACAACCGCTCGCGCTCGCGGTCAGCTAGAGACTGAGCTCTCTAACGCCATTTAGGGAGCTTGGTCTGTATCTTAAAAACTAGACCTGATTGAGCAATATAAATGCTTGATTTGGATTTAGGAGACATATTTCATTAAGAATCACCTATGTAACCCGGAGGAACATTTTTGACGCAGACCAGTGTTATTTACAATTTGTCCTCGCTTAACTTCACTCATCTCAAAATATATGAGCATCTTAGTGATTATTATCTATAATTACTACATATTATGGAACAAATCTGTGCAATCTATGGGTTATGCACATTCATGGTTAAATACCAGAAAATGCTAAAAATTAAAAAAATATGTTCTAATATTATGGTGGTTGATGTTGTTTATAATAAATATGATAGATGCATGCACCCATAGTGATATCAGAGCACAATTCGTAGTTTAAAGAGAAAAATTAAGAGTGTCCTTATACTTTTGGCCAAGAGTGTACATCAGAAGAGATTTTTTCCTATCGACCAGCTATGTCTTTTTCAGCTACCTCTCTTCACTCGGAGTTATGCACCATTTGCGACTTTGACCATCACGGTTTTTGAAAGAAGTGGTCGCATTGTACCGTTTAATGGTTGCTTGGACACCATTTCTCAACCATTTCAATTTTCTTGCAATTTGGACTTAGCATAATCCCCCTTTGGACAATGCAATTATTTGAGCCCTTTCAGCTTCAGGAATCTGTTTCCTCGAAGACATTTTTAACAAAATTACAACTTGTAAGTTAACAATACGATAATCACTGAAAAGATAGGAATTTACGTTAATATCACACTTCGAATGGCAGAAGGTTGCCCCAACCACATATGCACAATATTATGTAAAATCGCATAAAAGCGGTTATAAAAGCAAGATGAGGATACATCAAATATTAGTTATTAATAGAATATGCGCAAAAATGTTTATTTGTCTTATGTCACGTATGAAATAAATGAGTTTTAATCATATTTTTCACTTTTTTATACTTGGCCCCCCAATTTTGGCCAAGCCTCTATATGGTCATTGCCAAAATCTTTTAGACTAATATATATATATTTTTTTCATTCGGTTTAAAAATTTACGTAATATAAATAATAATTCTAATATGTAAATTATTGTGGGTTTATTAAAAAGTCAATATTTCAAAAATAACAAGAAAAAACAGCATTCCTTCGCTGAATGCAAAATCGCGCGCTGGTCCTGTTCGTCTAGGAGGTAAATTTGAGTCTTTGAATCTTTGCTGTTTGATCTAAAGGTTGAAATGACGAATATGCGTTAAACGAAAAATAAGAAAAAAATAAACGTTTGAGTTCTTTTTAATTTCGAAATGATTCTTTCCAAAAAAAAGGGTGAAATCATTGTTAGTCTGCACTAAAGTGGTCTGAAATGCAAAGAGATAGTTGCTAAAAGTATTGCATCAATGAATATCACCTTTGGGATTATTAATATCTTTAAAATGGCTAGTTACACTCCTGGGAAGAAATCTGAATTCCCAAGAGCTTCAAATGAACCCCAAGATCGCCCCTAGTAAAGCCACAGCTCAACTATCGGTTTGCCACCAGTGACAAGCTTTGTTACGACATGAAATAAGCAAGTGTGAATGATTTAGTACAAATAGTAAGGAGAAGATTTTTCGTCAAATGTCTCAAGTGGAGAAAGACTGCAAAGAGGCATCATCTCACCAAGAAGAACTTTACGGTTAGGCTCCACTATTTTAGGAAATGTAAAGAATGGACTTTTGAAGACTGGGGCAAAGTTATGTTCTGGTGAAGCTCCCTTCCGATTGTTGGCATCTGTGTCCTGTGTCGTGTAGACGTGAAACATCCGCATACTCTCCATGTCTGGGACTTCTTATCATCTAAGGGAACTGGAGACCTAACAATTTTGCCCAAGAATACTGCCATAAACTCAAAATGATACCAAATCATGCTTCAACAGCACCTTCTCCAACAGTTCAGAGCCGATTCGGGCATGATAACTGTATTTTTAAGCTTGATGGCACATAATAGGTGATAATCAAGTTATCTGTTGCTAAAGAGAATTCATCCAAGTGTGGGCAGTTGTTAAAGAGAATCCATCTAAGTGTGGGCAGTTGCTGGTGCTTAGTGAACAAAAATAGAACGATATCAATTAAGATATCACAAATTTGATCTCAAGCATGTTAAAACGAATTTAAGCAATCCTGAAGAACAAGGGACATCATTGTAAATATTGACTGCACGCATCAATTGACTGTCTTTATTAATAAAATTGGTTTTTACTCTAAATTCTTTGTATATTTCACCTTCAAATTATGATCTAAACATACAAAAACAAATGAAAATTTTGGTATATATATCTAGATGCACACATATATATGCCACATATTCCCCTCTGTTTCATGTTTCCAATGGTAGCCTGATAAAGACAGTGTCAAGTGGAATCACTCATTGTTTAGCCCCTTTATCCTTTATGAATCTTTTTCTCACGGTTCAAACGCCTTCAAAATTATCCTACATATCACATTTTGCCTGTATATAGATTTAGATTCTCAAAATTAATATAAGTAAAACAACCGCCTTGATCTGATAATCGTGAAATATGTAACATTTCATCACATACATCCCAAACTTGTGCAGACCCAAATGCAAATAAGAAGCGGCTTCGAGATAGAAAATTAGAAATAAGCCTCTACATCTATTTAGTTAGATAGGTTGATTAAACAACACACGAACAAACACTTTCCTGCAGTCATAAATGTACGCGAACTATTGAAAAGATCAGATTGCTTACATCTGATTGGTCGAAGACCGCTTGAGGCGGTAAGTTTTTGCAAATTTATTTGTATGAAAGGAACAACTTAGAAACAGATTTACGAAATTGGACTATTATTACTGTTATCATCCTTAGCCCGTTATCGGTCATTTATTTTCTTTATTCATTTTGTGCTTTAGTCTCCGATTTTACTGGAAATTTAGTTGTCTTTCATTGTTATTTAGTGCAATTCCTTGCACTTCAAATTCGTATTCACTGGTTCACTCGAAGTTGTGCAAAGGTAATCTCTAAATTCAATCAATAGCGAATTTTGACCAAAACTACCTTATCTCTCTGGTTTTGCTCAAAGTTTAGTTTTCTAATAAAAATCCTCTGGTAAAAAAGAGGTTTTATTACTTTGTAAAGAAAACCCCCCGAACATATATGTGTATGGCCTACAATCTAAAATTGGAAAGCCAAAATAGCAGTGGATAAACGTTAGCCTTGGAAAAGTTATCAGTCTGGTAATCCTTTCTTAAAAGGATCCAGAATAGCCCATATCGGGAGAGTGAATGGAGATCAATATCGTATTTTTTAATTTCCGGCTAGCAATAAGAAGAGTGAAGGAAGTCAGAGGATATAAAGGCAACGTTCTTAAATTAGCTTAGAAAAGATTAAAATAAAAAATAAGGATGTTTTTCAGCATTAAGTGCCTCATATTTCAAGTATTAAATTATTCTTTTAGAGGAAAAAAGCCTGATGGTAAGTTAAGCGGTTAACCCTCTTCATCCTGTATCGGGGATGCCTTGGGAAGATCAACTTCATCTGTGCCAACTAAGTCGTTTCATCCTCTCGTAATTCGCATACTACGGCTGCTAATGTATTAGATGTAACACTTGTGATAAATGACCCATACTTTAATAAAAAAAACATACGAAAGAACAAAGTGATTGACTAACACCTGATCCAAACTGATCGTCATAGACTTCCGTATTAAGAAATTACATCTAGAACGACGGATCTTGATTTGTAGGGTGATCCTACCTTAACAATTTATTTTTATTTATATACAAAAGTAAGTAAATCAACGATAGTTTGTCCTCTTGATACTATTGGAAAGAGGTTAAGATGGGGGAAAGGAATAGGACTTTAAGGTAAACAACCAGATATTATATAAGATTATTTGGCTTCCTAGCGGTCGATTGGGTGCGAAGTTCTCTTGAATCTGGCCCCAATACACAGAGCAAATTGCTATGCACTGCAAAATGCCTTAGTAAATCTCTGCTATTTATAGATCAAGTGTGTCCTACTTGATAGTAATTCAGAATGTGACATTTATACAGCCTATTTTCTCCTCACGATGAGAGGAGAAAACCAGAGGAGACGAAGCACATATAAGCGCTTCAACTTATTAGACCTCAACTTATTACCGATCAAAATCCGAGGGGAATATGATTAACCAAAACACCTTCCACAAATTTAAAGTGAAAGATTATAAATTCGTTAATTAGGAAGGTAAATGGGTTACCTAAGACATTTTTACTCGAGAAACAAGACAGGAGGGAAACAGGTGGAATAATAAAACAAGAGTTGTAAAAAACTTATAGTTGAAAAGGCCTTGAAGCCTATACAAGGGGCTTAGGGAGGTGGATTATTTCACTCCATAAATAGGTCCGTTATAAGTTCAAAGGTAACGCAAGACGAACTTTCACCTCCAGAAGTAAAATAAAAGAATTAAACCGTGAAAATGCGAAAAAGAGAGATTTCCAGAGGTATTATAAAGCCTCATATATGAGAAATAAGTATTCATTAAGCGAAATACCAAAATAATAGGCTCATAAAGCCAGATGCAGAACAATCGGGTAATTATAATCATCAACGTTCTCTGGGAAAGGGAGAAAATGGAATAAATGAATCATTGCAAGAAATCTCCTCGATGGAATATATAGTTTGCGGGCTCTTTGCACCTCGTATTGAAAGCACAATACTAACGAGGGCATTTTCAAACAAAACGTTTCTAATGAAATCTGGTAAGAAAGTAGTGAAGTTATAGAAATTGAAAATATATGAAAAATATACAGTCAGCGGACTATCATGCAATGATGGCAAGAGAGAAAACTGCGTGTTTGGCCGGAAGGGCGCACAATTTTCCAGATATCAGCCGCATTAAGGTTTCCCCTGCTAGATTTGACATCCCTTTGCAGTTGTGAATTTTGAGAACGAGACGCGGATGATATCTTTGGCGACGCAGTTACTATTATTTACCAACAATAAGTCCTTTTTCTCACAAAGACGGTGGGTGTGCTTAAACATCACTAAAACTTGTCTTTCTCCTTCATGCGCCCTTATCAAGCCAGCATAATAACATCTGTCATTTTCTTTGAGTGTATTTATTCAATATACCAAAAATATTGCTGGAAAATACGAGAGCAAAATACATACACGTTGCCCAAATTACTATCCGGAAGCTACCCCACAGGAGGGTACCTTGTGAAGCCTGTTACACTTGAAGGTGCTGCGCATCCCCCATGCCTGAGTGCAGATTAAGGTTGTAAAACTCTCTGATGGGGCCTGGAAAGGTTTTGGTGCGCTTCCTCCTTACTCCCTCTCAACGGTACCTTCTTTATATATATAAATTATCTCTTAAAACCTTTGCCTACCCATACTTTGTATCAGGGGAGACTGTTCTCCCCTCAGCAGAGTTCGGTTGCTAAACATGGTGCCTGGATCACCTGCATACCATACCTAGATCAACTAGCACCGGGTTATGATAATAAGCGATCACCAACCTAATTCGTTAGAGTACCCACCTATCTCTATCTCTATTTATTATGTACATTCACGACGAACTGGATAAAGGTGTCCTAAATGTAAATGAGTTTAAGCATCTCAGCCCGAGAAAAGGTTAATTTTCCTGATTTAAAGTAGTTCTTTGCTCTCCGGATGTTCACCTGGATTTTAGGTGCGAGGGGGTAAATAGCCTCCATAGTAGTACTCATCTACACATTAAAAATTTCATTTGCTTGGCCCCGGCCTCATGAATACCACCCCGGTTGAGCTTGCGGCGGGCGCAGCGATTAGCATTTCAGAAAAAAAGAATGATGTCTCTTTCTCAATCGAGAAGTTTAGGTCTGTAGATGACGCCAGTGAGTTCTAATCCGGCAACCTCATCGCGGTGGGCCAAACTACTATTCTGAGAACACCCGGTCGCTTTGCACGCCGTCTTCTTTCTTGGTGGTCGGCCGAGTGTGAAACGACCCTCAAACAAAAGCGATAAGGCTACATGTGCTGCAAGCGCCGCCCGAACGAATTCAATGTAAGTGAATTAGTCAGGCTAAGGCTAAGTTCTAGTAGATTTCGAATCACTCCCACCGCTTTACCTAGCGGACACACGTTAGCGGAAAAAGCCCTCTTGCAAAAGTGTGGAAGCAGTCAAAGGATTCGAGCCAAGTTATCGTAATATCCCCTTCCCATTCTCCAAGATAATTGGAGCGCAATCTCGGATCCATCATCCGTGGTGGAGTCATTCGCGACCGCTTTCCCCACATTCTATAGCCAAGATCCTGCGCCGTCAGCATTCAATGCACGTAGTGATGTCACTGAAAGCTGCCGAGTGAACCTTACTTCCAGAGGGGGAGAACCGTTTAACGATAGGTTTACGTTAAATGAGTTACCTTCCGCTCTCGCTTCATGCAAGGACAACGTCCCTGGCCTAGACGATGTCCGGCATGCTATGTTTCAACATCTAAGTAAGCAAGGCATGGCATTTCTGTTAGATTTATTTAACAGTATATGGACATAGTGTGTCCTCTCAGAATCTTGGCAAATGGCTACTCTGCTCGCTTTTGGCAAACCTGGAAGCGATCACTCTACCACGGGTAGTTTCCACTCAATTTATCTAACCTCCTGCTTATGCAAGTTTATGGAGAAATTGGTAAATGTTAGATGAGCTTTTTATTTGGAAAGGGTTTGGTCAGCAGTCTTCTGCGCAGTGTGGTTTCCACAAGTTCCACTACATGTCGGAAGCTGTGCTCAGACAGGACAATGCCGTCTTCGAGGCCTTCCTTCATAGACAGCCCTACGCCACGATGTTTTTCCATCTGGAGAAGACATATGATATTGTATGGTGATACAGTGTAATAGATAATCTACACACAGTGGGGGCGAAATGACATCTCCCAAACTTTATTTGTGTGTTTCTGCGAGATCGTCCATTCCGTGGGCGGGTAGGGTAGTTCTTCCAGTCAAATGGAGCATGTGGATTGTGTCCCGTAGGGAATTATCCTCAGTGTCACACTCTTTGCCTTGAACATAAAACTATTAAACGGTATAACTAGGGTTCAGGGAAAAGATATTCTGGCTATATTCTACCTGGACAAACTTTCGATCTCTTTTTGGTTCGGCCATAGGCAAACTCTAAAGCGTCGAGTTCAATAGTCATTGAACCGCATCTCTTACCATGTGGAAGCGCGCAGGTTTCGGTTTTATTTAGTCAAGATTAAGGTTGTAGACTTCTTGAAACCATGCGCGGCTCCACTTCAAACCGAACTTGTTCCTAAACTGGGTTTGCCTGGAAGTGCTGGAGTCGTACCCTTTCCTTGGTCTTGATTTCGAACGACGTCTCACTTGAGGTTTATATCCGTAACCTTAGGGTCTCTTGTTCCATTTCGACGGACATTCTCATTTTTGATGTTCAGCAAATGGGGGGCTGATATGGCTACTCTGTAATTTATACCAATCCTTTTTCGTTCGAAGATTGACTACGGAGGTGAGTTATACGCATCCCTAGACAAGCGTATATCGGGGGAGGTGGATTTGCTCCATTACACTCGGAATCTGCCTGAGAAGTGGTGCCTTTCGCACTTCCTCCCTTGAGAGCCTTCGTGTCGAAGCGTAAAAGATGTTACTCACTCTACACCGTACACAGTGCATTTTGCGATTATAAGCGCGGCATGGACTCCTTCATACGTCACCACGGCTCTCTCACCATCCACGGCCTATCTCAACGGTGCCTTTGTTGCCAAGAGACTCTATCATCCATTCTCTCTTTGTGTTTAGGAGCTGGAAACCAATTTGAGAGTTTGATGTGGCTCTCATGACGGTGGACCTTCTGTTTTTGGCTTGGAGTGAAGGGTACCACGTTTCACTAACCTTCATCAAGCTTTTGGTGCCACAACTTCTACAGCGTCGGCAGTATTGCGTTCAGCCCTTTCTGAGCACACTTCGCGTCTCTCTGGATTAGTGCCAGTATAAACGTTTGATTCCAATTCCCAAGATGGGGTCGCCTTGCATACTGTATCCCCTCTGTTTGAAATCAGAAGGGCTGTAACAACCATTGCGTCCGTTTTCACGGCTGAATTGGCGGTAATACACCGCTCGGTACGGGAGATCGGACGTTGTGCCCGGTTCGGAGTCCGTATTGTGATCATTAACCACTCACAAAGCGTTCTGAGTGCTCTGGGAGCTTTGGAATATCCACACTTCCTGGTTCGCAGAATCATTGATGCCACGGTTGCCGCGATCCAGGCAGATGTCAAGAAGATTATCTTCTCTTGGTTTCCTGGATATGTGGGAATTACGGGAAATAAGCGCGCCTACGAAACTACCAAGGAGGCCGCTAGGACTCGGCGACCAGACCAGTGCTTCACTCTTTCTTTCACCGAATTAATGGTAGGTATCAGAACAGCCATACACCTACTTGGCGAATAAGATAAGAAACGGATGAGAGGAATCTAAATTTGCGTGTCATTGCGCTGCGAATGTTCCCATCGACCTACTTCCCAATATTGTGACAGCTTCAGCTCACTTTCTCTCGTCATTTCCTTGGGCACACTGCAGCACACACCGACATTAGATGGAGTACTTTCCTTCACCTTACTGCAACGACTGCTTTGTCCCCCAGACTGTTCGGCACATTCTTGTTAACTGCTCCAGTCTAAGTGATATTGGCGCACGTTACCTGTATCGGTACCGGGACGAGTAGGGTCGCTACCACTTGTACTCGGGACAGATTCGTGCACATCTGAATTCTTTCCTCCTCCATTTTATTCCTCTTTATTTGTTGATTAAGCATGATCCTGCCCTGGGAGGGAGGTAGGCCTCCCCCCAACGCCGGAACGTTCTTTTTTCTTCTTGCTTTTTTGTTACTTGATTTTTTTCTTTGCCTTTGATTGTTCTTTTTTTTAATCTAGTCTAACTGGTCTGTGGTAAGATTATGGCCAATTATGCTCTAGTTGGTAGTGGCCAGTTTAGCGATGAAAAAAAAGGAAAAAAATCCAAAAACTATTAAAAGAGAATCATTGAGAATTTGGTAAAATTATGTGACGTCTTCTGTATTAAAGCCTTTTCTACTTTGTGTGAAGGAGGCAAAGCTTTGATAAATTGTTTTTTTGGTGTGTGTTACTTGCCCTATTATCAAATAATTAAATCTTTCTGCTCGTCTTCTTTTATTCGAAGGTATTAAGTATTTAATTTATTCTGAAAAAGACCAATTGTTGGAAACATAGAATTGCTTTAGGTTTTGTAAAATATTATTTCTCCTTAAAAGATAGAAACTGAAAAATCATTTGTTTCCTGTTTCGATATACGGTAAAATGCGTTGTCAGATTAGATTTTGCTTTCAAACTTTAATTTCAAAAAATATTTTATCAAAACAACTCTTTAATAACGAATATTTGGGTAAATTTCTTTGCAATCCATTTGTTGCAAATTTGTACATCATTGGAATTGGAGAGTATGAGTATATTTGCATTTATCCTCCTCTACTCCTGATTTATGATAAAAAGATCCACCAACTGTAAACATCAAGGACAGGTGACCTAGTGAAACAAGGAAATCCTCTGAGACTGTTCGTTTATGTGCATTTTTCAATAAATACACAATTTCCTATATTTTTATACCTACCCAAATTTGTCGAACAAATAAACTATATTTATGTATGTAAGGTAAAGCAGGAATACTCTTCCTGGAGTAGATTTATACTGGAAAAACATTTTTTACTCTAGACCAATTTAATTCTCTGAAGGAAACAAATAAATACCAGGACAAGAGACAACATGGATAATGGACCCCATATTCTATATTGCTCAGATTTTCCAATTTTCAATAATCTTATAAGATAATCCGCATCGATACAAAGATATTCGAACACATTCCCAAGTTATTTGCACCAAGAATTCGATTTTCAGCCTAAATGATCTTCACGTCAGAGCACATGAAAGCTCTACCCAACAACGCATTGAATTAGTTGAACTCAATTCTCACATTTTATACAGATCAAGAACGTTGTGATAATATATAAAGATTATAAAAATAAAGATACAAAGAGGTATTAGAAAAGATACTCTCTCATGTATTTTTATCATTTTTAAATACTTATTGCCCCTATATATTTACAAGATTTAGATTGCATTTAAATGTATTAATATAAATATTTTCTCGTCCTACTAATTTTTTAATGATACTTTAAAATGTTTACATTTGATCTAAATTGATATTTATTTCATTATTTTTGTTACAAAATAGAGAACTTTTAAGTAATTAAAAAATGTAAGAGATAGATAAGATACCGTGGATTTCGCTACTCAGTTAAACCTCTAAGCAATTTGATATCCTTCACTTCTCTTTATTCACAAGAAAACATGGATAGTATGGTTAAATTTTCGGTTAGGGGTCAAAACGTTTGGCTACGTCTTATGAAATACCTTTATCTCAAGGTCAAACAAACCCTTAGCCACCGGGTGAAGATAAAGGTAACTCATGTGCTATAATCAATTATCTCTAAGTCTTCTTGTTCTTTTTAAAAATTAATTAAATCAAAGTTCGTTGGCAATCACAAATCTTCTCTTTCAAACCCCAGTCTTTGATTTGAACCAATATTCTATGGACTGAAATCTGCTAACAACATCTGTGAGAATATCGACTATTTGTTACTGCTTGAGCCGTTTTCTGATAGCAAATCAAAGGCATCGCATAAATTCAGTAAAATTGGTGTAAAAGAAATGCTGCAAAATGGGATAACCTGTAGGGACTCGTTTATGAGTTTCCTATATTAATTATTGCTTAATAATACTTTGAAAACAAAATTTAACTCTATTTTCATTGCTTGAAAATATTATTTTGTCCCCAAATTACTAGGTGCTGAATAAATAGAAATGGTGGCCTCGGAGTATAATTGCATCTAAGCCTTCGAGTTTTAGGAATACTTAAAAATGAATTACCGGAATAGAGTAATCTAATAGCTCAATTTAAGAAAGATGGTATGCAGATGGAAATACAAAGCCTTACATGCATGTTCGTAGTGATAATAACTAAACGTATGCCCAGAGGAAGGAACCAGTCCTTAATAAATGCCTCAATCCTACAGAAGTTTTGTTTTTTCACTGCATGAAGGAGGCACTAATATAGGGATCACTGAAATATGATGACTTAGAAAACCCTCGAAATTCACTCCTAACGAGGATAGTCAAAACCCCACACGTCATCCATCACCACTAACAACAACCAATTTGCGAGATGCAACTTTGTCAAAGACCTTTTTAATTGTCATCTCCCGTCTCACTTCTAACTCTTTGTGTGGCTTAGGAAATCATTTGAACACAGGGAATCGATTTTCCACAAAATTATTTCTTTTTCATCCCCAAATTCCAGTATTTATGTTTATAAGAGACCCGAGACTGATAGATACCAAATGCTAGAAAGACGAACAGAAGTCAATACCTTTTTTTACTTTTCTTATATCTTGTATACAGTTCTTTTTATAGTTTCCAAATTAGATTATATTTTTGGTGCGCATTAACTATATTTTGCAAATTCAATTGGCCATTTTCTCCCTCGTAATAGTATGAAATGTGTAAGACCACTCATTAGTTCGCACTCACATTATTAATAACATTTTTTTATAAATGATTAATTCGTACATTCAATTATCAAAATACTTCGAGGGTTCGACAATGTTGACTACCGGGATATTTTCACACTGAGTGAGAACAGAACGCGCAATCACGGCTTCAAACTTGAACTAAAGCGTTACAACCGCAATCTGTGTGGAAATTTTGTCACCTACAGTATCTGCGGTAAGTGGAACGCACTTCCAGTGGAAGTTGTCAACAGTGAATCTGTTGACCAGTTCAAGTCAAGACTAGACAAAGTCTTGAAACGTGGCCGTTTAGGGACGCAAAACAATTGAGCAGCCATGTGCCCGCTCGATTGATAGTACAAAGGTACCCTCTTTGAATGGACCGTAAGGTCTCCTATGGTACTTCCTTTCCTTTTATCAGTAAATGGTTTTATAATTTTGAAACCGACACCTAGAAAGTTTTTAAAACAATTTCGTTCGATAGGATTTTAGAGTAAACTAGAACGTTCGAGAATTTACGTACGAGATCTTTCATTCTTTGTTACGACTTGCCGAAGAAATATTTCTAAGAACACA
Source organism: Ceratothoa steindachneri (assembly GCA_963969495.1). NCBI lineage: Eukaryota > Metazoa > Arthropoda > Malacostraca > Isopoda > Cymothoidae > Ceratothoa > Ceratothoa steindachneri. Next base: position 30,118,173 of record OZ018337.1, read on the forward strand.
ATGGTGAAGCCCGCTGAGCATTCAAAATCTGCAGAGAAAATCATAATGTCAAACTGCTCAAAGCCACTCATGTATATATACAAATTTCATACATTGTAAACAGTCCAATTAATTTTGTGAGGAACAATATTAGGAAGTATAAAACTAATTGCATCACAATAAATCGTCCGCTGACGCTCAATGAAAGAAACTGAGATGTTAGATCAAGACAGTTAAAAACAATCTTAAGACTACTTAATAAAATGAGTTACAAGCATCTCTTGCAGCACGTGGAGTAGATGTGAAGGCTTTCATGGATATTTTCCAGAATGGAGCTTCTGTGGAAGAGAGCTAGTCAAGAGCATCTGGGAGAAAAATAAAATAAAATTCCTCCAGAAACGTATAAGAATCTTGTACGTTCTTATAAGCAACGTGTTTTTGACCTATACCGGGTGTCCCAGAAAAAAATTAACCGTAATTTGAATTAGTATAACTCAAACACTATTCGAGATTTTGGGGTCCTGCCAAAAGTGCTTTATTTAATAACTATTTATCTGTCGATTCTGGAAATTTAATTAAATTCCCTTTTATGATCTTGATACACTAATAGGTCTAGTGGAGGCTATAAAAAATATGTTTGCGCAAGGAAGTAAAATAATGAAACGAACCCTAGGAAGCCCTAGGCAGCCTAGGTCACTGTGCGATTCTTCAAGCAAAGCCTAGACCATTTTACATTGGTTTTTCAGCCACGCTATGATATGGTCTCGTCAGTATTGCTTACTAAGCGTATTTGTAGTCACAAGCTTTATTAAGACTGGCAGTATTAAACAAGTACAAGATTCATTTGAATAACGTTTTCTTTTCCAGGTAGGCGCCCACCAAGCAAACCCACAATTTGTTCGCAAATACCAACATGAAGGAACATGCTTAAATCTAAATAAAGGTCGTTTGGGTCGTATGAGAACTATAAGAACAACAGAAAATATCGAAAATGTTTAGATAACACTTCTTCAAATTCCACATGTATTAGTCAGAAAGAATGGGTTACAGTTGTCAAAGTCATCATTTTACCGCATTATTAAACATGACTTAAAATGGCATCCCTATAAGATGCATGCAAGACACCAGCTTCTTGAAACTGATTTTTCTCGTCGTAGACAATTTGTTGAATGGCTTCTCCATAAACCTGCTCGTTTCTTGAAAACATTGTGATTGGTGACGAGGCAGCCTTTTTCATAAATGGAAATTTAATTAGCTCTAATATTCGGCAATATGCGCCACTGAACCCCCCCTTCCCAGCATTCAACTTTGACAAGCGTATTTGTCAACATAAAGTGTCTCTGTGGATCGGAATATGCAGGAATGGCTATCTTGTTGGCTCATTGTTTTACGAGAATAACTTGAATGGTGTTGACTACCTGAGGATGATCAACAAAAGGATCTTCTTGGAACTCCGCCAGATTTACAGCAACCAATTCAATAGACTTTGGTGGATTCCGGACGGAGCACTAGCTCATAGACATCTTGTTGTAAGAACAAAACTAACAGAAACGTTTGACAACCGCATTTTCACGCTAAATCATGCAATTGAATGGCCCCCAAGATCCCCTGACTTAACACCATGCAATTATTTCTTATGGGGATATATGAAGAATAAAGTGTATTCTACTCCACCACAAAGCATCAACCAGTTAAGAGATAGTATCACACGTGAAGTTAATAGACCTAAGGAAAATCACAAGTTAATCAAAAAAGTTGTTCAATCAATGCGATCAAAGGTGCAACTGTGTTTGGAAAGAAATGGAGAACATGTAGAAGGCAACGGTTCTTAGAAAATTAAAAAAAATAATTTGTATTACCCATATGAACAGGTCTTTTTTTTAAATGGATTTAAATATATTTGTTGACTTTAAACTTCGAAGTTTCATTATTTTTCTTCCTTGCGCAAACACAATTTTGAAAGCCTCTACTAAACTCGTTAGTGTATCAATATCGTAAAGGAAAATTTAATTAAATTTCCAGAATCGACAGATAAATAGTTGTTAAATTTGTATATTTTGCAGGAATCAAAAATCTCTAATAGGTTTTGAGTTATACTAATTCAAAGTACGGTTAACTTTTTTCTGGGACACCTTGTATGGGGTTATACCAATATTAATTTCATGTTCCCATTATTTATGTTTTTTCTGGTTTCCAATAAATTAATGTTTGCCTTTGTTATATTCGCTTTATTTTTACCATTTCCATTTGAAATGTAGTCGCAATGGGGTATGAAGCTTAAGTAATAGCTATACATTATGCAAGTGAAATATAAACTAGCAAATTTCTTTTTAATAGGAATCAAATAAGTGTTTTCTATACTCATTGTCGTGGTATGACATTATATTATATCAATACCATATTATATCTATCGGGGAGGGACCAATAACTTAAAGGCGAACCGACAAGGAACAGAACGTCACGAGTTTCGACGCGCGGAACAACGATATAAGAGTGCAACGAGGTCAGGTAAAATTTGGGCAATGGCAAAGTCAAGGTTATTTAAAAAGGGATGTACAAAAAATATAATTTTATTTACATAAAAATAAGAGAATTAATGGGGAAAAATACATCAGAGAATTAATGGGCAAAATTGCATCGGTAAACGAGGGGGGAATTGTTGTTATGCATCAGACTCTGAAGTTAAAATTTAATGTATTACAGAAGGAGACTATTCAAATGGGGAGGATTAACTCAATTGGGTTGCTGAAGGGGAGAGGGTGGCTTACGGAGGATTCTGGGTGAGACATCAGGGTAAGACTTCACGGATGTCTTCTGCAGGCAATAAACGTGAGGTGGGCGCTCGGAGCTTCTGAGCGGGAAGTTAACGTGATGACGCTTCTCCAAAGGGAAGGCGGGCGGTAACGTCCGGTCCAGAAGAGAGTATTTCGACCACCCGAAAACGAGGGGCGAACGAGGAGGGCTTCGACAGGAGTTGTTGAGTGGAGTCGGAAAAATCGCTCGGTAGCGATCGTCAAATGGAATTACCTCACTGGCTGGGGCTAATTTCAACACACAAATAGTTCAGTCGCCACTTTGCTTTGTTGTTAGCACCTGACTTGGAACTAGGGGAATCTTCTTAGGTCCGGGCGAGACTCCTCAACTCTGTCTCTTCCACATGGAAGACGAGCCCTATAAATATCCAAGGCTCCCCCCGCGGGGTGGTGGGGGAAACTGCGCTACTCTTGAATGGCCTCGAATCTTCACGCTGAGGCGATTCTAACCCACGTAAGAGTGGTCCGTGGTGGACGCAGTTCGAGGCTACCGCTTGTGGATTGGGGGGGGGGGCTTACCCATTTAAGCCTAACCAACTTCTAGAATCTTCTCCAGCGCAAGGACTTCACTTCCGTGCTGGAAAAGAAATTCCACGTGGAATTCCCTCACACTCATTCATGCATCTGTACATAAGTATGTATGTTTAAGCAGAAGAAAGAGTGAAGGAGAACCTTAACTGTCGTGTTTCGGCGCAAATATATATAAACATTGCGTGGAATTTAATTTGTTTAAATTTAACCGTGTTAAGAAGATTGGGAATTAAAATACTGACGCGCTGAGATGGAAAGAAACATGAGAAAGGAAATTTTATTAAAATATATGTATGGAAATTCGTAGATCCAGATTAAAACTATCGTTTCCTAGTATTGAAGTTAGTGTACTAGGAAGAGAGACAGAGAGAGTAGGAATTATAGTAAGAGTAAACGCGAAAGCGAGAAAGCAAGAGAGTTTGTGACTGAGAAAGTGTTCATGGGGTGAGGAGATATATGTATTGTGTGTTGGTGTGTGTGATAGAGATAGTGAGAGAGAAATTAATTTCAAATAGTTACTGGAATTGTTAAAAGAGTGGAGATGGAATTTATATGGGAGTGGGTGATATAAACCCATTGTTCACATCAATTTACATTGCTTTCCGTATACCCTTTCTAATTTGTTCTCCATTAAAGTGCTATTATACTTGAGAATGGGTTGCCCTAATTCTTGCTATGTAGTCGATGTGAGGAAGAACGAAAGGTTGCTCTGGTTGTCCAGTTCTCGCGGACTCTTTGGTGCCCTTATTCCACGTGATTACTGAATGTCCAGGAACCCAGCAGAAGATAATCTCGACATTCTCCCGGCTCGTGGAAACCGGGGCGCCACTGATACCGCGAACGAGGTTGCGTAGAGATTCCAATCCCCAAAAAGCAAATAGGGCGCTTTGTGAGTCGCTAAAGATCAAAACTTTTTCTCAAAAACGGTCACGACGCGTTAGCTCTCCTAGTGAACGGTGTATTGTAACTAGCTCGACAGTGAAAACAGACTCAGTGCCTGGTAAATCCCCACTGACTTCAAACAGTGGGGATACGGCGTGGAACCCGGTACACGCTTTGCACTTGGAATCCTCCCTATACACTGGCAAAGATCCAGCGACACGTGAACTGTGCTCAGAAAATACTGAACGCAATACTCCCGGCGCTGTGAAAGTTGAACGAGAAAATACAAGATGGCCACATAAATGTTGGTTGAGAAAGCGTCGTCTGTATGAGTTTAAATTTTTAAGCAAAGGAGCAGAAATTGCATGCAAGTTAAAATGCGCCGTGTTGTGTAGATGACTCTAATAATCGCATTTATCAAAAGGAGGTATCGAGGGTTTTAAAGTAAAAATGGATCATTTGAAGATGCATCTTTTGCAAAACGACTGTAAATAATGATAATAATACGGATTTTTGTATAATGATCTTCAAAGTCATCGTCCTTTACAAAATGCTTAAAGGAAGAAGTGCAGTGCGTTTTCAAGGCACTAAGGAAGTTGAATTTGTGTATCGCAACAGAATAATCATTGCACATTGTCGGGCCAAATATAGAGAAACTATGATCATCTATGCAGCAAAGAGGACTATGAGGCGCAATCAGCATGAGAGCCGACCTCGATCAAAGAGATATGTGTGGCTGTGATGGAGTGAATCTGTATCGAATAGGGAGCAAATGCAGATCGCGTTGCACGAGTGTCTAGTCACCCGCGCAGAAAGCAGAGGTTGTATAGGCTGCAAAGTTTTGAATTAGTTGGAAAGGTCGAAGAGTGAAAAACTGTGCGATAATAGTGAAATCAAGAGGTGTCGAGAGATTGAAGGGTAATTTCAAGATATCGGGGTCCATATGAGTATGTCAGGGAGTTGTCTGAGAGACATTCAGTGATAAAGTTGTATGTTTTTAAGTGTCTCGTCTAACAAGGATGGGCAAAAGAAATGATAGATTGGCGTGTTATCGACATAGAAACGAAATGATAGACGAATACGACGCATAATAATTCCAAAGGGAAGAAGATCGATGCGAAACAGTTGCTGACCAGGAACCGACCCTTAGGGAATACTAAAACGCACCTCCGCCATCCGAGATAGATGATTTCGAATATGAGTAGATTGTAAGGGTGACCATCGTTGGCTTAAAACCATACTGAAAAATCTTATCAGCATTAAAGGATGACCGTTAATCTAGAATTCGGGCTAATGCTAACCTTTCAAAGAACTTTGAGAGGGATGAGAGTTGATAGATTGAGTGGTAATTTGCTAAGATAGAAGAAGAACAATGAGAAAATGGCTGAAACAGAACTGTAGGTAATGAGTTTAGAGGAGAAAAAGTCTTTTTGGGGGGTAAATAGAAAGAGGCGACTTAAATTTTCAAGGGAACCGTAGCGTGAGAAAGAAGTTCAGGCTTGGTAGGAAAAGGGGGTGGGGGGTATCTTGTATTGATGAACTGAGGCCGAGTTTTGCCAGAACCGATATAGACTATCTTGACAGGTAAGCAGGCACATATTATTTCAACATATGGGACAGGGGAAAGAGACAAGGACTTTTGGAGTTGCGGTTAGAAAGAAGTATGAACAAGCTATATTGCTTTCCTTTGTGTTTTATGTAAGGAAACATAGGGTTTGAGCATCACGGAGGGAATATAGGAGGGCAGCCAAACGTTGTATTTTCTCTGATCGTACGTGTTTCTTGGCATTCAAATTATTGGCAGAGAACCATGGGGCATGTTGTTGGCGAGTGGGCCTGTGGAGGAGGGCAGGAGGGGTGAAAAAGGAGGAGAATATCCGTAGAGATAATTTAAGTGTAACGGGGGGAAAGATTGAGGCAAGGTATTTATTATCATCTTGGTTAATGGAATAGAGCCGACGATGATAAGGTTTGGTGGCAGGTTGTGTGCTTAGGTTAAATGAGAGAGTAAAAGAGAAATAAAACTGATGGACTGGTTGGTCAGAGATAGCTATGGATGGGTCAGTTATGGTTAGGCTCTGAATTTGGAAGGAGTAGACAATAGGTCAAGTGTATTTCCATGATTTTGAGTTCAAGAATAAGACAGATTGAGAAAGAGATACAGAGAGAGGAAAGTTTTAAAATATCAAAAATTCGCATATAAGTGGAGTTTGTTAAAATCTCAGAATAAATTCGGTTGCTGATAGGTTAAAGAAAGCCACGTTCAGAAATTCACTTAATTCATCGAAAAATAGTTCATGTGATGACTTGTAAGACTATAAAGGATCGCAACATTAAGAGTGAATTTCAAAGGCGAGGATGCAGGTAAAATTTAAAGTGTTTCTTAACTCGTTTTAAATGAAAAAGAGAGGTAAGTGCACCATGGGACAGGACTTAATTTTCATGCAGTGACACAGTAGTGGGAATAGGATACTTCGCTTGACTAATCTCTTTTTTTGATAACCTCAAAATTGCAAGCTTCTCAGATGCGATATGATCGCAGATGAACTTACCTTTCCGCATCGTTAAATTGAGACAATTTAAAAACCCAACAGAAAGAGGAAGTGGACATTTGTAGGATTATGCCAAGTTTGTAGTAAAGAAAGGATCTGTATTTTGATTTGTGAATTGAAGATATAGAACGCAGGGATTTAGAGATAAAGTTCGATGAGACCTAGTGGCTGGCTTCAATATACCTACATAATTCATTCTACTACAATAACTAATGGCAATGAATTCAAGTATTGTAAACAATTGAATCCACTCCAAATGTGTCACAAGGTTACAAGAGAGTTTAACCCTAAATATCGAACTTTCTGACTGCTTCTGCACCACATCAGAACAGCATACGAGGTTGAGAAATTTATTCGCGTCGGTTCAAAAAACATCCCAAAGTTCTGGCAACACGTCGTAAAATTACGAGTATGTGTGTTGACTAGAAAATGGTAAAACTATCAAAGGCACCTAGACCATAATGTTCCTGAAATTAATTGCATTGTGGTAAGGTCAGTGGTAATAAAAATGTGTAAAAGTAGATGAGTGGGATAGCCAAAATACGACACTTTCATGGTAAAGTAGAAGCAGGATCGTCAATTCTCCTGAGGTCCTTTAGTGATAGTGAAGACTGGAAGCCTCATTATGAACTCTGATTAGGTTTCGAATTATACCAGAGAGAAGTGTTTCTTTCATCTAATTAACAACAAGCAAACTGTTTTACAGCACTACTTCAGATTTTGTTTCCCTTATAGACAGAAAATCCCCAAGCATGATTTTGTTTGTCATCTCACTGTTTTCTATTCTCATTGAGTTTTATCTATTTTTAGTTTTTATTCAATGCCAAAACCAAAGAGGGCACCGTGAAGGAACACAATTATTCAGATGTCATATGCTATACTTATCACTGCCTTGTGGACGCCAGATTTACAATGGATTGGAGGAGAGCAATGATAGAAGGCTGAGGCATCCGGCATCCTTTATCAGATTGTCAATAAAATATGCGACAACGTGCAACCAAGTTAAATGACGAACAATATCTTTAAAACATAATGACAAAGTGAATGTCGACAACAAGCATTGACACTACCGAGCAGAACGATTTACCTTTATTAAAATATTTTCAAGAATACGATGAATAGGTAAATGGTACATAGTGGCATGCATTTAATATATTTTATGAATATTTCATGAGTCAATCGCATATTCAAGAAATAAACGTAACATAAATTAATGACTCGTGCAAAATAAGAGAACGATCATTCACAGAAGTGCTTACTAATCAAATGCACCACAACAAAGAAAGATTTGAGAAAGCTGAAACTTAAAAGACTTAATATGAGGTGTTGTAACCTTTGTTTTCTAAAACTTTGTTGCAAAGACGACCACAGGTCTTCGACAGTTTATTGCAAAATTCTGTTGTTATTTTGTTCCATTCTTGCTCAGTTTTCTTCCATAAAGCGTTACAGTTGAAGGATGCTCGTCTCGAAATTTGTCTCCAATGTTCTTCAAGAGGTTTCAATGGGGTTAAGATTCTGGCTCTGAGCAAGCCATTTCATTACTTAGATATCCTTTGATCGAAATATTATTTTACTTGTTCTGCAGTATGGCATGGCGCGTTACCTGCATAATTACCTCTTGACTGTTTCAGAGATGCTCGGAGTGAAGGTATAATATGTTGTACTAGGTTTTAGTAAACATTCGCATTTACCGTTGCAATTATTCGCACTAGCGGACCAACTCCTTAAAGCGAAAACATCCCCTATTCCATGACGCTGCTTCCTTGCCTGTTTGGCAGACATTTAACACATTAGGGATAGTTTGTCAAATACAACGTATCTAACAAAGCGCCGGCCATGAAATCCGACAAAATTAAATTTATTTTTGTCGATGAAATGAATTCTCTCCCAATCCTTATCCTTGAAACAACATGGGCTTCAGCATATTCGAGTCTTGCCATCTTGTTCTTCATACTGATGATTGGTTGGGTTGCTGGAGAATAAGCTTTTAGACCAGATGCATTAAGGTGACCGGACACGGTGAAACGACTCACTTCTGTGCTACAATTGGTCTTAATTTTCAGAAAATTCTTTCTGTAGTCTCAAAAGGATTCTTATAGAGAAGCGCCTAATAGCTTTGTCTTCTCGGATGGTGGTTATAGTAGTTTTGCTTTCATTGTATATCTCTAGAACGCGCGAAATCACATTCTTGGACATTTCTACCTCTTTTGCAATCGCAGAAAGAGTCCTACCCGACTTCTTTAAGCGAGCAATTCTCTGACTGAGCTCAGGATTTACTTTGACTTGTGATGTCATCTCTACAGAGTGAGTACGACAATAAAGGCAGTTGTACAGTTCTTACCTACTGAGCAAAATGTTGGCAGATGATTTGAAAAATATCGTTCTCTTTTTTTGCACGTGTAAATATTTTGTTAACATACTCATAATTTCTTGATTATACGATTGAGTCATATGAATTCTTCATAAAATCTATTAAATTCATCCTTTTACATACCATGGAAATTTCCTTTAGCTACTCAAAATATTTTTTACAATTTTTTAATGAAGGTAAATCGTTCTCATATTTTGTTTAAATGATTTACTAAATTCTTAGTGTAGAAAACTAGACGACAAACCAATTTAGACGTTTAAACTTATAAAAAAGTTTGATATTAATGGTTAAAATGGGTTCTAATTCTTTTGAGAAGGGGGAATGACGTGGGACAATGGTTCAATATCTAGAACCCTCCTGCTGCTACTGGTATTGAGGTGGATACAATTAACTGATTAAAAAATAGAATAAATATTCGAAAAAGTGGCGTTATTTTTAAATTATCGGATGAAAAGAAAATGATTTTCAATTTAGGACAACGGATCAGCTTGACAGATCTAATATTCTTTAATGTCCACTTTCTCCTATAACTCCATAATATGTAGTGTACACTTTCACCCACAACTTCAGAATGTGTAGTGTGGCTTTTCCCCAATACATACCACTGCTTTTTTCTCGCCGTACTAATTCACCTTCGTTGTCTTGCACCACTTCTCATTTACTCATAAGAAGCAAATATTCATTCTCTGTGAATATTCTCATTCGTTGTTTACACTTTTTTATTTCTTCTTTTCTTATTTCCACTTTTCTTTTCTAATTCAGTGAAATTGAGAATGAGATTCCATTAATTACCGACGTAAACCTCCATTTTCACCCAAATTGATTACATCTAAATGACGTTAATTATGATTAACGTCGTTTATATGAGATCCATAATTAGTCGCATGGAGCGCATCTATGTCAGTCCGTACTTAGAGCATCCAGGGAAGGTAACCATTATACTTTTCGATGAGTTTTTGATAGTTCTGAAGTTCGTAAGGTCATAATTTAGAGCACATGGCTTAGGTCTGTTGACCTCGTTATTCATAAAAAATAGATTTTGTATCATACATAGGTGTGGGTAGAGGGGTGGTTGTGAAAAGCCATGTTTGGGGCCGCCTACCCAAGAATGATCCCTGATTGGGCCAGATGCTGGGGCATGTGGCATATGAAGGGAAAAGTTTGGCTGAAATATAATGGTTGTTGGGTTTGTACCTAATAGGGCATGAATCTGGTGGGAGAGAGATAGATTTAGTGACGTTGCCGTGGGCCAACCCCATTTGTAGGAAAGCTGTTAATGTTGATAATAATTTAATAATCAACCATTTTTGCTTCATTTTATTTACGTCCTAAAAATTTCATCTTCTAGTCGTCATCTTCCACAATCAGATACTAAGTATTTACCTAAATAGCAGACTTTTCTAATTAAGAAAATAGCAAAGAAAAGCCCTTATTAACATAAGACCTCGAAAGCAAACTTTAAATTATTCACATTTTAAAATTCCATCCACTATATTAAAGTTGTTTTCGCTGGAAATTTAAACCAACTCCATGAATTTTTATATCATTTTATTAGCCAGAAATGGATACCAAGCCAAAGAAATCTGCATCAAAACAAAGTCGTCAGCCGGTTTAAAAACAACTCTTTTGAGACTGCTCAATTTCACAGTGTCACTCCTAAGATGGGTTGACTTGTCTTTTTTCTAAAAAAAACATATAATGTGTCCTCTAGTCGCTGTCTATCTCAGTAGCAAGCATATAAGCATTCTACGCGGAAAAACAAGCCGACATTTAGAATGTTATTTACTAAATTGGAAAACACTTATTATATTTCTATCTTATAATATTTACTTGATACAGAAAGATCGTGTGTGGTGTATGTATTTATAAGATGCCCGAAAAAGTTTGGGCAATTTTCGAGACGAATATGGAAAAAGTCTAGCTCGAGTATGGTTTTCTGTGACGACAAAGAGGACCAGCGTTTGTTCCTGGTATTAACCACTAAAATAATCAGATCACTATGAAATATCAATGTATCGCCATTAATGTTTCTCAATATCCTCTGGGAAGGCAACTTGAAACAGCACATATAATATACGGTCCGTTTGTGAGGCTTTAAGTGCGAGTATGCATAACTTGCAGACGAAACAGCTTTATTATTTCAATCTTATTTTTACTTGTTCCTCCAATCAACCCGATTGATGCCATCAGAGTTTATTGCATTTTAAAATCCTAATTAAATCCAGTGCCAAAAAACGACTGAACTGTTATAGTACACCTGATATACTTGGCGAGAAATATAATCTCAGATAATTCCACATTATACTGGATTCTCAGGTGATAGGTTATAAATACAGGGACATTTTTAAGTTGCCAAAATAAGTCAGCTAAACGAAGAATAGATAGTGAATTATTACCTAAACTGACGTTATATGACCGGTATCATAATCTAGAATTATAACACCTCGAAAACATAAATAACAAACACTCAGGCCAAATGAGAAAGGAAACAGTCTCACTAATACTAAAGGAAGATAAAAGAGTGATGTTAAAATTGGATAATCACATGGGTGTGTTGTGTAAGGTTAAATAGTTGCTCCCTAATGACCTATCTTCTCTATACCTTAAAATATTAAGTTGTGAGTCACTCAAGGTATACATTATTTGTTCCTTGTGGCTCTTGAAACTTTACACCTTAACTGCAAAGTTTCAGGAATTAAGTGCTAATCACTACAAGGCAGTAACAATAAAATAAAATGATCAGATAATCCGTTTTAAAAATGGCCAAGTGAATTAAATCACTCACCCACATGGATTTAAGACAACCCATTACAAAAATGACCGAGTGAATAAGATCACTTATACACATGAAGTGAAAACAACCCATTACAAAAATGACCAAGTGAAGACAATACCTTAAAACATAGCACTCTAAGATAGCGCTAATAAGTTAAGCGAATAGGATATGATAACGGGTTTTGCAAAACCTCTGTTACACTCGATTTTTGACATTTTGAGAAGTTTCCGAGTGATAGATAAAGTTCCGCCAAGCAAACTTAAAGTTATACTTTTCCAGCACGTCATTAAAACGTCTTTTCCATTGTGTTTAGTTGGGTCGAGATGGAAGTGAAGATTGAGATATCTGCTCTTCCGGGGCACAACAAGTCCGACATTGCAAGCGGCTCAATGCCAGTCGGATGACCGTATGCAGAGTTGTGGAGAGGCTCAAGTATGGGAAAGACCTCAAGGATCGACCTCATTCAGGCAGACTTCAAGTTGTCAATCGTTTGGTTGTGAGAAAGACGTTCGAAAGTGCTCCGAAGCTTAGAATGGCTGCGCTCGCGAAGAAGAAGAATATTTCGCTATCCAAAGTGTACAGTGCGTCAAGTAGGAGAGAATAAAGAGCTTGTGGTGGGTGGGAGGGCCACTGCTCACCGAACGTATGCAAGGACAACGTATGGAGAGCCCTCTTCGCCTTCTCAGCGACATGTAGAGTGATGGCAATCGAATTTTCATTTTTTCTGAGGAAAAGATTTTAGGGTCGATCTGGTCATTAATAAGCAGATCGACCGCGTTGTAATCTTTAGCTAGGACATCTCCGAGGTCCGCTCCGTGTCCATGATGAAGTACCCCGCCTCCGTGATGATGCTTGGCGTCGTAGCTTTGAATGGTGAAAAGAAGATGCCGCCAGTGTGGCTCGTGGCAGGTTACAAGCACACCGCGGCTGATTAAAGGGACATCTTGGCCAGGAAAGTCCCGCCCTGGGTGAGAAAGATCACGAATAAGGCGGACGACGTCTTTCAGCTGGACGGTGCCCCTGCCCACACGGCAAAGACCGTGCAAGAGTAGTTTGGGTCGAATATATTCTTCTATTCGAAGGAATTTTGGTCCCTGCAGTCGCCCAACTTTAATACCCTCGACTACAGCGTGTGGGCGCATATCAAGGGCTAGGCCTGCAAGGTATGCGACACTAAGGTCGACGAGCTAAACTAAAGACTTCCGTCAACCTTGCGTGGGCTAGCCTGAGGAAGGACTTCGTCCGCCTTCAGGTATCGCTTGGAGCGCATGCTCCCCGTCGAGGGCTGCCACATTGATTAATATTGCCTTTTAAACACACATTTATGCTAAAACAATAAAAACGTCTCAACCTTCATCCAAACAATCAAAGTGTCCTTTGTTGAAAGCGTCGTTACGAGTGTAGCAGGACTTTTGCAATACCCGGTATAGCATATTAAATTTATCAGTTAAATTAAATTTTTAAATTGTTGTGAAATAAAAATACCCATACTGTTCTCCGACTCGTGTCGTAAAAGGTTACTAAGCCAGGATAGGGTACGCTACCTTAGAAAGTCCTACACCCAAATGATTTTCTCCTATAGCACTGGGTGGATCGATTTGGTATGTGAAGATGGGATTGATAGCCAGATGCTTAAACCATTGAAGTGTATGCATATTTTGTGTGGGATAGAGCAAATGAAGTGTTAAGAAGAGATGTTGTGGCAGTGAATTTGAGTTAGGAGCAGTATGCTGCATTGAATAAGCAGCGATGTGTTAGTTTGAGAATTATGGTGGGTGGAGCTTAGATTTATAAGGATTATACTGTGTGATTGAAATGTAGAAACCCTGGATTGGTCGAAGTGAAGCTGAAAGAGAGAGAGAGAGAGCGAGAGAGGTTCTAGGCTCACTTGGGACGAGTATTGATTGGTCGGTACTTTTAGTACCTATGAAGTGACGAAAGGTAATAAAATGATAGACGAGATATCTGGATGTTTGGTACACTTGAAGATAATTAAAATGGAGAGATGTTAGGGAGGTTTCGTGCTGACAGACGATTGTGTGTGGCAAACACAAGGATGTACAAAGATGCACATGATTGATTTATTTATGATTGAATTATCTATCAGTATTACAGAAGAATTTGCTGCCGGATTTATTTCATGTGCATATTGTTAGAGCTGTGAGTATACGTCTATCCAATCACATGAATGTGTTGTGTAAGGTTAAATTGGTTGGTACATGGATGAGAAGTGAAGAAGTGTGAAATGTTATGGATCAGAGAGAAAGAGAAACGTATGTTAGAATGTTTAAGAGAAGAATTATGTGTGAAGATCGAACTCGAGGAAATGTGGACAAACGTAAGATAGCGTTATTGGGTAGTGTAGAGGCTCTATGTGGTGTGCCAAAACTGGGATACCGAGGTGTAACGTAGAGTGAAGCGCAAAGAGAAGACATACTTGCAAATGCATAACAGTACAGATGAGAATGTCAGGAAGATGCGGATTAATGGATTCAATAAGGCGAAAGTAAAAGTAAATTTTATGCTGAGCCAGAATAAGAAAGCAGCAAATGAAGCAGTTGGACAGATGATGAATGAAGATCTGGATGAGAAAAGGAAGTGCATCTAAAAAGAAGCGAGGTTAAAATTCAAGAAAATAAAAGCCGTGTGAATATCAAAGATAAGAATGGGGTATGGAAGATGACATGAATATGGATACTAAATAATTATAGCATGAAGACTTGAAAATACCCTTATCTTCGCTCCTTTGTTAACAGCACCAAAAAATAGAAAGCTAAGGAGGTATTTATATAACTTGTAGGCAACATTGTATCTAGAATGTTAAGCTATGGTTAGTATTGCGTGTGATTTAAATTAGATTCTTGTCCAACTCATCTTTTAAACATATTGATTGACGTACTTGAACTAAATACATAAGTTGAAAATGCGTTCCAAGTTGAAATGATTTTATAAATGAAAAAGGTTCCCCAAGATAATCATCTGATAACGTTTTAATTTCAATTTATGATCATAAATTTCCCGAATGTTTTAAGTGTCGTCAAATAATGAATCAAAGTTTATATCATCTTTGCGTTTTAGAAAGGTGTCCATCTTCAAAAAAAAGTAAATTTTAATTCTTTCAGTCTGTTTCTGTAGGTTTTTTTTTCACTGCTCCGGAATGAGCTTTGTCTTACTTCGCTGTACCCTTTGCATTGTATCGACATCCTTTTGCAGATAATTCTACCAAAACTTAGATACCTATTCCATCTGAGGACGTAAAACTGAGTTAAACAGTCAAACTTCTATTTCTTTACTCTTGTATTCAAAAGTCGTTGAAATAAAACTGAGTTTTTTATTTCCTTGCTTAGCCATTTGAACTGTGTTTAGAAAATTGAAAATCGCTTGAAATTAATATACCAAGATCATGTTGTTCTAATACGTTTTGTAATCGATGAACACCTAACGTATAATTAAAGTTTCTATTTCGAGCGACAATGTGCATTACTTTTCACATATTTAAATCAAAATTTACCTTTCATTAGGTATAAAAATTAAATCTCTCGTTAGATCTGGTATTTTCTTTCGATCTTTTTTGTGGTCCTTTAAATGACGTAGTTTAGTATCGTCCACGAACTTTAAAATCTTACTTAATAGTTGAATCTAAGTCGTTTATGATTATAACAAATAATACAGGACCCAAGACTGGGCCTCTTCAGCAGTACATTAGCGACTTTAGACAAATCAGTCTATTCTCAATTTATCCTCTAAGTAGGGTATGCAAGCTAGTTCTCGATCCAACACAATAGCCTGTCTCTTATCCCGTACTCTCTAAGTTTTTTATAAAAATATCCCTTGAGGAAGCGAAGTGAACTTTTTAAAATTAAGGTAAATAATGTCCACTGTTTTATGACGATCATATATTTCCTTCACGTCCTAAAAATTATTAGAAAAATTTGTTGAACAGTACCATACTTTTCTTGATCCGTGTTGGCTATCTTTACTGAGGCTAACTAATTAAACAACCAGCGTGCTCTATCAGGGTATGAAAGAGATAATCATAGAAGAGGTTTGATCACTCTGAGATGTTAGTAAAATGAGAAAACAGCTGACGTAGGTAGTCTCTGAGATGCTAAAATGTGATGGTAATTGTACCATGGAATGATTCTGGTCTATGTAATGCAGGTACAGAAATTAGCTATCTAGCAATTGTTTTGTTTACGTGAGGCCTACTATGTTTTGATCAGAGCTCTCGTCAGAAGTAGGCCAATATTCGAATTGTGCGAGTGCAGAGTATTAGGAGTAATTGTGATCTAAGTCTATGTTAAACTGAGAGAATTTCTTGTAAATATAAATATTTGAGTTAATTGATAAATTAAAAGATATATATTTTGGTTAATTCTTGGTGTTTTACTGGATTCTTACGGGCTGACCGGCTCTTTCCTTAAAACTGATTAAACGCTGTGGTACTCTCATAATTCAGTAATTAGACTACTTTAGACGAATCCGGAGTCCACTCAGCCAATAGAGGAATTATTTCCCTTCCTAAGTGGAGTCATACTTACTAGCTGAAAGTCAGTAAGTAAATAAATACTTTGACAAAAAGGTATTGTATCGGAGTAAATATTAAACTGCCAGCAGTGGAAGAATAATTCTCCGACAAAAGTGGGGAGACAATTCCTCAAAGCATTAGGAGATAAAATTGAATGTAAGAACTGCAGAAAGATAAGGTTAATGAGTGTAATAGGCAAGGCGTGTGAAAAAAAATGATTAGGCTTAAAAGAAGGATTATAATTGATGGATTTTAAAAGAATGAACAAGCTGTGTTTAGATTGGGTAGAGTTAATCTGGGGATCGAGTAATTGCGTGATAGTTTCATGGAACTTGAGAAAACTTATGATCCTGTAAATATGGAAGAATTATGGTAGCTTCTAAAATGTATGAAGCGATTGCTAAAATAATGGATTTTATGAAAAGTATTTATGATGTAATTTTAACATGAATAAATGTGGACTGGATACATACGGGGCATAAGTTAAAAGGTTTGTCATTTCCCCATGGTTGCGTAATATCTTTATGGATGGAGTATGTGAGAAGTATGTAAAAATCAGAATGAAAGAAAGATATATGATTGATAATGATGCCCTCATTGCATCCTGATGACATGGTATTAGTTGGAAGTAGGCTTTCAAAAAATATGTATTAGGCCGGGGTCTAAAGGTGAATCCTGAAATGTGTAAGGTATTTAGAGGAATTAGTGTTAAGTGTGATATTACCCTTGAACGAGGGGAAAGTTTAATGTATCTAGTTTGTGTCGTGAATGATAGTGGGAGAGATGAAGCAGATTGCAATTGTGGGCAAGTAAGTAGGATAGTGTCAACTTTGTCGCATAGGATTGAGACTATGGTATGGAAGAAAAAGGAGCGATCTTTAGAGGGTTGTTTGGTGCACTGGGGTAGAAAGAGTGTAGAACAACTGGTACGAAATGTTTATGGGGTGAAAAAGATTGTGACTGAGTGGTCTGAAGTAGTTTGGGTATGTAAAAATAATATCTGGAAATATATGAGAGTTGGTATCATGGTGGGCAAAAAGTTGGAAGATCGCGTAAAAGCTCTGTTGATTACGTGGATGTGTGTGTCTAAGGGAAAAAGTTTTGAAATGGAAGTGTAATAAGAAGGATCTATGATGATCACCATTAATACGAGATATCTCATTGATCCAATTTTTCATTTTAAAGACTCGAAAAATGTAAAAGTTGCAGAAAGCTGAACAGCCCCCTCTTAAGGGCCCGGATGAAACACAACATATTCCTACGAGGCTCCAACAAGCCTCATTAACCCAGCAAGCACCACTAAAAAGACCATAAGGAAATAAATGAGATCACAAGGGACAAACTCTGCCATCTTGGGGGACATTTTGATGATGGGACAGTTGGAAAATATGAGAATGGAATCCTTATGAGTATGTATAGGATTACCAAAGATGATTTTTTAGTCTTAGTTGTAATTCCTAATAATGCTCTCAGATGGTCAAATTTATTTGGGGAATAGTCGATTTTATTACAGCTATTTAGGATTATCTAAATTGAAGAATATAAAGAATTCTTGTAATATTTATAATAATTGCAACGGCCAAATAATCCATTTTGAGAACTAGTTACTGTTACCTCTAGATATTCTAATATGGTTTCTTGTCATTAGTTGTAAGGTTGTGTTTAAGCAAGGGTTAGGAACTAAATTTATAACAGAATTGCCAAATTATATTATCATTTGTATTATAAAAACTAATATTTATATAATCTAATATATAAGTTATCTTTGTTTGGCTGCCCTTTTCCATATTGTCTTAAGATAACTAGCAATGCTTAATCCCTTTTAAGGTGTACTAATGCCTAGGCTTTTTGTTATCAACAAAAATTGCATTCGAGCGCCATATTAACTGTCTGAAAGCCAACGGTAACAACGTTTAAATAGCTCTTTGCATTAATAAGCTCGAAATTCCCGTGAGCGATGCCTGGAGGCAATTGTTACGGTGATGAAAAGTAGGTATCTAATGCAAAATTAAGTGCCCAAAATAATGGCTCGATCACAAACAAAAAACACTCTTACTCCTAAACGTGGTTCCAACAACAGAAGGTTATAGTTAGCAATTAGTGGAATGATAAAGGAGCGATTTATTCATTATGAACTCCTAAATAGTATGTACGAAAACGTCCTTCACTGGTCAACCGAAAGGGTTGACCAGTGAAGGTGCATCAACACGTGGCATCAACACGTGGCACTTTTGACCTTGAAGAAATCATAGATTTCCTCAAACCCTAATGAATTCTACCGGAAAGGAATCCACTACTTAATTACTCGATCACTAAGCGTTGTCAATAATGATGAAAACCAATTTGCTGAATATATTTTTGTTTGTTTTTGGTATATTATATATGATTTTATTTTCCTTTAAGCAAAATACATTAATTTCTCTATAAGTAAAAATAAAATAAACAGGTAGTAAAAAGCGTTACCGATTATAAGGACAACACCACCGCACCGTATCAACCCCTAAAGTTGAGAACCCAAATGATTATTATAAACATAAAAGATGAAGTTCGTATGTAGAAGGCAAGCACTACAGGGCCTATTTAACTGCGCTCAATAAGCATTTAATTCCATCGTAATGTTTGGGATTTCATTATTATATTCCTGTCATTATTTTAGTTATCCTTTTGTTCTTCTCAAGAGGAACAAGAAACCGTTATTAGTGGGTTTCTTGTGCGAATAGGCAGAGTGACCTTAAAGGGACTCAGATGGTAGACAGTGGTCCGATGATTCATGAGCCTCTTTATTATTAGTACTTGTTTATTATTATTTTTGGAGAAAAAAAGCTAGTTTTCGAAAGACTGAAATGGAAATAACGCCGCCAAATCCATTTCTCTTTCGCGAATTTTATCCGAGAGACTAACAAGGGCATATCTGGCAAAAGGTTTCTAAGGGGGATCTATAAATAAAGTAGTGAATTAAGATGAGGCGAAAATGTGTGGGAGATCATTCCGCAGGCATTATGGCTGAGAGGCAAAGCTGAGGGGATTTGGGCGGGGGAAGACACACAATCCTCCAGATGTTAGCTACAGCATGGCATCTCGTGTCGTGTGCGTAAAAAGATAAAAAAGAAGGACGGGAGGAGGCAGGCAACAGAAGGAGAAATCGTTTAGCATAACGCAGACGTTAAAACCCCCCCTCTAACAGGATCCAGGAGGGAGGGATTTACGCCACCCCCCCCATCTCTCAGCTTAATAGCCCTACACAAGGATAAATGGATAAATGTCGGTCGGCGACTAGCCTACGATAATAGCTACCAGACAAGAAAGTAGTTAATAAGAGGCTAATCAAGAAAATAGAAGGGATAGAGCCTAGGTCGTCTCAATCTAGTACGAGAATGACTGTGGCACTGGGGCCTGGAGGGTATGGCACTCCTTCAGGTACGAGGTATACCAGTCTATACGAGGAACCCCATTACGGGGAGGGTCATCAGGGTAACGCGAGTGGTATTAAAGCAAAAAGTACAGAAATTGATACAAAATAAGTGGTCGCATTTCACCCGTAGAATGGTCGCGCAGCTCTCCACTCACTTGATGGGTCCAAGTCAAAACTAAGGAGAGTATTTCTTAATAGGTATTCGATTTTGGCTAGTATGGCACAGTAGCTAGAATGAACCCTCTTCTCCTAATCAGCAAATATCCAAATAAGAGGGGAGTGGACAAATGGGATGGTAGAGACACCCAAAGGGTTCTAGCAGACTCTCATAGTCTCGGACGAATCAAGATTTGCCCTTTTTTCCAAGGGTGAACAAAATATGTAGGTCTGAAAAATACATAATCAAGAGTTTGATTTAGATCAGTTGTGATCAAATGTGAAATAAGGCGGGGGCTGGAGTAATGATTTGAGGGGAAATGTGGAGCACTGCTCGATCAATATATCGGAAAAGAAATCATCAAGTTTTCTCCAGTGATGGGATGTAAGAAATCGCACCTTATTTCTGGATGATAGTGCTCCATGCCACCCAGACAAAAAGACCAAGGGCTGACAGTACAAAAACGGGATCAGAAGACTTCCTTCGCAAACCCGGCCTCCTGATATGAACCTCATTGAACAACTTTAAGGCATAGAAGAAAGAGTAGTGTGAAAAAAGCGAGGAAACCAATATCAAAGGCAAATTTCTGTGCAGCCTAGCCAGAAATTAGGTTTCTGCATCTTTCTTTCTGTCTTAAAAAGGTTTTTGAAAGGCAGAAATTAAATATGGCGAAAACCCTGTAGTTGTTGTTACCACTCGCAGAACTTGCATTTGCCATATGTATATATATATATATATATATATATATATATATATATATATATATATATATATATATATATATATATATATATATATATATAAATGAATAACTCACAAAGTAGCGCGTGAGGTTCGCAATGAATGAAATGTCCCGCAGAAAAATGAAAAGGTCTTTCCAAGTACTTTCGAACTTTATTCACTATGGACACTTGTAAAAACGCACAAACCAAACTTCCCTTTCCGCCCTATTATAGGTTCTTTTGGTTCAGTTTCTTATGCTCTCTCTAAATGGCCTACTTCTTTTCTTACGCCTTTAATTGGGACCATTTCTTATTCACATGTTACCAATAGCTACGACCTTATTTCTAACTCAATTCCATTCAGTATTCGAATAATTTTACCCTCGTTAGTTTCGATGTCTGCTCATTATTTAACAAAGTTTCTGTTGAAGATCTTTTCAATTTCCTTAATGATAAATTTCAAAATATTGTTCTTCCCGTACCTGCTACTATTTTTATGAAACTCATTTCACTTTGTACCCCAAATTGTAAGTTTTCGTTCGATGGCAAATATTTTCTTCAAAAATTTGGATTAGCCATGGGTAATTAATTGCCTTTCACCTGTTCTCTCTAACTTAAATATGGAGTTCTTTGAAACAAGACTCCTCCCTACTATCCTTGACTTCCCTATTGTTTGATATAGGTATATTGATGATGTCATTTGCCTGTGGCCTAATTCTAAAGATGTTAATATCTTTCTTACCAAACTTAATTCACTCATCCCTTCCAATAAATTTACCCAAAAGGTTGGAAATAATAAAACCATTCCCTTTCTCGATAGTCTTATTCATAGAACACCGACTGGCTTTAAATACTCCATCTATCGCAAACCTACTAATTCCAACTCTTATATTCATTTTTACTCTGCGCATAATCACAAAGTCAAACGTCCCGTTTTTTCCTCTATGTTTTTACGGGCTTTACGAGTTGTTAGTCCTGAATATATGGATTCTGAATTCTCCGATATCTTTCTTCTAAACTGTCTTTCCTCTGCAAAAAAAGACCTTCTATAATACAGCTCCTGCTATCCATTTTAATGTTAAAAACATTTTGGTTTTACCCTTCTCTGTTTGTTTCATTGACCTTCCCCGTCTTTTAAAAAACTTCAACATTTCAGTTACTTTCAAATAAGAGTCAACTATAAAAAACATTCTAGTTCACAATAATTTTAATAATATTGGTGGAGTCTATTCAGGCGAATGTTCTGTTTGTCCAAGTAAATATTTTGGACAGAGAGGAAATCAATTATCTGTTCGTATTAATCAGCATAAATACATTGTTATGAGAGCTGTAAATAATAATGCGTTATTTGTGCAAATGTCCGAAAATAACCACTTAATTAATTAGAATTCAGCAAAGTTTTTTCGCCCAAATGACTCAATTAAAAGAAACCTTGTGGAATGTTCATGTATTACCCAATTTAAAAACTTTAACATTTCCCCTGGCCTTTTTAAAATTGTTGTTGTTATGAAAAAACTCATTCATAAAGGAATTAGCTTTGACTTATGTTCCTAATTTTGGGGGTAGCCAATTTTAATTTTCATGGGAACCCGATGTGTCAATTTAATTATTGCA
Source organism: Ceratothoa steindachneri (assembly GCA_963969495.1). Classification (NCBI taxonomy): domain Eukaryota; kingdom Metazoa; phylum Arthropoda; class Malacostraca; order Isopoda; family Cymothoidae; genus Ceratothoa; species Ceratothoa steindachneri. The sequence goes on from OZ018337.1 coordinate 30,140,510, forward strand.
TTGGTTTTGTATTAACATCATTTTATTTCTCTTCCTCTCTCCTTGCCCCGCCCCCCACCCTCTTCGTTTCAATTCACTTCTTGTGTGTCTTCTCTAATCTCCATCTTTAGACTATCGCTTTATTCGTTAATCGTTTTAACCCTTTTGGCTCTGTTCTTGACTCTTTCTTGCCTTTCGGGTTGACCTTGCTACCTTTGTTATAGTTAAATCTTAATGTGAATTTAGCCACCCCTCTCCTGCTTCCTCATTGGTGATTTATTGTCTTAGAGGTGGTCTTTTATCTTTTACTAGCTTATATATACCCTTATTCTATTATTTTTTCGTTTAGTTATTCTTGAGAATGAACTGAATAAAGTTCGAAAGTACTCGGAAGCACCTAATCATATTTCCTGAGGGACATTGCATTCATATATATATATATATATATATATATATATATATATATATATATATATATATATATATATATATATATATATATATATATATATATATATATATATATATATATATATATATATATATATATATATATATGTTGGATACATGGACTCTCAAAGCCATTTTACACCACAAAGTCACTTTATCCGTAGAGAAAGCACGATCATCTACAATAAATTGTGGGAAACATACGTGTTTTCCCGTCGCTCCCCACTCCTAAATACCACGTATATGCAGCAGTTCATTAGACCCGAACCCTGTTTTATATTTCGTATAGTGACTTACTGGAGCACATTTTTTTAGCTGCTTGGTTTGGAAGCAACTTCTTTATCATAATACACATAAAAGCTTAGCGACTAAAAGAAAAATTTTTTTTGGGGGGGGGGGTTGCTCTAAAGCATAATAAGCTGCTCGGTGGAGGATATTTGCTCATGAAGGTTTTATGTCTTAATATAAGTTCTTTTTAGTCATAAAAAGAACAACATTTTAGAATGGCCAAGTCAATTTCCGGAGCTCAATCACATTGAAAATAACTGGTAAACAGCTAAAATGGTTCACATTTGATATTATGCTCACACAACTAATTTTATATTGCTCATTTGAATCTGATATTTGTTATGTTCTATCAGACAAGGTTTAAAAAAAAACTCAATAGGTATAAATATTTAATATTCCGTCACTTGTATCGTGCAACAGATATTTAACCCCAAATAGACCAACTTGTCTCTTATGTGACTGCGCTTACATGACTAATTTCATATTGTTGAGTATAATTTAGATGTTTTATTCTAGTATCAGATCTACTTTCTTTAACAATCAGAAAAATAGTAAATATGATGACATTAATTGTCTCACGCAAGATGATGATATTAAACACGTCACAGATAAGCTCATAAGAAATTGTACCAGAAAGCATAAGTTTAAATCCTTTATAATTGACAAAATATGAAGTTCTAAAAGTGCTTCTAAACTTTGTCCTTTCGTTTGTACAGCTAGCTCTCTTCTCGTTGCAGCGTCCAGCAATATTCCCCCATCATGTTAGGACTGAATTGTCCCTGATATCTGCTCTCCATTATGGTGATGCCTTGATGAAATCATTTATCTTGTTCATCCCTAAAGTCTCCAAGTTTATATGGGGAAAAATCAATATGAGAGGGGAAAAAATGCAAATTCAAGGCTATCCTTGCTCCTAATGCACGATAATTTTTCAGCTTGGTTGTAACGACTTCTTTGTAGTTGTCAGCACAATAGTTTCAAAGAAAAAGCTTTGACACATTGACTAATTATTCAAATGAGTTTTTCTCTAATGGGTACAAAGCCTTGGTGAAATCGCTATCATGAACTCGTATGCGAATATGTGGCCCATTCAAGACACCTGCTTTCTACTTAGCTTCGAAAACCACACCACCTAGTTTCTGACATAAGTATCGAAACCCAGCACCAGATTGATCCATAGCCATAATGAAATTTGTAGCCAAACCGAGCTTTAGATCCAGTGGAGACAAAAATATCTCTTCTGGATCTACAAGAGGATTGTGAATACAGTTGAAGATTCCAGGCGCATGTCTTGGTCTGGTCGGCCATTCCTTTCTCACATAGTGCTCTGCATCAGCACTGCTGTCTCACAAACACAAAAAGCACATGTGCTTTGTGTATCCACTCTGAAGGCCCAGTAGTAAACTGATGGCTTTGAGATCCCCATATATCTTACATTGATGTTTCTCGTACTCTATAGTAGTTAACAAAATCTTCATTGTTTCATTGCTTTCAGCCATATTTGCTGCATGTCCTATTGGGACAGATGGAAACCGATCACCATTGTGCAAAAGAACAGCTTTCAGAGAGTCTTTTCCAGAGTCTATAAACAACCCCTAATCATCTGATTTGTATAGTTCAAACTTGCAGACTTGTTGCATGGGAGATAATGCGTCCTTACAGTAACAAAGGTTGTTTGTCATCTTTAAAAATGCAAACAGCTCTCTGTGTCGGTAACGAGCTGTAGTGATGCGCACTCCAGCTTCCAGTAGGTTACGCTGCTTTAGTCTTGATCCCAGAACTTCGGCCTTTTCTTTGGACAAGTCGAGGTTCCTGATAAGATCATGAAGCGCTTCTTAAGTCAAGAGTTTAGGCCTGGTATTTCCATAGTCACCTTGGTAGTAATCTTCATTTGAAGTAGAAGTAGAATCGGAATTACTCATCAATTCTTGTTCAGTCGGTGGATTTTGGACTTGGAGTTCAGCGCTGTGCGGAACTGGTCGGATTGCAGAAACAATATTGAGTACTGCACCTTGACTCGTGTTTTGATAGTTATTTCCTTGATTTTAGTGAGACAGAAGTAGCAGTCACTGCTATGGTCTTTGGGTTCACGCCATATCATTGGTACAGCAAACGGCATTCGTGACATTCGCTTACCACACATCCATTCGCTCAGGTGGTTGACACAAGACTTACAAGCTATATGAGGTGTCTATTTATTGCCTTACTCACCCAAAGGACATTTAAAGTAACTTTTGTGATTGGTTTCTTGAGGCTACCAGGAGTGAAGGCGCCATATACGAGTATGTAACAAAAACGATCAGTATCGTTCACGCACTTGTCATCTTCCATGATTTGTTAAGTTCGAGTAATTATAAATTAGGCAGTTGTAAATATGCGCTATCATAAACCGGCAATCTGAAACAAAGAAAAAAGCAGAAATTAGGGAAAAAATATTGCATAAGTCGAACCAATGAACATATAAATTAATGTATGAATAACATGGTGCAACAAATATATAGATATGCTGTTTCTGGAAAACTGCACCCGATACAGCTATACGAAGGTCATTATTGAATTCAGCCCCTACAATTACCCTATAATCAGACTATTTTGATCCGGAAGCATAAGATTTTTTTTGCGTTAGGTGTTATAATAATATCTAATCTTTTTAATTACCAGTTGCTTCCAATATTGTACAAGTATTTACCAAGTTATTTGGGGGCCCTTTGAAATGTATATATTTCTGTATTTTCTACTTCATTTTTTTACCATGTAGCACTTTGAGATTGTTCATTCGTCAAGTATTTTACAAATAAATTTATTATTATTATCAACATAGATATAAACCTGATAGGCGCTTTTTTTGTTTAGGGGACACAAACCAAAAATGGCTGGTGACGTCACCAGGGTGGCTGCCTGTCAGAAAGCCATGTGATCCACGAGTGTGAAAGCGTTTTTCTTATAAAGATAAAACTCCCAATTTTGGTACTTTTTTCTTTATATAACCTAACCTAATCTTAACCTCAAAAAATTTAATAGACCGATTGACCTGATTTAGTGAAAATGAAAAGTAAAGTATCAGAAAAAAATTATTATTTTGAAGGATAGAAATTCCTAATGTATTTATAAATTTGCTGAACCAAGTCCAAGCGAAGCAGCTTCACAGAATATTATTATGGAGTCACAGTGGCCAGTTGACCTTTCTGGCTGGTGACGTCACCAGCCATTTTTGCTTTGTGTCCCCTAAAGAAAAAAGCGCTACCTGATAATAGATTACAAGATTAAGATTTAGGTAATTACACTATGAAGAACAGCTGTCTCCCCACGACGAGAGAACTCCAGGAGACTAACGTCGTGTACGAATATTCGTGCGAAGTCGGTGACTGCGAACATCGTAATTCTAAGTACATTGGCCTGACCTCCACAACTCAATTGAAGCGACTGACGGCCTACAAGATGGAGCAATTAAAAAACATAATAATTCTCAAAGCGTCACTCTAACCCATGAAACGTTTAACCAAAACACCTCCATCGTCCTGCGGCTCCAAAACCGCCGGAGACTGCGAATGGAAGAAGCAGTCATTATCTAAGTGAAGAAACTGACAATTAACATACAGCTTCACCGGAGACACCGACGGCTCGGTGTCTCCGTGTTGACCGCCGAATATCGAATGAGTGCAAGTGTGTATGTGTGTGTAGGGGACAAAGTAGTGTGTGGGTAGATAGACAGAAATAAAAGTGGTGAAAAGAGAAAGAGGTGCTAGGTGCCTGATGATCAGGCCTATCGCTTTCATTATTTTCCTGTCTTTTTTGTTGTTTTGGTCTATAGTTTTGATTTAATGTGTAGTGTGCATTGGCTGTTGTTATTGTAGTAAATTACTTTAAATTTGTGATTAGTTTATAATGTTTTTTATTTTTTGTCGTGTGTGTCTTTTAGGGTTTTTTTTTATTCTTTCTTGATGTCACGTTCGGTTTAATTGAGTATTGATCGGTGAATTTGTAGTAAAAAATTGGTGATTTTTCATGGCTCTAAATATTCTTGTCTTAAATGTTTTATGGTCGTCATCTTTGGAAAATTAACATTCTTTTCATGCGTAGAACGGCATTTCATCCTCGCTATCCACTAGTCTAGCGGAGATTGGCATCTCCCGAAGGACGTATGTTAAAATAAAGCTGTAAATAATGTCATAAAAATCAAGTCTTTGAAAATGTGTCGAGGAAATATTGACGAAGATCCTATTGCGGGCATTGACGCCTGAATAGCACACAATTAAGGACATTTGGGTGTGCAGGGCACGCACTCTCCGGGCGATGTCAGTAGCATCATGCTACACGGGACCAATCCGTGCGGGGTTAAGTTAAAGGAGAGTAGTGAAGTCTCTTTAAAATTCTCGTAACTACGAGTATTTCGTCGATGTAAAATTCAATTTCAACTATTTGGTTGCGGAAATTTATCAGCTGTTACTTACAGTGACCCGCAAATTCAAATTTACATACTTATATTTAACTCACGTTAATGAAATTTACAACGCATGTGGAACTTTATATAATGGTGAACAGAAAAAATTCTAAGGACACTAGTGAAATTTGACAACGCAAAAGTTTACAATACATTCAAATTTCTCATGAAAAACATCGTCATTTTTTCTTGAATAGCTAGAATATTCTAAACTAAATGCGAGGTATCTTTGGTTATCGTCTAAGGCTACTGCATGAAGCCAGTCAAAATAAGAATAAACGAAGAAATGAACAGGAGAAATTTGGAAAGAAATCAGTTATCTAGCGTTGGTTCTCTGAACTTGAAACCAAGATGAGCATTCCAGCAAAACAAACTAAGAATCGGCTGCCCACAGGTAGAATTAATGTTTAGAAATGGCAAAGTCAATCTCGTGACCTGAATCCCATCGAAAATCTGTGGAGGGAATTGAAACTCTAGTAGGTAAGAGCCTGAGATGTTGTTTACTGCATTAAGTATCGTGAAGTTCTCGAGTGTAGCCCTAGAGCCAAATTGTGATACATGGTTTCGAATTGAGGATGGATTAGGTTTTCTCTCAGAATTTCAAATAAAGAGCTCAAAAAGTTAAATATAGGTTGTATGCTCTATGAAAAAGAGTATGGATGGCATTAATTTTAAATCTAAACTCAGGAAAGCTAATAAACTTAATTCAAGGTTCTAAAAAGTGTTTTTCGGTAAACATTTGACCTGAAGTAATTGTCTTCTCGGGTAATCATGTCAAGAAAGGAAATGCTATTAAAAACTTCAACCCAGTGTAAATAACAACTTATTATCTGATACATTATATATAGTCACTCATTAACAAATATGTTAATCTGTTAAATTTTACCTTATTTTGAAAAAAATCAAAATCCAGTTCATGTGTTTTTAAAAACAAAATTTCAGCCATAAAAACCTTGTTATACCGTGTTTACCATCTCTCCTCCGCTTACGACTCTATACATATTGAAATCCTAAAATTAAAAAACTTTCTTAACTAATATTTGCTATCTGTCGTTATACATTGATAAAATGATTCGAATATTTCTAAACAATATTTATTCACCCAAAGTAAATATACCTACAGTCCCTAAGCAGATCCATTATTTTAAGTTTCCAGAAATGGGAACTATAAATAAATTGTGCAGACGAAAATTCTCATTAATTGTTAAACAATATTTCTCTCAAATTCAATGTAGATTCGTATTTTTAAATAATAAATCAATACAATTTTTTCTCCCTGTCAAGGATGGAACATCTGATTGTTTGTGTAGTGGTGTTGTCTCCAAATTTATTTGTTCGGGTTGTTCCTTGGCTTCATATATCGGCAGCACTGTGCGATCATTGGGGGCTCGTTATTCTTCGCATCGAACAGTCTCTGTTCTCTCGACAAAAGATAATTCACTTGTAAGGGACCACATAATAAATTGTAAAACGTCAATAACAATAAATAACTTTAAAATCATAGACAGTAATAAATGTCCGACCACACTTAGGATCGCAGAATCAATATATATTAAATCTTTAAAACCTACTTTTAATTCAGATAATTCGTAAGTTCCTCTTCATGTTCTGCAAAAACCACAACCTTCTTACCATACTCAATAATATTTTACAAATATTCGTCAGTTGAAATATTTCACCGCTTAGTGTTAAGGTGTGTTCTTTACTATAGTTATCAAAAACCTTTTGTATACCATAACTTCGCAGTATTATTTATTTAAATTGCATAGAGTGAATTAAGTATTCTCCCTGATTTCCACAGTTATTATAATCATCAATTCACGTAAGTAATCTAAAGCTATATTTCTCATTATTGTTAAATGGCTAATAAATTGTCATATATTCCTAGGAACCAGAAGATGAGCGCACAAGCTCGAAACGTTGTTAATTTGAATAAATGGATTTAGAAAAATTATTAGATGATTTGTCGTCATTGGCCTAATCTTGGAAATTAAGTTGCATCGCCTAATATCTATCTCTCTCTCTCTCTCTCTCTCTATATATATATATATATATATATATATATATATATATATATATATATATATATATATATATATATATATATATATATATATATATATATATATATAACGAGAGAGAGAGAGAGAGAAATTGAAAATCACATGACACGTGATTTATAGATGTATTTAAAGGCCCAAGGAAATGAAAATTGGTAACACAACCCGCAAAAACACGTAGGAAAATATCACATGAACCAATAAAAGCTTAAGAAGGAAAATGGGAGATGTAGAGAACGGAAAGATAGGACAAACTATTTTAACCGTTATATGAAAATAAATAAAGAAGTTGGATTTGAAACTGTGTCATTAAGCGCTCATCGCTTATATGACCAAGACGCTGATCGCCAAAGCTACTATCCTCAACCCCCAAAAAGGTTAATTCAAGAAGCCTTTTGAACAACGAAGTTCTTCAAGAGGCACCTAAAACTAATTAATCTCAGTTTAATTTAAAAAGAAAAACATATTTCCTATTCCCTAATAGTTAAAAGCCTTGCATTTATAATTTGAATATTACCACCACTGCAGCTTCACATTTCCAATAGAATTAATTTATAAATATCTGATAACTTATCTAAAAATTCTTATGTTTGTATATATTTATAATCTCATATCCTTGAGAATGGGTTTCTACCCGAAACGTCGGTACCAAGTTATATATAGTAATGAACTTCCTAAATTTAGCCTGCTTATTTATCCTAAAAATACGTATACTCCTGGCAACGCGCAACCCCTCTGCCCTCTTAACATATAATATATGTATATATATATATATATATATATATATATATATATATATATATATATATATATATATATATATATATATATTTGCAGATTTTGTTAAAGACATATATTTCGCCTTTATTAATTTTCTTTGTAAACTTTCCATTTTTCTTATTATCTTTTTTAGTTCATCTTCGTGATGGTAAACAACTTATACGTAAATCTTTTTTTTTAAATGAAATGTGTTTGGTAAAAACCAAACTTGAATTCAATTTCTAAGCTTTCGATCTATGCTATCATCTTCAGAGTATCTTTCCTCCTTTATCGGTGAAGAATGGTGGAGTCAGAATGAAAATGCGAATGAAAAGAATGAGGTGAGAGAAGTGAGGGAAATGACAGGAAGAGATATCATGATACTTTTTTCAAATAAAATTAGGGAGGGGGATGAAGAGTAGTTGTGGTGAAAGTTTAAATTGCCAGAATGCTTGCTTATATCTTTTATTTTTTTAATTTATTGGTTTGTTTATTCTTTATAAGTTTTATTTTTGGATATTTCTATTCATTATTCCTTAACATTCTAATTCAGTTTGTGGTTTTTAATAGGGTACCCTTTCGGGTAGCGTTTCTTCTATTTAATTATTTCTTTTTATATATATATATTTTAATTTTTATTTATGGCATTCATGCCTTTGTCTCTTCCGTATGCTTAGATTTTTCTTTGTTCCTCTTGATATTTTCTTTGTTCACGTTAAGATCGGGCTTTCCTCATGCATTAGGCAATGACTGCTACTCGAGAATTTTTTTTAGGTTCAGTTTCTTTGTGGATCGTTAATTCTTCACTCGTATCTGCGAGCTTTTCCTCGATTTTTGACCATATATTCTCTGCAGGCTTTTCCAGTATTTTATTTATTGGGTTGATATTGGCGGTTTCTATTATTTCAAGGATCCTTTTTCCCTCCATTCTTCTTGTGTTTGTGATCAAATAAGCCGTATTATTTTAAATTCGTTGTAGTTTCTTTTTTTAAGATGTCGAGGTCGCGTGCAATGGTATCGGTGAATATACCAGGACGGATTCAACAAACACTTTGTATAGCGTCCTTTTTCATTTTCGATTTAAATTCTTAAGGTTATAAATCAGTCTTAGGCCTGATTTTTCCTTGGCTGTCCTGGTTTTTATATGGTTATGGTACCCTCTTGTTCCTATGAGGCCTAACATACTCCCTTCAGTCAAGTATTGGTACACGATTCCGTCGATGTTAATTTGATCTTTTTTTTTCTTCTCAGGATTGGAATAATCTTGAACTTTGTAACATTGGTCTTAATCTTTAAACTTTTTCAAAGTCGTTTATATTTTTTATTTCACGTTCGGTAGTCCTTGCTTGCCATCTGGGGCACGTGGAGAGGGACGAGATAACCTGGCTGGTTAGGGTGGGGCTTAGATACCCCCCTTGTTGGACCCCCGTTTGGAGATGAAAGATGGGTCCTTCTTGTCCCTTGATACTTATATATGCCTTTCTGTTAGTTAGATAATCAGTCAGGAGTCTTTCCATCCTGATTCTGAGAATGAGCTGAAGGAGGATATATTTTAGTCCTTCGACCCACACCTTGCCAAAGGCCTTCTCGACATCGCGGAGAAACACGTACACGTAACCCTTTATGGCAGTGGCTTGTGCCAACTTTTCTGTAATGACTGCTAGAGCAATGGTAGAGTCTCTTTATTTCATGAATCCATACTGATGTTTATTATATTTATCTGTTTCTTCGAGGAAAGTGTTCAGTCTCCTGTTTACGATCGTTTCGAAAACCTTTCCTAGGAAGTTCAGCAGCGAAGTCGGCCTATAGTTCGAGACCAGATTTGATGGCTCCCTGGTTTGGCATGAAAACCATCTTCGCTATTTTGAACTTTTCCGGGAAGGCTCCTATATTTAGATAAGCATTGAATAGATCTTTTATGCAATTAAGTATGTTTCCGGAGGCCTTCTCATAGTTGTACTTGGTTAGGCCTGTTGTGCCGGGTGCCTTTTGTTTGAAGATGTTAATGGCTCTTTTAATTTCCTTCGTCGTTATGGTAGCTCCTAGTCCTATATGTTCTTCTACTATGTTATCTATTCATTCTTCCAGTGTAAATCTGTGAATATGGGTTCTTATGAACTCGGCGATTCTTCTTTCTGTCTCCTTATCAAATCGTTCATTATCTGCCTCTTCTATTGAGTAAATTTTGCTCCAATGGTCTCTGAATTTTTTTTCTATTTCTTCATTACTTCTCAGATATTCTTTATTGTTATCTGTGATTTTAAGTGGTTTCCTTGGTGGTCTGCCTTTCATTATCTTTATTAGCTTCCATGCCTCATTTGCATCTTTTGTTGTTTCCATCTTCCTTACGAATTCGCCGCTTGGACAGCTAACAGACCGCTCCCATTAAGCTTGGCAAAGGAGACGCCCAATACTTTTTCTAGTTAACCCGACGAAGATATTTCACAGCCCGGATCGCAGAAAAAATAGTACGGCAACTATATTCCCCTACAATCTTTTTTTAACTTTTACCACTTGGAGGAAATTCTTACCATTAATTTTGGAAAAAGAACATAAAAAAGAAGATTTACGTGTCTAAAGTTTTCACCATTCATTTTTTTCATTTTCTTCTGTAGTTTCCCTCCCCTCACCTTTTCTTCTTCTACACCAAAGATCCTCCCGTATAGGGAGGTTGTGAAAAGAGATCTAATAAATATTTTCAAGGTTTTCAGCATCACAATCATGACTGATTAATTTACCCCCACCCCCGCCCCGTGGCCTAGCGCCCGTGCTGATGGAAACTGCCACCACAACTTCGTCTCAACTATACAATGCAGTAGCAATTGTATAATTAGGGGCACGGGAGGAGGGAGGTTTGAGGACTAGCCCACTGCCATATACCTTTACCAGAGGAGCCACCAGACAATGGGCCGGATTGCAACCTCTACAGGGGAGTCTAACCACTCCATCTGCAGGGGCCCTCAAGACCACTGAGGGACATACAACCGTCTCAGTGTATGGTAGGAAGCAACCGCGGTTTTTAATTCCCTTGAGACGGCGGCACCTCCGGCTAGCGATGGTTGATTATGCGTTAGCCAGCAAAAAGTAGTTCACTTTTCACCTCCTGAGAGAAGCCCAAACGGGTCCCTGCATACATACTAACTATGGAGTATCGCAAACTCCCGTTAAACGCCGAGCCTGGAAAGCCAAAACCAGAGAGAGGGGTTTTGATGAGAGCCTTGTGCACAGAGCTAAAAATAGCCATTATAAAAATAATCAATGTACCGAACGGGTACATAGCATTATGCCATAAACAAGAAGATGTGGAACGGCTAGTACTCGTAGCACGGAAAGGGAACATCGGACTAGCACCGAAACTAACACCACAACTGCTCACCAATCGATCATTCGTATGCAGAAAAGTCTACCTGTACGTGTGATCTCACACTAAAGAGGAACTCAAAATGGAACTGGAAAGAGAAAACCCGCACTTAAACTTAATGGAAATGATAAAATTCGGCCACTACACTTACGTCTTCAAAGTAGTATGTTCATTAACAGATATGGCCAACAGGGTGCTGCAGAACGGCCTTTTGGCATTCGGAATAAAGATTTCTCCGGAGAACATAACAACAGAAAAATTCAGAAACGTACAGACGTGTTTCCGGTGCGATGCATTAGAACAACATGTAACCAAAACCTGTCTCCACAAAGACAGACAAATGTGTTCCAAATTGGGGAAGGATGGCCACTACTTCCGAGAATGCACGAAAACAACCAAATAGTGCCTAAACTGTCCAGATTTACAGGGCACTATGGCCGTCAATTGCCCCAAAAGAAGAAAATTAATTATTATTAATTCTCTTCTTTTGGGGCAATTGACGGCCATAGTCCTGTGTGGACCTTGGTAGGGACAAGAAGAGAAGCAAGAATATGAAAAGAAGACAAATCAAACATACGCAAGTGTTGCTAAAGCAGCAGTAAAGGAACTCAAACAAACAGAAGAACAAAAAATAAATATAAATGTCAATGAAGGAACCGTCCTGGACAACTTGGCGTGTATAATGTTTGCACATATACACAACATAGCGCAGCCAAGAACATTCGCAGACACCCTGAATCTGCTCCTCGAAAAGAACGGACTAATGAAAATGAGGTTCTGCCCAGCGCCCCATCGGCACTGATATACGGAGTCACGGCTGGCAAAACGCTCCAAGTAAAGGACATGCTGGAAGTAGACGCCACATTAGAAGAGACCGAAGAAACAACAGAAGAAGAAAAAGAAACAGACAGCTTCAACAAAGGAACAGAAAAATAAAAAAAGGTAAAACTCCCAAGTAGGCAAATAAAAGACAAAACAAGGAAAAAATACAGAATCAGAAACAAAGCTAAAGATTTCAACTTACGTATCTCTGTACATGAAGCCTATCCACTGCCAAAAGGGGCCAGATCAGCCGACATAAGGCAAGGACTGGAAAAGGGAACATGTAAATGGACCTACGTAACCGAACACGAAGCAAACTCAATTCAAAAACTGATATAGGAAGAACGAATCAGGTTTTATCACAATTATATCAAATTAATAAAAAAAAAAACTTTCGACAAACTCGTAAACGGCAAATTTAAGAACACCCAGGAAAAAGTAAAGAAAAAAACTAGCACAATGGATAACACAAACATAAAACTTAAAATCTTACAACTTAACAACGACGGGTGGAAGAATATAGCCATCCAATATGGCAGCATATTCAGAAATCTGGATGCAGATATAATCTGTATCTCATAGCATGGTATTAACGAGACCGAGCACGTGAAAATCAACAATTTCGACGTCATAAAAAAGCACCCTACTGTAGTTTTAAAGATATGATGGCACAGCCATCGCAATAAGGAAAAACATTCGTTACACTCAAGAACTCGAAGTGACCGAGGCCTACATTCTAGCGGCCTACCAACCTCCCCGCCGCTCGTACATTCTTGTCCATGGACTCAGTGATAGAGATATTCAACAAAAATAATACTGCCATCCTATTGGCAGACTTGAATGCACGTCTGCAAGAATAAGGCTACCTCACCAAAAACAACGCCGGCCGTAACTTGGAACTCCTAATGGACAGGAATATACTCAAAAGAGTAGGCCCTGACTTCCCGACCTATATAACTGGGCGAGCCTCTACCCGCCCGGATATATTAATGACGTCACTAAACATCCATATAACATCTATATGGAACCAGTCTCCATCTCTTGTAGTGACCATATTTGATTTCTGGTAACTATTATTAACCAGAATCCACTAATGGTCCCTATAAGTCTCAGGAAGTCGTATAAGAGAGCGGACTGGTCAAAATACGCATCAATATTGGAAGGATACTCCCAACCGAACCTGCACGGAAAAACTCGGGAAGAACTAGATAACATGAGAGATAGTCTGATCAGTAAATTAATTGAGGCCGACGCACAGGCCATAGCGAAGACCAAATTCCAAACCTTGACACACCCAAAGTGACAACGGAAATGAAAAGGAAAGCGAAGAAAATTAGAGAGAAATACCAGGGAATAAGAGACTATGGCACGAATCGGCAGAGAAGTAAAGAACTCAGACAAATGAAAGGAGAAATGTATTTTTTTCTAATTGAAGAACAAGAAGAAGAAATGAAAAGAAAACGGATTTTAGGGGATATTTATTCCTCCTCGCTTGAACGTTATGTCAAGAGAACAGGCCACTCCAGTGTGAGCGGAATTTTAACACAGCTTTAATATTCAATTCCAGCCCGTAGCCTGTATATTGATAGCTGACCTTTCTTCGTTAATTAAGATGGCTTCTAAGGTGTTCAGTCTGGCTTTATTTCCCTCTTTTTATCGTGGTGTTATTAATCAATCTTTCCCTGGTTAAGCTTATGTTATGTACAGTCTCCATATGATTTTTGGGGCTCCATGTTGCAGATGCATTTTTAAACGCCTCGTAAATGTGATGGTAGTCAAATCAACATATTTTGAGTTGTTATGAAGCTTGCAGTCTTCATTCGGGCAGGTAAACTCGTAAATTATGTTCGTAGATTTCAAGATCGAGGAGTTTTGGCAGATTTTGTTTTTCATAATGAGATTGTCTACTTTTGTCGTTTTATAATATATAATCATCTAAATCTTGATGTTATGGTTAACAATCTCCTTTATATGTTTTCGTCTAATTTTAGGCCGATGAGTTATGGCTTATTAAGGTTGGAGAGCAGGAGAATAGGGTCGGAAGCTAATTTCCCCTTCAGCCAGCGAAGTGGGAGATAGCTCATAAGGATCAGACAAGGTGTTCCGGGGACTTCATTTTCAGCAAGTCACACAAGGGGGCAAAGAGCGAAGGGAAATGGGGAACAAAGCGGCGGTAGAAAACAGCAGATTCAATGAAGGATCTTAGCTGCTCCTTATTAGACGCACTGGGAATTTCCACAATGGCTCTGATTTTGTCCTCCTGGAGGGAGGGGAGGCAATCGGTTGCTTCCAATGTGAAAGCCGATCGTGAGTCCGTGCTCGCGAAGGCGACGCAGCAGGTTCTGGAGGGCGATGATATTGTGATCCCACTCCCGAGTTGCCACGTAAATGTTATCAGAATAAAAAGTCACGTTTGCCAACCTGTCGAATATTCTGTGCATCATTCGGTTGTAATTACTATGGGCCGTCACCAAGCTCAAAAGGAGACGGCGGAACTATATTAAGCCCATGTCTGTGGAGAAGGCCGTGTATCTCTTCACACCTCCTTTAATAGGAATTTGATAATAAGCTTTACATAGGTCTAATTAGGTAATGTAATTGGCCTCTTCAAAGAGATAGAGGTTTAGGTCGATCAAGAGGATAGGCTCAGCATCAAACAAGGTCACCGAATTAAGTTGCTGGAAATCGACGCACAGCCTATATGATCCGTCTGACTTCTTTACCAACACAGTGAGGGAACAGTAACTAGATTAGGAGGGTTCTATTATCTTTAACTTTAACAATTTAGTAACTTCTGCGTTGGAGACCTCTCTTAAATGGATAGGTAGGAGGTACGGCTTGGTACGAATAGTCTCCAGGGTGGTTAAAAGAATATCATGCTCGAGCTGAGCGGCACAGCCGGAAATCTCCGAGATCACGTCTCCAAAGTGACTCAGTAGTTGATGCAGCTGACTCTTCAAATCCAGAGGCAGCTGGGCGTTAACGTCCAAGTCGGATAACTGGAAATCGGTGGCGCTGGGCACTTTTTGCAAGGGATACTCCTTGTCCTGTTCTATGCAAGCCACTTGCACCACATTTAGCAGATCTAGGAGATAGTCTGCTTCCATGAGCGACTCCTCATCAAAAGCCACGATATTATTGATGCATGCTTGGCGGTGACACCGTTTGAGCATGTTTAGGTGGTATAGCTTGTCTCCAGACGGAGTTCGAATGAAATAGTCGAAGGGGCCGCGAATTTCGATGACGGTGAATGTGCCCTTCCATTGACTTAGGAGTTTATTATTCTCATTCTCGGTGGGTAGTAATAATAAAACTTCCTCGCTGGGTTTGAATCTACGATCCTTAGACCTTTGATAAAAATACGTATTGTATTGGTATAAGTTCGTGTCCGCGTTCTTAAAAACGATTTCAGCACACTTTTCTAACGTCTGCCGAAGTTATAATTGGTATGCGTAGGAAGATTGGATTTCCCGGTCCAATTCTTGGTTCGAATATAGTTCTTTTAAAATGCTCAGCGGGCCTCGGACATTCCGACCATAGAGCAATTAAAAATGGGCAAATCCTAATCTGCGATGCGGGATTTCCAGGTAGGCGAACAAAACTACCGGCAAATATCTATACCACTCTCGGGGGTGGTCTGCGCACAACTTCTTCAGGATGGATTTCACTGAAGCGTTAAATCTTTCTCACATTCCATTTGGGCGGGGTGATAGGGAGTTGGATAAAAGGGGGTTTAACTATTAGGAGCTTGCCGACGTACTACATTAATTCAGAGGTAAATTGGCGATATCGATCGGATAATACCTCCTTAGGTACTCCGACTCGGGAGAAGATAGAAATGAGCGCCTCAGCACACAGGATACTATCATCTTCTTCAAGGTTACTGCTTCAGGGAAACGGGTGGCAAAATCAACGAGGGTTTTCAGGAAGCTGTGCCCTTGACTGGACAGGGGTTAATTGAGCCAATCAGGTCGAATGCTACAGAGGCAAACGGACTCAGATATGATGGGCCCCTTCTGTAGCGAAGCGAGCTTAACGCGTCCTTTTGCGGCCATCCTTTGAAAGATATCACACGAAAGGCAATAATTAAGGATGTCATCTGCCGCACCGGGCCAATAAAATATTAAAAAATTCTCTGAGCCGTTTTAGTATGGCTGAAATGGCCAGAGAAAAGACTATCATGGGCAATCTTTAATATGAGGGGGACCTACATAATACATGGGCCTCAGAACTGTTGCTGTCCAAGCAGGAGATCGTTCTTCACGACGTAGGAAACGACTTTATTACCGCGGGTGGATTCCTGAACCTTATTATGAGCTTTGGTTCAGAGGGGGCGGAGTGAATCGCAGTCCTTTTGCTTGTTAACTAATTCATCATTTCAGACACCGCTTAACTCGGAATCGCAGGGGGTTTCAAGGGGAGCGGGTGCCTCTGCTTACTTCCTTTTTCGTCTGGGAATGCGTGAGGGTGGGTTAAACCACAGGGGTAAAAGTAACCCGTGGGCACTGTACAACCAGAACAGCGCAGAACTATATTGGGGCCGCTACTACTTCAGATCAGCCGGTATAATACGCGAATTCAATAAAGCATTTCACGATGAGGAATCGAATTGCACGACCCAGGTAGTTATGTACTACCGCAAACTTATCATGGTTTGGAGCGATAAGGGAAAGTAACTCGTCCGACACCACAATACACGTACACCCTGTATCCCGAACAAGGGTATGGACCCGGCAGCCGTTTACTGGTCCGGTCTCAAAATTCAAGCTTATAGGGGAGCTCTTCTCTAACAAGAAGTTAACCTGATGGCCAGCGGCGGGAGGAGCAGACGGTGGTGGCGGGGGATAGCACAAATTTGGTGCACTTGATTGAGAGAACTAGGACGGAATTGTGAGTTCTGAGGGCAGTTGGTCCTTAAATGTCCTTCAATACCGTAGGAGAAACACACAATGGGCCTCCTGGAAAAGTATGACGAAGGGGGATTCGACGAGAATGGCTGGACTTCACGGGGTTCTGATTAAGAAAAAAATTGGGGGCTTGGAAGGGCCAGTTATTTTGATGAATTTGCTAGAGTCACAGGGTGTAAATTAAGTTTGCCAATTTTACCTTTGGGGGACGATGGTTCATCCTTTCTTCCTTCCTTAGGGTAGCAATTGTGGCTCGCGGCTTCTTCGATGCATTCCTTAAAGGTGGAACACCTCCGGTCCTTCGCAAAAGATCGAATCTCAGAAGAAAGCGAAGCCATAAGCTTGTCCTTCAGAATGAAATCGACTAACGCTTCATACTCGTGAGGAACTTTCAAAGAATCGAGCCAAAAGTTAAAATGTCTCAGAAGCATATACTCAAACATTCGAAAGGTTTGGTTGGGCTGTATACGAGCGTGGCGAAATTTAACGCCGTAGAAATCGGGCCTCATGTTATACGCGGCTAAAAATTCCGATTTCAACAACGACTAGTCGATCGTTGCTTCCGATGGGAGGGATAAGAAAATACCTCGGAGCCTCAGAGCATAACAAAGGCAGAAGCTTAACGACACCCTCCGCTTCGTTGTGCCAGTGGTTTAGCTCAAAGCTGTTTTTAAAATGCAGTAAATAGGACTCGAAATATTCTCCTTCCTTGTAAACGGGGAGCTTCACGGATGCAGTTTGCAGGACGTCATTACGCGAGTTGACGGAGAGCGTTTCGTTCCTCGCTCTACTCATTTCCAGTTCATGTTGTTGGATGCTTTCTCTTTCTCTAGTTCTTCTCTCTCTTTCTCTAGTTTTTCTCTCTTCTCTCGTTCTTCTCTGTCTCTTCATTCCGCTCTCTTGGTTCTCTCGCCTTTCTCTTCTTCTTGTATATAGGACAGAAGGTCCTTTCCCGATAAACCAAGGGATTCGCCTTGCAATTTAAACTGGTTAGATTAAGACATGATGTTGCGAATTAGAACTAAACTTAAAAAAAAAACGTAACGGGATTTTCGACCTGAACTAACTCGCGATGCCCACAACGCGATTAATAATTTCCGTCTGAGAACTGGGACGTACACGAATTAACGCGAGAGCCTTTAACTTTGCTCACAACACAGAGAACAAAATTATACTGATCCTTCCTTGTTAAGAAAGAGTAAAATTCACCTGAGTGGAATAAATAAGAAGCGTGATCTCAAAACTTAACCACATATGTATAAAGATGGGTACACACAACAAATGAGGAAAAATAATTCGTAAGATTATTTCTGCTTACTTTCTCAATAGCTAAGCCTTCAGACTTAAAACTTTAAAAGACCCTATAAACCTGACACCAGTTAATATATATATATATATATATATATATATATATATATATATATATATATATATATATATATATATATTATGCGA
The DNA here is from genome assembly GCA_963969495.1 of Ceratothoa steindachneri. Taxonomy (NCBI): domain Eukaryota; kingdom Metazoa; phylum Arthropoda; class Malacostraca; order Isopoda; family Cymothoidae; genus Ceratothoa; species Ceratothoa steindachneri. The sequence goes on from OZ018337.1 coordinate 30,159,032, forward strand.
TGGGGCGATTTGCCGGCGAGGCACAACTTAATTTTCAAGATAAAGCCAATGACGAAAAATGATTCAATCATTTTTCTAATCCATTTATTCAAAACAACGTTTCGAGCTTGTGCGCAAATCTTCTGGTTCCAAGGAACATATAACAATTCATTAGTAATTTAACAATAATAAGAAATATAGCTTTAGATTACTTACATGAATTGATTGTAATAACTGTCGAAATTAGGTTGAATGCTTAATTCACTCTATGCAATTTAAATTCATTATAGTTATCCAAATCTTTTTGTATATCATAACTTTGCAATATTATTTATCTAAATTACATAGAGAGTGAATTAAACATTCACCCTAATTTCGACAGTTATTACAATCAATTCATGTAAGTAATCTAAAGCTATATTTCTCATTATTGTTAAATTGCTAATGAATTGTCATATATTCCTAGGGAACCAGAAGATTAGCGTACAAGCTCGAAACGTTAATTTGAATAAATGGATTTAGAAAAATGATTGGATTATTTTTCGTCATTAGCTTTATCTTGAAAATTAAATTATATATATATATATTATTATTAATATTATTATTATCATTATGGCTGTCCTTCCAATACGAAGACGCCTGAAGCTTAATTAACTTAATGAAAAATGGAGATGAATTTATGGGTATGAATTTATGGTGGCTGTCGGAGTTGTGCCAGCGAAGATGACTATGTAGTCAGATGCGTGATGCACACATTCTCCCACATAAATGACACTCTATTTCGTGGTTATTTGACTGCTGGACTGGTGGATTATGGCACCGTTGTCTTCTCACCTCTGTCTCGCTGTGGATGGAGTATTCAAGGTGCGACAGTCCCTCTATACACGTCGATTTCCATGCCTGTCGGTCACTGGCTTTGACTTCCAGAGCTAGGGGTTCAATATTATACGTTTTAGGGTTGCTTTTACTTGATCTTTATAGCGTTTAATTGGCCCACCTTGTCTACAGTGTCCCAGTGGAAGTTGTCAATAAAGGATTTGTCGAGGTAGTCTGTCATCACTCATGTGAATTATATGTCCACTCCATCGCAGTTGTTTTTGTGCAAGCATGGTCTCAACTAAGGTTGTGCTGGCGCGTCGAAGGATTTCTACCCATGTTAACTTGAGAATCTTCTGCAGATTTCTTATATGAAATCCTTTCAATTGTCCTATATGCTTTCTGTAAGCAGTCCATGTTTCAGAACCGTAAATAGAGTAGTTATACATACAGAGGTGTAGACTGCTATCTTCGTTTTTAGGCTAAGGTTATCGTTTTGGAAGAATCTTATGCGTAGTTTTCCAAAGGCTACGGAGGCTTGATTTATTCTGTTGTAAACTTCTTCATCTATATTTTACTTATCCGACAGGATGCTTCCCAGATATTTGCAACTTGTGACATGTTTAATGTTATCACTGTTGATGTGGAAAGTTAGACGTGGTTCTTGATTCTGTCGTTGCATTAGTATCTTTGTTTTATTGACATCCATTTTCAGACCCATTGCTTCGTAAAGACGGGCTATGACATTTAGGGATCTTTTTAGAGTAAGAAGTGTGTGTGTGCAATCAGCGCACACTTGTCTGCATATTGAATTTCCATTATATGATTAGTCACAGTTTTCTTGGTTGTTTGAAGTCTTCTTCAATTAATTAGAATGCCATCATATCGGTACTGAAGAGCAACCCTTTCCACCTGAGGAATTGCATTTTGACTGAGTAAGGTGATAGCAGATAGAAATATGTTGAATAACACTGGGGCTATGACACATCCTTGCTTGACAATAACTTCAACGCTGAAAGGTTCGTATCTTTCTCCTAAGGCAAGTACTGTTGCTGTTAAGCCATCGTGTAGCTTCTTCAGAATTGAGAGGAATTTTGGAAGGGAGCCAAACTTTTCTAAAACGATCCATAGTAGTTCCCTATTGACTGTATCAAAAGCTTTTTGAAGGTCAATAAAAGCTATTTAGAGGTCTGTATTTTGCTCATTGCACCTCTCCTGTAATTGTCTTGCACAGAATATCATGTCGCAGGTGTTCCTGTCCAAACGAAATCAGCACTGTGTTTCTCGAAAGATGCTCTCTGATATATGGTGACATAATCTGACAAGCATAATTCTTGTCAGAATTTTAGAGGCCACTACCAGTAAAGAGATTCCTCTGATATTTTCAGAGAGTGGTCGATCACCCTTCTTTTTGTACACAACACCATGTCAGATTTCAGAAATTCAGCGGGAGGTTTTTTGGTATTCCCACTGACCGACATGAGCTCATGTATCTTTGTGTGCAAGAAATAGCGACCATCTTTGTACAGTTAGATGGAAGGCCATCTTGTCCAGGTGATTTATTATTTTTTAAGGATTTTATAGCGTCAAGAGTTTCTTCAAAGTTGGCAGTTCGTCCATCTCCTATGCTAGAAGTACCTGAGGAATTGCATCTAAAAGGTTGGGCTCTATACGGTTTCTATGATTTAAAAGGGTTTGGAAGTGCTGCCCCTAGCGATTTAGAATGGCTGTTTTGTGTTTTAGCAGATTGCCATCTTGTGATCTGACAAGGGCTAACTTGCGTTTTATAGGCTTATAGGTAATCTTCAGGCCGTTGTGGAACCCATATTGGTTGTTATTGTCAGCAAGGTGTTGCATGTTCTTTGCCTGGTTGGTTCACGATTCATTTTCCATATCACGAAGCTTGAGTTGAGTTTCCTTTCTTAAATTATCAAAAGTTAGTTCCAGATGTGCGGAACTTGGATTTGAGAGCCAAGCATCATAACCCTTGTCCTTCTATGTCAACAATATTTGAATGTCTTTCACATTTTCGTCAATCCAGTCTTTATGGTGTCGAGATTGAAAACCTAGAGTTCCCTCCGCACACTGCTTCAGAGTGGAATGAAGAGTGGTCCAGACGTTGCTAGCTGCCACAGTTTGTGGGCTGTGGCCTTGCATCAAATTTATAGATAATGAACTTCTGTCAGCATTTAGTTTTACTTGATATTTCAAGCTGTTGGCATTTAACTTTTTTTGAGGAGCATGTGAGCTGAGCCGGGCGGCGTATTATAAGATTTAGCTTGCAGAGTAACATAGTATAATCTATTCAACACTCTCCATCTCTCATTGGTGGTGTGAGGTAAATGTCCTTTTGGTCACTCTGCCTGGTTATTATAAAATCAATCCTATGCCCATGCTTGGAATATCGGTGAGTCCAAGTGGTTTTATATTTGTTCGGAAATTGAAATGTAGTATTAGTGATTACAAGATTATGCTCTCAACAGTGTTAGCAGTCTGAGACCGTTACTGTTTATTTTCCCCATTCCATGTTTGTGAATGACATGTAGCCTGAGATTGGCTTGTTTTCCTACTCTTGCATTGAAATCACTAAGCAATAGGATTTTGTCTTCTTTGGGTACTGAGACTGATGCTGAATGTAGCAATTTATAGAATACATCTTGTTTTTCTTCACTGGAGTCTAGTGTCGGAGTATATGCATTAATTAGGGTGGTAAGGCGGTGCTTTGCAAGAGGTATACGCCATGTCATCAGTCTTGGGGATATGCCTACTAGCGATTCAGTTATTTTAGCGAGTAATTTGATACGTATGGCAAAGCCAACTTTATGGATTTTCCGTTCGTATTCATCATAACCTTTCCAGTAGACTGTATATCCCTCACCAACCTCTGTTAAACTATATTCGTCTGGTAATCTCGTTTCGCTCAGAGCCACAATGTCAACATTGTATCTATTTAGTTCATGGGCTATAATAGCTGTTCTGCGTTGAGGTCTGGTTTGGGGTTCATTATCTAATAAGGTTCTGATATTCCACTTAGCAACTCTTAGTAGTATTTTCCTTTTATTAAGTTTACGACAGCAGTCAGGGATGCCTTGACAGACGCGGTCTTCTGCCCAGGTTGTGTAAGGCTGCCTTTTTTTAAAACCGAGTCTTGGTAACGGTCCTTTCTATTCCTGGTGATCAGTGAGGCTTTCGTTTCCGGCTGCTCAGAATTGTTGAGAGCACACGAAAGCTTAGCCAGCCATTTTCGCCAATCAGCTAGCGGCGATCACCTCAACACCGCTCGCGTGCAGGAATCGAGCTCGCAGCTCACAGCAACATCCATGGCCTGCTACTTAAAACTTATCCTGTCGCCGAGGGTCTTTTGATGATAAAGGGTTAATAAATGGATGAGTGTGTGAAGGGGTGATTGAGTGAAAGAGATGGATGAAAGAAAGAGATAAAAGATGAGAAAAGATGAGTGGAGCCGTGATTGCGCAGTGAGCGTATTAATGTGGAGAGGGGCTTGCGTTGGGCCTATCCCCACAGCTTAGCCTCATACAGAATTGATGGTGGCTAGGGTTAATCAGGACGACCATCGACTGTGAGAGGTTGCTGATGTCTGCCGGTCATCCTGTTTATCGAAAGCCACCAAGTGTGGGACGACACTCACAGCTTTTTCATTCGGAGTTGTGCTCCCGTAGACCTATCCTAATCAAGGGTAGCCTACAGGTCGGGTGGTGTTATTCTTGCGAGGAAAAAATCTTCTTACAGTTACCCTTGCTTGGTTTAGCCTGTAGGTTGAGCAGTTTACCGCAGGATGGCCGCTGGTCATAACACGCCAGCTTCATGGACCACAGGTGAGGGCTAGGTCGCAGTATGGGAACCAATGCCATCTGGATCACTCTAAAAAGGAAAAGCGCAACCACCAGAGTACAAGGGTACTATCAGACTGAAACCCCCATGCACCTCATATATATATATATATATATATATATATATATATATATATATATGAGGAATTAAACCACATTCTCCGAAGACAATTTAATTCAGAACAGTTTCGGTGTATCTCATACCCTTTTTCTCTGACATTGGGTAGAAAATATAAGAGAAGTGCATATAAGCATAACACAAGATCCCCTCTTTTTTCCCCCAATCCCCTACTTGTGGCTAATTTGTGAGGGGGGTTAGGCCTAAACATATTGAAGGGCTGACATTTTACTATTTTGTTTATTTGCTTTCTTATTACAGGATTAAAAGAAAACCGACCCTCAGATAGATTTAAATAAGGAACTGACGATATCAAGCTCGATTCTACGATTCTTCTCTTAACATAGTTAGCCGATTTAAATACCATTTTACTTCCATTGAAATCGATCGTATGATTCTTGTCTCTTACATGGCAAAATATTCCACTGCTTTCGCTGCCCACTCTAATATCTCTTTTGTGTTCGTACAATCTCTTGTCTAGATTTCTCCCCGTTTCCCCTATATAAACTTTATGGCAATCGTTGCATGGTACTGCATATACTCCTATGTTATGATGTTCTTTGGGTTTCCTGGCCATCATCAATTGGTTTAAGGAATTATTATATTTAAAGGCTAGATTAATACCCGCTTTTCCAAATATGTCCTTTAAACTATTTAATTTATTATTAAGTGGCAATGTTATACATTTGTTGAAGTCGTTAGTGCGGGAAGGCTTATTACCATAGAATGTTTTCCTAGCTGCAAAATGGGCAGACGCTATGAACCAATCGGGGTAATACAAATTAGAAAAAATGGTCCTGATAATGACAATTTCTTCATCTAAATAGGAAGGATGACATATTTTGTATGCTCTAAGGAAAAGGTTAGAAATTAACGATTTTTTAACAGTATTATCGTGAAACGAAAAATAATGTATATAGGCATTCGAGTGGGTTGGTTTCCTATACACGTCAAGTTTTAATTCATGGTGATCTGTATTAATGAGGACATCTAAAAAGGGCAATCTATTATCATATTCCCATTCATATTTAAATTTGATGGAGACATGCAAACTATTCAAATTATTAAAAAAGGTATCAAAATCATGGCCATTAGGCCATACAGAAAATACATCGTCAATGTACCTTAACCATATAAAGTTAGGGGGAGAAATTGTGGGAAGGAGTTCAGTCTCAAAATATTCCATGAAGAGACATGCCAATATCGGAGATAAACTATTTCCCATGCTAAGGCCAAATATTTGTCTATAAAACTCATTATTTACTCGAAAGACATTGTCAGAGAGACATAATTCAACTAAATCGATAATAATTTGAATAATTTGCATGTCTCTATCAAATTTAAATATGAATGGTAATATGATAATAGATTAAATGGCAAATGATTTCTTTTTCACACAAATTATAACTAAAATTGCTGATTAAACATTGATCCTTTTGAGGATGTGGGAAAATTTTGGGATGTTTTGCCACAAGTCTGAGAAGCAACTGTTTCTGTTCTTCATCTTTTGTTAGAGATGCATTATACGATTTGATAAGCGCAATCCCTCTTTCTGCTGGATAGTTAACAACCATTAAGTAAATCGCTCGACGTTGAAATTCTTGAAAGCACGTATTCTCTTCCCAAGAACTTGGGTTAGTCTTCAGGAATGTATCCTCTGCAAACTTGTATCCATCTTTCATTAGGAGACTGAAGATTAGCTTAGTTTTTCGAGTAACTAGTTCATACAAGTCCAAATCCTCGATGTTTTTTGTAAGATTCAATCAGCGAACAACTTTGGTGTTTTCATTACGTTGGAGATTGGAGACCATCTTTTGTTTGGTCTCAGCATTAATTGTATGATCAAAAAATGCAAGACCAACAAAATGTTCTTCAAGATACCAAAGGTGTCTGTAAAGGGCTGTGGTTGCTTCTTTAGATAGTGTCTGATTTGGGTACTTTTGCAGTTTTAAGAAACAGAATGTCATTTAAACGAGCATTAATTCCAAAATGGGCTTAATTCCCAAAACGAGAGTAGACCAAAGCAATAAAAAGAGAGCACTCTGTAATATTGGCCTTTTCACGTTCCGTTAGTTTCAGTTGATGCTTAAATAAGTATATTTTCAGGACATATATAGCCTTAGACATCCAGGGTACATGATTAGTCGCTCTTGGGGCTCTTAATGTAACTTTTTTCTTATCGAGGCCCCCAAGAAAGATGAGACTGAGTCGCAGCAATTCTTCATAATCGTCACGCAACTGACGAGATTTCTAAGCTTCCTGAAAATATGGGACCACTTCTCCTCGAAGATTAGGCATTACTAGATTGACGAATGAACTGCTATCCGCCTCTAAAAAAGAATTTTTTTAAGTGACGACCATTGTTCTTTAAAACGTTTTAAGGGACTCCTCTTTGGACCACTTGTATGCCTAAGTAAAATATTGCAAGCACATGACAACATAATTTCGAAAATATGATGACGGCACGCAATCCAAACAAGCTCCCTTACTAATACTTTCTCAATTATGATACAGGCTCCTTTTTGTAGGCCTATATTTGATGCAGTTGTGTCAAATACAAGGCCTTGAACTTCGTCACGAAGATTCCGGTCATTAATTGATGAAATGCATGCCATAGCCTGTTCTTCTCCTGTTGCTCGTGTTATTTTTGGCACACCAAGAAGTTTTTCCATTCCATTTACAGAAACTATTATTGCAATCCGTTCTACGGCTTCCTTTGCCCCATCAATAGCAGGAACAATGTTTTCCATCCCAGTGAAGAAGGATCGGTCCTTCAACAGACAACGAAGCTTTGTCTTCATTGTATGTTGTCTCTGTTACTTGCTTTCTGGAATGTGGTATAGAACTCCTGGAAAGTGTCATAGCTTCAATATCTTGACCCAAGGATTGTGCTATTGATCCAGCAACCATTGTTGCTTTTCTATCCATAATATTTACACGATCAAGAACAGCAGCCACACCTGAAGTTGTAAAGATATTTTTTTGAATTTAAGGGACTACATTGTGCATTCTTTTTTCTAGTTGAAGAAGGTGGACAAAACTCTTTGTCTGCTGCAATTAAACTTTCTCCTTCAGATGATGATGACTCGAAATATGCATGAGCAGCAGCCTCTGCTTGATTTTTAGAAGTATATACTTTTTCTTTGTATGGCAAAGCCTTCTCATGTCGATATCTTTTGCGGGATCCCTTGGCTGAAGTAATCTTATCACGGCATAAAATACTGGCAGGAGAAAATGTTCTCTCTCTGCATCAACAGAAATTGGTGGTCTTCTACGATTTTTACCACATTTAAAGCATTTTTTGAGGCTATGTCAAAAGGTTTTGAAAGAGTAGATTCGAAACTACGCTCATTCATTCTACATGAGTACAGTTCAGTTTTGTGGTTCTTCTTCAACCTTGAGAGTTTCCTAACGCAAGAGTCTATTCGCTGTGTGGGAATTCGGGCTCTTTCCCATACTTTTATGACTTTTTTTGCAAGCGAGGTTGTAACTTTGTGTCAAAGTCATTGACTCCACTTGATGGTGGTACTGAACAGTACGAAGCACATCACCACATTCTGGTAGTCTTGGGTATGAAAGCTCACTAGTAGGATGTCCTAAAAGCCACAAGTACTTCTAGCCCTAATCTGAAACATCAGAAATAAAAATTTATTGTAACTGAGTGAGCTCACGGTTTCCCTCCATTTAGTTATACTTAGAAGATATTTTTTTATACTCTAAAATATCTAAATATTCAATATTCATGAAAGAATAAGTTTTCATTTGACATAAATAAATAGACTCCTTTGCTTGTAAAAGATTACGGCAGTCATGCTTAATTCATATATATATATATATATATATATACATATATATATATATATATATATATATATATATATATATATATATATATATATGAATCTATTAAATCCCATTGAAAGAGAAAACGGAATAATTTTTCCTTGCAGTAATATTTTTATTACCTTTTTCGGAAAAATCCGTGCAGGGAAGCGATTCGAACTAGGCACATTAAGGCAGCGAGCACCACTTTGATCACAGTTAAAAGTATGCCGTCAGTACACTATGCTTTCATTTTCATCATTCTCTCACGCTACTTTGAGATACATATATATATATATATATATATATATATATATATATATATATATATATATATGTCGTACAAACATATATGTCTACTTCCACCCGAAATGAGTGGCCCTCAAGATTAAATGAGTGACCTTGGCTCAATTCTAGTAGCGACAGAAATGGGAGTCGAAGTAGGCGAGGGGGAGGGGTGGCAACCTCACCAAAAATGAGTGCGAGATATTTAACTAACAAACAACAGATTGTGTTTGAACGTTACTAAACTAATGAAGCCTGCGGGCTATAATGCTTATGAAAAGGTAGAAACAAAATAAACTTTAATAATTTACACAGAATACACAATAAATATTTAGAATGAAATGATGGCAATGGATACTCGATGTTTACAGTAATCGATCTAACAGAGCTACTAGGAGTGAACAGGAGCGAGCTCTAAGTGAGTGTTCGGGAGGTTATATCGAGCCTCGTTACGTATGTACACAGGGATCACTGGCAAGGATGCCACAGATGAGTCGTCTCAGCCTGGCAGGGGTGTGAGGCTTTAAGAGATGAAACGAAGATCGATTGGTTATTCGAGGGAGGTTAACCACAGGAATTTAACATCTAGTAGAAAAACTAACTGGAGGGAGTATTCGTGCCGAACGAAAGGTACCGAAACCAAGGATAGGCCAATTGACTGAAGCTCAGATACTTCGTTATAATTCTAACCTTCGGTTTCGTAGAAAAAACGGGGCGCGATCGAGAAAGACGTGTCTCGTTGAGAATGGAAGGCCTATACTGTCGATGCCCAATTGGTACCAACAATATATAGGGACAAGCCAGAACGGTTACTGCCTCAGGTAGTAACCTTTTGAGATGGAAAGTACTCCCGTGAGAGTTTCTTGATAACGCCCCGAGGGGCGACAGAGGCGTGCGTTTGACATTCTAATCCTTCTCTTAGTGCTGGAAACAGTTTGATATTGGGACTGTTGCCACGGTTCTCACTCGGCATTGCCTGACCTCGTGGGTTTGATGGGGCACATGGCGGCAAGGAACCTCTATTCTCGACAATCTTATATTGGTTTGACCATGAGGTAAATCCATTGTCGCATCGAGCACCATTGGGGAAGAACGACATGCACGGGGCTGATTCTAAACAAACCAGACCCCTCACCTATACGAGATCACTTCAAAATATGTAATTCTGAATTTAGTCTGGATTACTTTAAAATACTTAGTCATAACCCCCATCCCAACGAATTACGAATATTAGAATCACTTCACATCCTAAAACATAAATCTAATTTAAATATAAATCCAACTGCATCCAATCTTTATATTGTGTCATGAATTATTGAATTTTCTATCTTATATTAAACAGCTTATCCTAAATTGCACTATTCAACTTTAGTATTTTATCAAAACTTGAAATGTTAACCCTTGACTATCTTAGTTTCTTAGTGCCATAAATGTCTTGTTCCTCGAAATGTTCAAACCAGATAAATAAAGATGCTTTTAGCAATAGCGTGCTTGGTTTTCACACACACACATATATATATATATATATATATATATATATATATATATATATATATATATATATATATATATATATAATCGAAAATCACATGAAACCTTGATATATAATAGATGTCGTGTACCATTGAAGCTTAAGAAAGAAAATGGAAAGTATGGAAACGGACTTATAGGGCAAACTATTTTAACCGTTATATGAAAATGAATAAAGGGGTTGGATTTGAACCTGTGTCATTAAGCGCTTTCGCTAAAATGACAACGACGCTCATCGCCAGAGCTACCATCCTTAACCCCCCAAAAGGATGATTCAAGAAGCCTTTTGAATAACGAAGTGTAGGTTTTATCCAATGAGAGACAAGACGAGTGTTTTTCTATTAGGAGGGGGCACGGGCTTTTTTGTTTATAATAGTCGAAAATCACATGACACCGAGCTTCAATGGTACACATAATCCTAAGCGTTTTCCGGGTTGTATTACCAGTTTTCATTTTCTTGGGCCTTATATATATATATATATATATATATATATATATATATATATATATATATATATATATATATATTTATATATACACTCAAAAGGATTGTTGCCTGTCATACGAATCTTAATTCACCCAGGTAAGGAGAGGACAAAAATATTTAATGTTTATCTAGATATAATGTGCATAAACCACGTTTCAAGCCAATGCACATCTTCAGATTCTATAAAATAGAAAAGATACAAAAAATAAGAATTAAGTTCTGCTGACCAAAATGTCGCGTGATCTGACCAATTCTGATTTATGACCTTAAGACCTTCAAAATTACAGTAATTCCCGGACTAAACTTGAGAAGACCGCTACAATTTTATCATTTGAAAGAGAATGTAAAACAACATAAGGATTTCAAATTTCGTTAGAATCTGCTGAATAGTTATGATGTTATTGCCAAAAAAGTATATAAAGCAAAACGGAGACTGACCGCCATAGTGAGATGTAGAGTCGCCCGCGACTAGGTTCGCACTCGACCAAAAAGATTAGTGAAGTTTTAACAATAAATGCTATTATATCTGGAAGTACAATTATACACACAGTAAATAATATTATTAAACACTTTTAAATAAATATATTAAAAATAAACAATTTCGAAGTGTCAAAAAAGACTATTATAGTTTTCACTCCAAAGAGGGAAGAGTGATGGGGATAGAGGAAAGTTTGTGTTGGCTATAGAGTTAATAATTAGCAACGGAGCATCAGAGGTGTCGCCCTTGGGTGACTCTCTTTCTTCAGTTGTAGTCCTCTTTTTATTTTCTAAGGGGACTGCCAAGAAAGATAGGCGGCACATAAGTGACCATTCCCAGTGGGCTAATTCCCTAAGAGAGGAGGAGACAGGGCTCATCGGCACCTCCCGTCTAAAGACCTGCGGGCTGGAACATTGACTTGTGAGGGCGTCATCGTACGTGTCCCCCCCCCCCACTCTCTTCGCCGACTAAAGAAGTTCTGACCAATGGGACATGTGATCGTCACATGAAGGCCCGTCCCCTGAGAGGGACATGGTCCCTGAGGCAACCCAGACGCAGACGGAAGGACCTTCCATGGGGAAGGACATGGGCTCGGTGCTAAGTGCCGAACCTGAGTCTACCCCTGTGCAAGGTCCTCCTCAGACGGCTCGGGTCTCCAAGGCCTTACAAGTAGATGAGGGATCTCCTCCTCCAGCTGGTGCCCCTGTTGCAGTCAAGACCTTTTCCATTTTTGAGATTGATCTTGCTGAGGCCAGTCCATCTGTCCTGGGGGCTTTGAGAGGAGAAGCGAGTTCATTCCCCACTCTCCTCTCCTAAAAATAACAAAAATTGAAAAAAACAACAAAAAAAGACTCGGGGATCCTCTCCAATCCATCCGTGTTGGCCGCGGAGACGAATGAGTCTTCTAACACTTCGGTAAGCGACCAAGCCAAAATGGGAACGTCCGGCCCCGTTACCTCCTCCGGTGGGGAGTTTCTGACAAAGACCAAAAGTGCAAGTGTGCACCTCATTCAAAGACTACCTGCGTTTTCAAGCCTGCTGGCTTTAAACGCTTCCTTGTTATTCTCTCCAGTGATGGCAGCATGTTGGCTGAGGGCAACATGATTCATCAGAGAAGAGTTTTAGCTAGTGTGATTGGTGACCCATTTCTCGCACGGGAGCCTTTTGGCGAATGCGTCAAATACCTCTAAGTCAGGCATGATTAGTACCCTTCAGACACGATGGCACGCCTGGGAGTGCGACCCCGCACTCTACCATGAACTTTGTGAAAGGAGTAGTTAATGCCTGGGAACTAGTAGGCTACTCTATATGACATCACCTTAGAGCTAGCCGACCATGAAGCGGTCAAACTCGAGCGTGTGATGAGAAAACAGGGAGAGGCCTTGAGACCCACCCATACACTCTTCGTCACATTCGATTTTCACTAGCTCCCTGAGTCGGTTGTGCCGGTTGATCTCGCTACCAGGTTAATGCATTCGTGCTAATGCCGTGGAGGTACGACTACTGTCACTGTTTCGGCCATTTTAATCACTCTTGTAGACATGCAAATTCGGGGTTACCTGAAGTCTGTGTAAGTTGCTTCAAAGCCGTACATGATGAGTCCAGATCGTGTGTGGACAAGTGTGTCAAATGCGGAGAGCCGCACTCCGCTTCTTCGATGCAATGTGGTGCAAATCTCCTTCAAAATGAAATCCTGGCCGTTCAGGCAGAGCATTGTCTCTCATTTTGCGAGTCTAAAGACTTGGTCCTGGTGCACCCGGTGCTGCCTGGCACATCCTATGCCACAATATTAGGAAAGACACCTTGTACTCCAGGCCTACGATCACGGTCGTTTTCGCACCCATTCGGAACCCTTTCTCCGGCTTCTACCCACCCCGGCCGTTTCCCTGGTAAAGATGGCGGCAGAAATGGTTCATACCCACCCCCGGCTGAAACCACGGTTACCCTCTTTTCCCCTAGCGTGACCGTTTCCCTTATGGCAAACGGGCCGCGCACTTCCACCGAGTCGCTAGACTCAGATGAGGCAACACTCCTAAAGTTGGTTGTGAGGCCGGCTTCCGTGGTTCCTAAGGCTGCCTCCCAAAAGGAAGACAGTACTAATGGAACTTTTGCTCTTTCGCCCACACCCAGTGATGGGCTGGGTGGCTCAGAGACGATGGGTCCTCTACAAGAAGGGCCCTCGCCTCCGAAGCCACCTCATTCACCTAAGGTTTTAAGGCGGATGGAGAAAAAGACTCGCATGGTGAGCCCAACCTCCCCCAATAAGTCCTTGAGGGCGACAGCGCTATCATCGCTTCGCCCGGCCAACTGCGCACGGAGTTCTGCCTCCAGAAAGCATAAGGCCATTCGCGTGAGGGTCCTTTCTACAAAGAAGGCTCCCGCATCTCCTCTGAGCTATACCTGGATGGTATATTCCTTCAATGGAATTACTACGGACTCCAGGCCAACTAGAATAGTTGTGGGGGCTCGTCTCCTCCCGTTCCGTGTTAGCTATCTTTTTGTAGGAGATCTTCTATGCGCGTGCCCCCTGCCCACCCTCCCGAGGTATAAGAGTTTTACGAACCCACCACCAAGGGATGGATTCCAGGCAGGATTATGCGTGATTTACACCAGGCATGATGTTTCCGTTCTTCCCTTTTCTTTACATACCTGCTTTCAGGCAGTAACTGTGCAGCTCCCCCTGGTATACTGTTATTTCCTCGTACATTCCACCGTCAGCCGACTTCGACGCGAGTGACTTCTGCCGGGTCGTGGCACTGTTGCCGAGACCCTTTCTCTTGCCCAGAGATCTGAACGGTAGAAAACCCCTCTGAGGAGACTACTTCCTGCCAACCCGATCAACAAGCTGGTGATAGGTGTCCCAAATGTGAATGAGTTTACGCATCACTGCCCGAAAACCGCTTTATTGTCCTGAGAGCGCACTCTCGGACCGCGTCCGTGGCAGAATCCTTCGGGAACGCTTTCTCCGCATTCTCTAGCCGGGATGCCCCTTCGCCAGCATTCAATGCGCTTCGTGATGTCACGGAAGGCCGCCGACTGGACTTTACCTCAGAGGCGGAGAACCCTTCAACGACAGGTTTACTTTGAGTGAGTTGAGTTCCGCTCTCGCTTCGTGCACTGAAACCGCACCTTGTCCGGACGATGTCCCATACGCCATGCTTCGATATTTGAATGAGCGAAGCATTGCCTTTTTGTTAGATTTGTTCAATAGAATCTGGAAAGAGGGTATCCTCACAGATTCCTGCTCGCTTTGTGCAAACCGGAGAGAGATCACTCTACCCTGACTGACCGGTCTTCCTCCAATCTATCTAATTTCCTGAGTGCGCAGGTTGATGAAAAAATTAGTATATGTAACAATGGCCTTTTTTTCTGGACAGCGGAGGAAATCTCAATTCTGGACTGTGCGGCTTCCGCAAGTTCCACTCGACGTCAGACGCTTTGCTCCGACTGGAAAATGCCGTCTGCGAAGCCTTCCTTTGTTGACAGCACTACACAACGGTGTTTTTTTAATCTGGGGAAGGCCTATGACACCGCATGGCTATACGGCATCATGGAGACTCTCCACACGATAGGAGGGAGGGGACGCCCTCCAATTTTTATATTTGAATTTTTGTTACCTTCTCGTGTATGTGAAAAGAGGTCATTCCGAGGGCTTTGAGGAAGACTGTGTTTTCCAAAAATAGCCTTTTAACCGCCTTACTATAATAACTTTTCTCAATATATATATATATATATATATATATATATATATATATATATATATATATATATATATATATATATATATCAGTAATTTTACCATTGAAACTCCGACTCCACAGCCCTGGAATCATCTACAAATCTTGCGTCATCATAAAGCGGGTTTAAATGAAGAGGGATAATATAGGATTGTTTTTTCAGCGTCCATTTTGAAAATATCTTCAACATCGGTAACAATGGGAGAACGCATAGGAACCTAATCCAAATGTTTATAAATTTCATGTCAATGAAAATATACCATCTTTAAACATATGTGTATAAATTGTAATATTAATCAATGTGACCGCCCTCTGCGGCGAGCACGTACTCCAGGCGAGAACTGAAGGCTGCGCACACGTTTCGGGCAAAGTCCTTCCTCATGCTGGCCTACATGCGGAGGACTACTCATCATATTCCTAAAAATATTTTAATAAAGGTAAATCGTTCGCTAATTTTGCTCGGTAGTATATATCGGCTTAGCCGAATGGAAACACCCACTTTCAATTTTCGCTAAGTTATGCCGCATCGGGTGTGTTTATTCGGTGGCTTGAGTCACTGTTTCGAGTCGCTATCCCACTGGAAATCATATGCCATATATACCTGTGGTTTTAATCCCACGTTAATAAGTATGTCCCCTCTTAGAAATAAATTAATTTTAATTTAGTGTTGCTCGGTACTATATCTACTACCATGTATGTTGGGTCATGTATCATGACTCTTATAAACCTTTTTGCAAGCAATTTTATTGGGTTATAAAATTTCTCATCCGAACCCTATACTTATAGCATGGCTCTGATAACACTGTCTAACAAAATTTTACTTTTTGTCGACTACAAAGATTAGAATAACATTTTTTAATGTAGTTTTATGTGTAGATTTTAAAAATGGAGGTCAATTTATCGAAATGACTCCGGTTTATTGTAAGTTGCCAATTACTATTTTTGTCAAATTTTGAAGATTTTAATTAATTTCATTCTTTTATTTCTTATTGATAGGTTATTTAACGAAATAATTTTTTTTTTAAAGCAACAATTTTAATTAAAATGCCAAGAGGACAATGCAAAAATAGCCCAGATAAATTCTGCTACATATGTGGTTCAGGAACATTGTAAAAAATTCAAAGAAAAATTTCTTCTCTAGTGAAAAAACTATATAATTTGGATTTTGGATATAAAATTGGCGACCAAGATAAACCACGGGCACCACATATCTGTTGCATGACATGCTTTAATTCTTTACCAAAGTGATAAAAATGAAAAATAAAAAGCCTTCAATTTGGTGTTCCAATGGTATTGCGAGAGCCCCAAGATCATGCCACTGACTGCTATTTCTGTTTGGTAGACATACAAAGTAAGTAATTGTTTATTTTCCACTATACCTATATTCTGAAGTAGTATACTGTAATATTATTTTTTTTTAAATATAAAATAAATTAAGTTTGAAACCACTTTATTGTAATCACACATATGTATATAACTATAAATTAAATCTTTTGCATATAATTTTGATACTTTTAGGTAAAATAACGAAGTGCTCTTCAGCTGTGGTATATCCCAACCTTAGATCTGCTATTCGGCCTATACCTCACCCAAAAGACATTCCTGTACCTGAATCACCTGGAGAAATTGTTTTGTCTATCTCTCGTGAATCATATATGTAATCATGCGAACCAGAGACTGAAAATTATGTTCCCGAAACTGTTGAACCTACTACAAAACATTTCTCACAACTTGATCTAGATAATCTTGTAAGAGATCTAAACTTAAAGCAACAGAGGGAATTATTGGCCTCGAAACTAAGAGAAAGAAATTTAGTAGCAGAAGATGTTCGAATTATTAAATTTCGCATTCGATCAAACAATTTACAAGACAAATTTCATTTGAAAAAATTTATGCTACTGTAATAATATTCCACGTCTCTTTGAAGGATTAGATGTACATTATGAACCCAGTCAATGGAGACTTTTCATTGACGCTTCTTTATATAGTAGTAAAGCCGTGCTTCTGCATAATGGAAATAAACTACAATCGATACCAGTAGCTCACTCTGTTGTTTTGAAAGAAACATGAGAATTTAGTTTTCATTTTAAAAAGGATTAAATACAGTGACCCTAAATGGTCGATTTGTGTTGACCTTAAGGCAGTAGCCATTTTAAATGTTTTGCAGTCAGGCTACACAAAATTCATGGGTTTTTTGTGCCAGTGGGACAATAGAGCTCGAGGAGAGCATTACATACGCTCAGAATGGCCTTTAAGAGAAGAGAAAAAATTATGTTGTTATAATGTCATACGTGAACCATTGGTTCCTAAGGAGAACATAATTTTGCCATCAGTTCACATAAAATTAGGTTTAATGAAGTAATTTGTGAAAGCCTTGAAGCATAACCAGCCATCATTCTTATATTTAAAAACAAAACTTCCTAAGATTAGTAATGCTAAAATTAAAAAAAGGAATCTTTGTTGCGCCTCAGATTCGACAACTTATGGTAGATAGTAAGTTTGAGGCAAAATTGAGCAAGCCAGAATTTGAGGCCTGGCATAGTTTCAATGGTATATGTAATGGTCTCCTTGGAAGGCATAAATCAAAAAATTACCACATTCTTGTTCAAAATTTGATTAGGTCTTATAATGATTTGGGATGTAGTATGTCACTAAAGGTGCATTCACATCTGTCTTTCTTTCAAGAGAATCCAGCAGACGTCAGTGATGAGCATGGTGAAAGATTCCACCAAGATATTGATGCTATAGAAAATCGTTATAAAGGAAAATGGAGTCCTGCAATGCTTGCTGACTTCTGCTGGACTCATTACAGAGACAGACAAGATGTTGTACATAAAAAGAAGCCTAAATATTCTAAAAATATATGACAATTGTATAGATTTCAGCAATTTTGAAAAAATCTTAAATCTTCATTATTTTTATAAATATATTTTTATGATACCACACTCTGAAATCTATTAAAAGGACTTATTAATTTATTTTGATGAATAAGCTTTTTGTTTCGACTTATCTTTGTACTTTTTGTCAAATAAAATATAAATAATAACAAATATTTCATACTACCATATACTGAATAATCTAATATTAATGAAAAATTAAATGTGCAGATTACAAAAGACTGAAGTCATTTCCTGAAAAATAAAGGTCATTTTCGCAATCTACGCAAAAAACTACAATAGAAAACTACTTTCTACTTTCTGTAGCAAAATCATTGTTGGACAGTGCAATTAATGTTTTTTTCTAGATCCTTAAAGTATTGATTATACATATTTAAATATTGTATACCAAACGATTTCTAGAGTAAACAAGATGACATTTCATTGAAGTTCATTGGGAAGATCCCATATTCTTTATATTAAGCCTTTTACTTGAATTTTTAAAGTGGATTTAAATCTCTGCTTTTGTTTGCATTTTATATCATGACAACTGAAGCTTTTGAACTTACTTTCAATCGAAGTGAAATATAGTTTTGTTAAATTTTGATATAAAATTCATCTTCATCATCAACCCGCTTCATCTGGCTACTTGCCAAAGGACTCTCCTAGAAGCTTCCAAATGATCAATGTCCAAAGTACGAGTTTGCCTCCTTACTCCCACCAGTTAGCGATTTTCATCCAGGCACCTTTCGCGAGGTCTTCTTCTGGGTATCTTTACAGTATCGAAGTGTAGAGATTAGAATTTCTTTTATTATAAATGTGTCGTTTCTATTAACAACGTGCTCTGTCCGTTTCTTTTACGGTCCCTGTTGACTATTTTGCTAGATGCCATCGCATAAAATGTTGATTCTCTTTACCATGATCCCAAATTCTTTGATTTTAGATATATTCCACCCGTAATTCTTCATTTTGATCATAAATTAAACTTTCCACTGGTTGAATAAAACATATTTTATAGATCGTTTATTCAGTTGTTTTTTAGACTTTTTCCCCTCTACGAAGTAATCTACCATCATTTCAGTATCTCACAAAATCAACTCCCTTTGTCTTTCTCGAAAAATAAGAGCAAACCAAATACTGCAACACAGCTAAAAAAAGCGTAAAAGCAAGAAGAAAAATAGGGAAAGTTTCTTGCATAGAAAACCAATGAATCCTTTTTTGATTCCATCAAAAAATAAATGATGCAAAAGAAGAAGAAGAGGCCATTGCCTTTCCTCATCAATTTGATCACATTCCACCTGAAAAAATTACCTTCGGCGGTAATTTTACGTGAAATGTGTTAGCGAGGGTTGTTTCAAGCTTTGAAATGTTCTTTTAAGACTGGATTTGCTAAGAAAAGAGAATCAATTCGAGACAAGGAATAGAGGAAGGAGCGAGAATCTAGCAGGATTTCATCGGCAGTTAAAAGAAATCATTAATAAAGAAACCATTTATTTGCAGAACGAGCCTAAGTAATGCGAAGGAAATAAATTAGGATTTTAAGGCATTTAAGTGTTTTTAATGAAATTTACATAAAAATCCGAATGGCAAACCTGAATGTATCTAAGTTCGTGCCTTATTGAAGGGAAAAGTGCAGAAAGAGCTCTAGTTCCTTCCAGAATCTTTCCTGGCCCAAGGCAAGACCAGCCATTCCGCCTTAAGGGATTATGGGTATAAAATCTTCAATACCATTTTCCCGGAAGGAGGAGTTATGTGTTGTGTTTGCGGCGCATAATACTCCCAAGACACCAAGTGAGCAACGGCAGCTCCGTACGAGAGCTGGGTTTGTGCGTGAGGGGGAGGGGTGATTCGTCCTCTCTCTCGAGGCATCGAACCCGGTACTCAGTCGTTGAAAATACAAGCCTTCTTCACTGAGATATCAAGAGCTTCCTTCCAACTCCATTCCAAAGTTTCATTCCACACTCCCCTTAGGTTGAATAGCGATTCCTTGGGCGACATAGTTTCAAATACTCGCTGGCTGGTACCATATAGACAATACTACCAATCTACCTGCTTCCTTTCCGTATTGAACAGGTCTCTAAGTCCCTCGAACTCGGGAGAGATTATCATTATGATTTTTATGTAAGTTTCATCAACCAGCCTCTCTCTTCCGCTCAAAGAAAAGGAAGATGTGTCTTTAATAAATTAATAAATAGGGATATTAGCGTCTTTTTAGATTTCTTTTTTTTATGTGTTTCTCCAATACGTTCCCATACGCTCATGACCTCATGAAAATGTTAACTTCTGTAATGCATTTTCCGATTTTATGAATTTAGACCTATTCCTCGAGTAAATTAAATCGTTTGCTTGGTAAAATACTACATATTTTCAAGATCGTTTTTCAGTTATTTGTTATCACTCCTTGTTTATATAATTTAAAACTTCCGTTATTTAAAAAAAAAAATATCATCAAAATGAGAGACTAATCATATAGATTTACGTGACCATTTTCTCTCTTTCTTCACTTATAAGAAACGAGAGATTAGAGAAACGAAGAGCATCTTTCCACTTTTGTTTTGAATTTTTTAAATATTATAATCGTTACCATCAAACAAATTGAGGGCTGGACTGTCTGATACAGATAGCTGCAGCTGCTACAAACAGAAACCAGATTAATACATGTTCACAACATGTTCCATAAACAAGACATAATTTACAGATACGCGGATTAAAGCTCACTGGCAGAGCCTTGTTTGGTCGTTGAGACTAATTGCCTATGGAATTGACCAATCGCTAAGGGCAACTAAAGTAAGTAAATCTCTTATTTTATTAACATTCAGCTCATTTATGGGTTGTAGTATCTTTGCTTCTCTGAAAACAGCCCTTAAGAAGATTTCTATTGGAGAAATTTGACCATATGGGCAATTAAGTATTTAATTCTGCAAGTAAAACTATATTTTAACCAAAATTATTCTATTATAATTATAAGAATTTTAATTAAAATACAAAGTATCTCCTAAAACCATTTAAGAGAAATATTAGATATAACAGAAATTGATGTAAAATACCCTATTATCGAGGGTACAATAATCTTTTACAACATTTTCAACTTTTAAATTTATGTCCTTCTTATTTAAAGTGTAAAAATAAAATTTCTTAGCTCAAATTTAACTACGATTTGGAAAACTATTCTTGATATTTCATCGTTTCTATTACTTAATAATGTTAGTTAGGATGGGAATCAAATACTTCTATATTAGGTGGGTTGTTAATTGTAACTACAGAAGGTACATCACGGTGTGCCCATCTGCAATGGTTGTGTACTGTGTCATGTGGAAAGATAAAGATCTAAATACAGAGAGAGAGAGTGTGAGAGAGAAGTTGTAAGGGAGTAAGAGAGTAAGACTGTGTGCGAGGACGGATCTGAAGATTAGCAGTGAATGCATCTTCCGTCTGGCGGAATGGACGGTCTCCATTGAGGCTTGAATTGCCATTTGCATAATTAACTTGATTACAGTAGCTAGTTGTAACGTTAAATTGCAACGGTACTGTTAAGTACATCCCCGATATAAGATTCTACCTAGTGTATTTGTATAATGTTTATGACACATAGTATTGATCTTCAAACATATCATTATTCCTACTTTTTGATTTACGGGATGTATCAATAATGTTCAATGCCACTTATTTTATTAACATTGCAATCAATATAAATGAGGTCTAAATCATTGTTCATTTCTATCGTATTTTCACTAATCTCATAGAAAATTTACTGGAGAACTTGGGAAAAAGAATATGGAGAAGAGAGATTGTGTTCTGAATTCCAGAGCAGAATAATAATATGAATTTTGGCCTCAAAGATAACACTACATATTTCTCATGGGCAGAGGTATAATAAAATATTATATCATTAAACATTTGGTCCAGGTTACATATTTAGAAATGAGCAGTAAAATAAGAATTCATCCTACATTCTTTTGCTGTCTGTTTGATTAAACAGAGCAGAAATTCAGAACTTTCCCATTTTAAATTCAAGAGAACATAACTGATCGACTTTGGATGGAAGCCGCTGGGAAGCTGCAAACTTGAAGGGAATTGACAACTTTGATTACCCGATTACACTAGTCTGCGTTGTTTTCAAGGTCAAATATATAATACCCGATTTTAGTTCAGTTTTTTGCACTGAATCTGAAAATCATGCTCATTTTACCCAATCAGGTCAGGTTTTTTTAAATATGAGCACATACCCAAAACTCCTATATTTCCAAATATTTGTTGTGAATGAAACACATAATAGCAAATATTGGACCGATTTACTCACAGAAAGCTTACATAATATTTTTAATAAATAGCATGAATAGTACAATGCACAAAATAAGCTACTCATGGATGAATGGTCTCTTCAGTGACCTCCGATTGTGCCGAGCAGACACCACATCCCTCTTAAGGCACCAACAGTAGTCAGCCAGAAAGTTCACATCCCATTGGCCTTGATAGCGTTCCTGCATGACACGGATGTCTTGGTTAAGGCGCTCACCCTGTTCTTCACTGAAGTCTCTGAAATTTTCTGGAAAATAGTCCAGATGAGACCGAAGAAAGTGCATTTTCACTGACATACGCGCACCAAGTTTGCGGAAATTCTCCATTAAGTCATCAACCATCTTCTGGTACTGAGGACTTCTGTGGTTACCAAGAAGTTTGCAATGACTAACTTAAGAGACAGGTAGGCAGAGAGTTCGGTAGGATTTAATAAATTATCAGAGCTAGAGTCTTTTATGAGTTTTCTTATCTGAGAACCATCAAATATACCTGCTTTAAGCTTCTCCATGCTGATTCGTTTGAACTTGTGGTGGAGGAAGGCAAATCCTCCACCTTCCCTGTCCAGTGCTTTTACAAAGTTCTTCATTAGGCCGAGTTTGATGTGTAGGGGTGGAAGTAACAACACCTTGCTCGGTTCATCCAGACGGTGGGACAGAACATTGTGTGACTCAGGTTCTAATCCTTGTCTTGATGGCCACTCTTATCTGACATAATGCTGGTCGTCAGCCCGACTATCTCACAAGCACAAAAAGCATGGATACTTTGTGTACCTACCTTGAAGTCCTAGGGTGAGTCCAACAACTTTAAGATCTCCACAAATCAACCATTTATGTTCCTGGTAATTGAGAGCAGACAACAGACGTTCTATGCTGTTGTGGAATTCTTTCATTTCAGCTGAGTGTCCAACAGGGATTGATGAAACCTTATTTCCGTTATTTAGAAGAAATGTCTTGAGACTTCTGTTAGACGAGTCAATAAAAAGTCTCCAATCCATCGCAACATACTTCATACCCATTAATTTCATCAGTTCAGCAATATTGTTACAGTAGATCAGTGAAGACGCTTCAGCGAACATAAAGAATTTTCTGAATTCGCTCTCGCGTTCCCGATACCAATAGAATGTTGTTCCTGGGGCAAGTAGATGTTTCTCTCGAAGACGAAAACCCAGCAGTTGAGCACACTCTTTAGATAGGTTCAGGTCTCGTGTCAAGTCGTTGAGTTCGGCTTGGGTCAATGGCACCGATCAGTCGTCCTCTTCTGGTTCTTATGCACCACACTCACCTGTATCAGTCATGTCAGTATATTCTAAATCAGAAATAGATTCCATGATGACATCCGGCTCGCGAACAGGAACATCTGGTCCATGGGGGATTGACTTTATGGCAGAAGGAACATCAGGGTATTGAACATGGTGCTTGTTCTTGCGATTGATGCCTCTTAAATTTGTCATGCAGAAGTAGCAGTCGGTAACGTGATCTTTCCCTTCCCTTCACGCCATTAGGACACCAAATGGCAGACTCTTTCTTTTCCTATTCCTCTAATCCCGTAAGTTCTCCACACATGTTTGCGGCAGATATGGGAAGCAAATGACTTATCCTGGTCCCCTAGTTTGACTCCAAAATAAGCGTAATAAGCCTTCTTCACAAAATCCGTGATTTTCGCTTGACGGTCTGGAAGAACCACGTGTCCGCAGATGAAACAATATTTGTTAGGATGGTTCTTACACTTCCGATCCATCGTACTGCATAACTAGACCTGCAAAGAGAAATAATAACTAGTTATTTAAGGTAACCCATGTCCAGCTGTGGCAAAAACCAAGCCTATATACGCTTGGATGATAACGCTATTTGGGAAAAATATGCTGTAATAAAAATCGAGTGTATCTTAGAAATCAGAGCTGACCAAAGAAAATGAATGATATTTTTGAATTCAGGACGCAAAAAGGATCCTAAATCAGTTGGAAAACGCTGACCTTTGAAAAGAAGTTTCGAAACGCAGGCCAGTGTTATCGGCGTTCTTGCGTCAGTCGATACAATTTAAAGGGTTAATCTCTCATCTTCCTTGTCATGTTACATTACGCCTCCTGTATGTAGATAGATACATCTATATCTATAAGAAGCTCTATCTGTTCAGGCGGCTAGAACGTTTCTCTAATAACTAACAGTCATCCAAGCAGCGCGTAAACTGCCTGGCGAGCGCGGTGAAACGTTTACTCATTCTGAATCTGCCTTCACCCCACAAATAATAATAATAACCAGCAATTAATGATATTTTTGTACCACAATATAAGAAATTTAAACAATATGCTTCTATATTTATTTGCGACATGACTTTTTACCCGAGCAAGGCCTGATGGCCATGTTAGTGTGTTAATATGTGGCGTAAAAGATTCGAGAATGAAAAACAAATTATGCTGAACGAATTTATCTTTTAGAGGAATTGTTTCGCTCTCATTTGTCTTTTTTTTCAAGTCTATGGCCCCATTTTACTCATTTCCTTCACTCATGCACATACATTATGTGATAAAACGAATTCTTTTAACAAAAAATTACCCCAACCTTAAAATAAAAAATCCCGTCCTCATTCATTGCTTCAAACCAATGCGAAAACCCACAAAATTGGAACCCCCCTTCGTCCTATTATATGGTGTATATAAGCTCTTTAAATTGTTGGTGTCTATACACACTGACGCAGTGGAATTAACGTCATCCTCTCACATTATTCATTCCTCTGATTTTATTGGGAAATTTAGAAATATCAACACCAAAAATATTCGCCTAATCAGTTTCGATGTAGAATGCCTTTTTACTGAAACTTTCTACGTTCTAGCAAATCTATTAGATAACCCCATATTAAAACTTCTATAACCCAAAACTGAACATTGTCAAACGAGTTCAACTTTATTTTACTGATAATGTATTCAAAGTGTAAGGTTTTTTTTCTTCGACAGAATTACCGCCTTAGTGTATGCATTCCGTATCCTCTCTTCATTGTAATCTCTTCATGGAACACTTTGAAACCATCCTACTTACCCCTATTAAGCCAAACACTAATTTCTTATGCTATAGAAATTTAAAAGAACCAGCTTAACACCCTCCATCTCACAAAAAAATTCTTGAATTAATTCAAGAATTTCCGAATTTCACTCTCTCAGAAGGGCAGTTTAAATGTAGCTCCATTGTACTAAACATAATCGTGAAAATGTTGTTAACTAATGACTTTAAATTAATACCCACAGATTAATCTTACTTGTCCGTTGCTCGATATTCGTAGAATTCCAATTTTTGGTAAATTTTTCAGGTTACAGCTGAAGTTGATATGAAAAACTACATATCGAATCTAGTCCCGTCTTAATAAACATTACGCCCTGCTACAGTGTTCTACTTTCTACGCACAAACACACACCCACTTTATTCAGTTCATTCTCAAGGATAACTACAAGAGAAAATAAGAATATATATAAGCTAGTAAAATATAAAGGACACCTCTAAGACAAGAAATCACCAATGAAGAAGTAGGAGAGGGATGGATAAACTCACATTAAGATTTAGCTATAAGAGGTAGCAAGGTCAAACTGAGAGGCAAGAAAGAGTCAAGAACAGAGCCAAAAGGGTTTAAACGATTAAGGGATAAAGCGATAGTCTAAAGAGAGAGATTAGGAGAGACATGAGAAGTAAATTGAAACGAATGGGAGAGGGACAAGGAGAGAGGAAGAGAAATAAAATAATGTTAATACAAAATCAATGCAATAATTAAATTGACAAATTGGGTTCCCATAAAAATGAAAATTGCCCCCCCCCAAAAAAAAAGTAGGAACATACGTCAAAGCTAATTTCTTAATGAATGAGTTTTTTCATAACAACATCAATTTGAGCGAAAAATAAATTTTGCTGAATTCCAATTAATTAAGCGGTTATTTTCGGACATATGCACAAAAAACGCACTATTTTTTACAGCTCTCCTAACATTGTATTTATGCTGATCAATACGGACAGATAATTGCTCTCCTGTCTGTCCAAAATATTTATTGGACAAACAGAACATTCGACCGAATAGACTCCTCCAATATTATTACAATTATTGTGAACTAGAATGTTTTTTATAGTTGACTCGTATTTGAAAGCAACTGAAATGTTAAAGTTTTTTAAAAGACGGGGAAGGTCAATGAAACAAACAGAGAAGGGTAAAACCAAAATGTTTTTAACATTAAAATGGATAGCAGGAGCTCATTATAGAAGGTCCTTTTTGCAGAGGAAAGACAGTTTAGAAGAAAGATATCGGAAAATTCAGAATCCATATATTCAGGACTAACAACTCGTAAAGCCCGTAAAAACATAGAGGAAAAAACGGGACGTTTGACTTTGTGATTATGCGCAGAGTAAAAATGAATATAAGAGTTGGAATTAGTAGGTTTGCGATAGATGGAGTATTTAAAACCAGTCGGTGTTCTATGAATAAGACGATCGAGAAAGGGAATGGTTCTATTATTTCCAACCTTTTGGGTAAATTTATTGGAAGGGATGAGTGAATTAAGTTTAGTAAGAAAGATATTAACATCTTTAGAATTAGGCCACAGGCAAATGACATCATCAATATACCTTGCTACCTGTTATAGCTAAATCTTGATGTGAATATACCCAAACCCATCCCTCTCCTACTTCCTCATTGGTGATTTCTTGTCTTAGAGGCGGTCCTTGTCACCATTACCTCTGCCACCCCACCTGTCGCAAGCTCCCGATTTACTTGTCTCTCTTGCTCTCACTGGGAAGTCGGGCCTTGCATTATATTTATTTAGTATATTTATGGAAGCATTCCTTGTATTATTTTACCCTGGCAAATATCGAATACATTCCTGTTGGACTTGACTTTAATTCCTTTTTGGCAGAGAGAACTTAGTTCCTCGTTTTGCCTTTACAGTCACTCTTCTATTCAAATCTTCCTTTGTCAGTCTTCCATGCAAATCATATTTGTTACTATTCTCTACAAATCATACATTGTCATCTTCTTCTCCTAAATAATTCTTTTTCAATCTTCAATGCAAATCAATCTTTGTTAATTTTCTCTGAAAATCATCTTTTGTTATTCTTCTCTGGCAATTGACCTTCGTCACTCTTCCTTTAAATCACACTTTATACTTTTCTCTACAAATCATCTTTAGTTACTCTTCTTTGAAAGTTAACCTTTGTTAATCTTCTGACTATTTTTTGCATGTCCAACTCCGTCAAAAGCAACGTTTACCGGAAACCCGGTTAAAGGAGACAATCGCCTCACTGGCTTTAGAAGATAAATACTATTTCCTCGATGTGTAAATACTTTGGGTTTGGGTGATAGGAAGAGAAGTAGCTCAGAAGCTCTTGGAAAAGCATTCATAAGAGGTGCCTGCAATCACGTATTGTACCTCGATATAACGTTTCACAGGAAAACCTGAGAGCCATGTGGCTCTTTAAACACTGAAAGGGTTATAGGGGAGTTATCGGAAGAAGATCAGTAAACGTCCAGGTGTTTATCTGGCAGCAGCTGTTTATCAGAAGCCTTAAATGAACACTAGCACTAAACTTATATGAGGAAAGTAATGAGATAGCAAAAGAGGAAGGGAGACAGAAGACAGAGGTCAACTAGATAAATGGAGAGAGGTAGTGGGGGGAGAGTTTGTTGCTCGTAACAGTAGAAGGTTAAGTCTGGGAATATTTTGTTGGCCAAATGTTGCCAATGGAAAGATGCAGGATTAACCAAACGGATTGAGAAATTTAGTAGAGGTAGAGGCAGTCAACTTTATTCAAGCAAGCAAAGTCTGGGAGGAAGAGAGCAATATTTATTGAAGATATGATGAGGCCTGAATGGAGTATAGTGAGTGGGACTTTCCAGACTGTCATCTTTCACCTTTTAATGTGCAAGTGCTAATGTAGCTTACCTCAACCTTTTGTGTGTTGGCTTATCTTCAGGGAAAAAATTGGGAGCTGCTCATCTTGAGGTGTATTTTTCGATGGCTGATCGGAGCTCATAGCTCTTGGAGTTGTGGGCGGCGTTAGATTAAGGAGTTAATGCTCTAAAAAACTCAAAACCTTATCAATGAAACTTATTGACATAGCGTACATCTTTTCGTCGTCTAATCGAATGCAGAAACCCAAACAACCTAACAAAACATACAAAATAAAAAAAACAAGAACAATTTTATCTTGTAAAAAAGTAAACGCAAACAACCTAACCAAACATACAAAATTAAAAAACAACAAGAACAACCTTTGTAAGTAAAAAAGGTAAACCCCACAAACCTAACCAAAAATACAAAATTATAAAACAACAACAAGAACAACCTCTATTTGTAAAAAGGTAAACCCAAGCAACCTAACCAAACATACAAAATCAAAATAACCAGAACAACCTTTATTTTGTATAAATAAAGTAAAAACCGAAAATCTGACGTAACCTACTATACACAAGAAACAATTATATATCATTTAATAAAAACAATCCTAAATAAAACTTGACCTAACCCTAGAAACAACGCATAAGTCGGGTAATAAAGCCTGAAGTGGCTTATCTTCAGAGTTTGATTTAGAGCTGGTTTATCATCATGTGAGTCGATAAGGTTACCAAAACACCTCTAAGCCCATATTGTAAGTAGAAGAATTAGTACTAGTGTAATTTGTCCATCTGGCACAAGTGAAATGAGAGTTGATAGCTCCCCTTCTACTTTGGAACAAGGAATTTCTAGGTATTTATATCCTGTGAAGAAAATGTCACTTACCAATATTTTCCCAATCCAGTCATCCAGGAAATAATCGTAGGGGTCTCTTGCATGATCTATTTTCAGTTAAACTATTTGCAACGATAAAATATTTGCCTTATCTGTTGAATAATAAAAAGTGAATGTGTTTTATCACTTTGTGGCAGAAAAAAAATAAACAACCCATTATATCTTGATTAATTTTCCCCTTTTGAATGAATCTAAGTTATCTAAAACTCGCTTAGTGAAATTAACTAGAACTCTAGATTACATTAAGTGTACAGAATTCCTTTAAGTTTGTTCTATGTCGGATGAATTAAAGTTAAAAAATATTCTATAATCTCGAGAGCACTTAAAAGATATCGATGCATTCTTAAATTTACAAGAAGTGAAGGTAAAATCTTAATTTAATGAGATAGTCGATTTGCGATACACCATAGTAGATAAGTTACTATTAAAGTTACTATTAGAACGCATCATATGTAAATCTTTCGAGAAGTAGTGCTCTTTGTAGGAAAATCATCCTTAATTGTAACATATATTGTATTTGTGGTGATAGAATAAATAAAATGATATCTCAGTTAAAATTAAATTGTAGAATAAAAAGGTGGAAGGGGAAAAATTTCAAAATGAAACCAGCAGACTAGGTAGGTTTGATTGCAAAACGTCTCAGTTCATAATGTTCCAAGGTTACATATAAGATGTAGGTAGTATATTAGAAATATTTCTAACATTTACTATTAAGAGCCAAAACCTTCAGTTTTTATCAAGCAGAATGTTGAAATCACTAGGACAGGATTATTATAATATATTTTTAAGCTGAAAAAGAAAGTAATTCTTATCTGAACTTAATAAGAGTTAATTATTAGAAGCGTTAGATATTATACGAGTTTATAATTTATTGCATTGCATCAAAACAAATTTCATATTTTTTCAATTGTTTCACGCTTGTAACTACAGCCTTTTCCAAGCGTACCTATATCATCGTAGAGTGCCAACATTCTTTGGATATTATAAAAAGGCAGGGACGTTTGGATGCCTTTAGACTTTAGCCACACGATGAACCATTATCTCTGTGAGGGAGCGAGCACGTGATGGAAAAAATAACGTTGATTTTAAGCATTGCCTCCACGTGATGGACCTCGTTGTCGCTTAGAACAATTTTCCAAACTCAAAAGCGTGAGAAACAACAGGGGCGGGCTGATGGTGGTATTTAGACAAGGAGTTCCTCCCCCTTACCCCTTCCAGCCACGCTGAGATCGCCGCGGTTGCACTACTCAAACGATGGACGATAGTCTCTTCCCCACCCTTCTATGGGGTAAGCTCCCTCACTCCAGGCGTAGATATATACCCATGTCGCCCGGAATCGAGGAGATTGTGTGCGAGAAAAGCTCACGGGAGCAGACTATCTTCCTCCTCCTCGATTCAGGTTGACATACGCCAAATGTTAGGAAATTTTGCAGGATAAAACGGAATATCCCTCCTTGGATAAAACAAATATCCCCCTGGATTAGTCAAAAATCCTCTTCCCTTAAGAATACTCATCTGACTCTGTGAAACGTCTTCATCTTCAAAGAAGAACCCAAGTCTTGTCCCAAAAGGCTCCATTAAAGATTAATCTTCGCGTAATACCCCCTTAATTACGCATAGGCGTTCAAATAACCCGTCTGACGTCTCAGAGAAAATCACCTTCCATTTTCTTCGAAGGGATTCCACCGGAAGAATTCGCAGCCTCCACTCTCGAAGACTTCCCCCCCCCCTCCCCCCTTCATCTCAAAGGAATATTTCAACTCCGAGAAAGTTGACCCTGGACCCCGTCAAAGTGACTCAACCTCTATCCATACTTCGCAGGAAACGACCATCTTCCCCCCGTCCATTTTGTACAAGGTATGGTAACGAATATTTTAGCTTCCCCCAAATTTATAATTTCCGCCTTGTGCCCCCTCCCCCTCCACACCATTTTAATTGTTTCCTTACAATGTCCCCGTGTAAAGGACTACTTTAATTCCATTCAGCCTACCCAATTTGATTGCATTTTATATACCTAATCTTATTACTGGCCCATTGACCACTGTAACTATTTGTATTATTATATGTCTTTTTTTCTACCATTTAACCTAAGTTATTAATATGTATTAAAGTCTATTTATATATATTCCTTTATTTTCAACCTTTGAGCTCATCGTAGAGTGTAATACCCTATAACCAGTAAGATTTAACACTCAGCTAATACAGAGAATCGAAGTAGCTCTATTGGACTAGCCCTCTCTTGCGAGAATCTGACCTCGTAATCGGACCCGACCGACCCAGAGGTATTATATAGGAAATCCCGCGCACTCTAAAAAAGTCTCCTCTAATTAATTTTTGTGTTAAGTGAAAAGGCTAAAGATTTGCTTAAAGGTTTAAGGAGAATAATTTTTGTGTACCTATATTTCAACAAAGAGTCGAGCATAAAATTTCCCAGGCGGATTAGGTAATTAGGTAGAGTGACCATTTATTTTTTTTTGTGCATTCAGATTGTTCCCGAGATAGGAACACGAATAGGTCGTTAGTGTAGGTAAAAGGTTCGCACATGTAGTAGGTCCACAATTGGCGTGTTTTTTTTTTTTAGCACAAACAAAGCTAAAAAAAGTTTGAAAAAATGACCTCGTTTAAAGTTTTCAAAGCGCAAGGCGAATCTCTTGACCTGTCTGGAAGAGATTTAGGAGAATATATTAAAAATGAAAATAGACATGTTAGAAAGAAAGAAGAAGTAAAGAGAAGCTAGAACAAGAAGAAAGACAACGCGAACAAGAAGAAAGACAACGTGAACTAGAAAAAGAAGAAAAACAACGAGACCAGGAAGAAAGGCACCAAATACGCCAGCACGAAGTGGAAATGATGCGAGCACAAGCAGAAACACAATTTGTGAGTGGCAGATCGGAAGCCCCTCAAGGTGCTCCCCTTAAACTCTCCATATTTAAGGAGGACGAAGAATTTTCCCTATTCCTAATGCATTTTGAGAAAATTCTGGAAATCAATCACATTGATTTGGAAAAAGAAGGAGTAGCGAAATTGCTCCCTTTTCTCAACTCGAAATTGAGAGATATCTTCATCTCATTGCCCCCAGAATGCACAAGTGATTATTCGACCCTCAAGGCTGAATTACTCGCAGCCCATAATATGACCCCTGATTACTACCGCCATAAGTTCCGTGGCGCTAGGATCCTAACCGGTCAAACGTTCCGACAGTTTGGGTATACCCTCCAAAGAAACCTTAAGTTTTGGCTAGAGTCTTCAAAGATTTTCCCCGATTATGAGTCATTATTAGATTTTGTTTTAAGGGACCAGTTACTGGCTTCGCTGCCCCCAGAGATCCGCGCAGCCACGAAGAACCGGCGTTATTGATCCTTCAAGGAATGCGATGAAGAAGCGGACGTCTTTGTGGCAAGTCATAACTTGTACCCTAAGGACTCCAAGAAGCCATCCCCCCATCCCCTAAGTCAAAAACCGGAAATCCCCGATTTAATCAAAATTCCCATTCTTAGTTCGTGAAAATTCCAGGCCCCTTCAAACAAAGAAGTTTTCTCTCCATTGAACCTCAAGACGTGAAGCCTCCTTTCCAGTCTTCCCTTCCCGTATCCTTCCCAAAGAGACCCATTGTATGCTATACGTGCGGAGTAGCGTACCACATAAGTTCAAACTGTCCCCAGATCTCTAATTTTCGGAGCAACCCCACTCAACAGGTTCACCAAGTAGCAGCCGCTGCCGCTCCCCTTCTTCTTCCCGTTGAGCCCCGCGTTATTTCATCTCCCCAAGGCCGGTCGAATCACCAAGGGAATTATATTTTTAATAAGAGCTCACTAGTAGCCTTAAAATTTGAGAATAGCAGTGTAAACGGCTGTCGTACGTCCACTATCGTCCGTGATACAAGTTGTATGTGCATCATTGTGTCTGAGAAGCTTCTCCCCCTTGTGTTTCCTGACCACGATAAATTTGCAGTAGTCCACGACTGCTTAGGACGTTCCAACCGCTTCTCAATTACAAGGTGCTACATCTACTGTCAATACTTTAAGTGCTGGGCCGAAGCAGTTTCGGACCCAATTAAATTCTGTTCGGTACTAATTGGACAAAGTCCCCAAATCTTCCCTAACCCAGTGGCCCAGCCGGTCACCACACGGGCCGGAGGGAGAAAAGAATCCCAGGATCCTGCCCCCTCGAAGTTCCTGCTAACTCAGAATTTAAGAGAATTCTAAACCCAAATTTCGCCAAGGTCCAAAAGGAGTGTGGAATTCTCCTCCACTTATGGGAAAAGTCGCAAAATAAAGAGAAAGACTCGGTTCGTGGGAACAAGACCGTGCCCTACGTCGAAAAGACTGGCCTCCTTTACAGAGAGACTACGGATGGCGTTAACCCAGGAGACTTCTTCCTCTGAATTCCCCAATCTTATTTCCCCATGGGGCTCAAGGTCGCGTATAATAGTGTTTCTTCTGGCCACTTTATTCTTAACAAAACCGGTCAAAGAATTTTCAAGCATTTCTTTTGGCCCGGCGCAGCAGCTGACAGCTCAAATCATTGCCAGTCTTTGTGACATTTGTCAGAAGACCTCTGATAAATGTCGCGTAAAACCCGCCCCCCCTTTAGAGAGGCCTTATCATTTCTGAACCCTTCTCCCGCGTGTCTATCGACCTTGTCGGCTCCATTCACCCCCCTATCTACTGAAGGGCACAGCTATATATTCACTCTAGTGGATTTTGCCACGCGTTTTCCCGAGGCTGTCCCACTAAAGAGGATAGATAGCATCATCTGTGCCGATGCCCTCATATCCATTTTGTAGAGAGTAGACGTTCCGAAGGAGGTATTGTCCGACAAAGGAAGACAGTTTACTTCAGAATTAATGGAGCATGCGAGAAAATTACTGATGATAAAGCCCCTGTTTACTACTCCTTTCCACCCAGGGACCAATGGAATGTGTCACAAATTAAACGGTACTTTCAAGTCCATCCTCCGTAAGATATGTGCCGAACAACCACGTGAATGGCACCGCTATCTTTCTGTGGAACTTTTCGCCTACAGGGAAATCCCGCATCGTACGCTTGGCTTTGCCCCGTTCGAATTGTTGTACGGTCGTAACGAAAGAGGCCCTCTTAGTATTTTAAGGGAGTTGTTCTCACAACCTCAACTCGATCAGGAAGTTCAATCTTCCTATACGTATGTGCTGGAACTCCGCGAGAGGTTAGCACAATGAGCCACCATCGTGTCCCAGAACGCTGAAGTAAATTCAGAAAAATACAAAACATACTTCGACGTTTAATCTAAAGACCGCCGTCTTGAAGCAGGAGACGAAGTTCTCTTATTGCTGCACACCGAGAGCAATAAACTCCTAAACCAAGGGAAGGGCCCCTTTCCGGTTTTGGAGAGAACAGGACATGTGGACTATCTAATCCGAACACCTTCCAGAGAAAAATTATTTCACATCAATATGTTGAAGAGGTACCACCGCCGTGCCCACATTAATAAAATTGTGGCCCGCAGGGGAGGACAACCCTTCCTTTATTTGAAAATACATATAATTAATACATGATTATAAAGTATTTAAAATTAATTAGTGAGAGTTTATATAATGCAAAAGAAAATTAAGTACTATAGAACATGATTATAATAATTAGTTAGTGATCAAAGTAGGGGATTACAAATAAATGTTGAAAACAGTACAATAAATCATTTTTCCGGACCTTTAGAGGATCATTAGGGTAAGTTATACAATTCAAAAAGGGATAGATGTCATTTCTTCATGCGGGTGGGTAAGGGCGGGCGTCCGATCCTCGAAGACGTGATGTTTAAGGACTTTCCCAAGACTGGGTAGTCGGAAGGTTGGTGCCGTGTAGAATTCGCGTGCTGGCGCCATATCGTAGATAAGTCTGCCAGTTCCATTAGGTTTCTGGACTATAAACACCTGGTGGCAATGGGTTACTTCTTGACTTTCTTCAAGAATTCCGCGTTCTGTTAAGTGTAGTATGGCCGGTAGGAATCTGTTGTTAGTTGATCTCCAGCAGTGGTAGTTTTGTTTGAAGAAAAATTTAATGCCATTTCCTTGGTAGGATTTTATGATGTTATTGATGGCTGGCAGGCTGGACAATGTGCCAGGAACCTCCACGTCCAGAGTCATGGGGAGATCGCACTAGCGTTGCTCAGGCGCAAGAGGATCTCCGAAGGGGCTCCCGTCCTCTTCGGTATTGGTGTCCTCGACGTCGTCACGTTGTTCATTGTTGTTGTTGTCGTTTTCTCGTTGCTCGTCCTGTTGGTTGTCTCAGTTGTTGCGGTTTCCCATGATGTGTGGAGGTGCGCTGATGATATCATTTACAATGAAATCATGGTCCGTTGATTCCGATGCTATAGAAGGTGGAACCGGAAAAGGCGCGTCGACTGTGAGGACCGTCGGAACCGCAAGACCTTGTTCGGGAATTGCGGTAATAGATTGTGGTATCTCGTAGTCGTTTGCGATCCTTAGAGCGCCCAAGTCCGTGGCTGAAGTTTCGAAGAAGTCTCTGATGTTCTGAATTTTGTCATCAAGGTCCGAGGACGAGGTAGAGCCTGTTAATGGAGAGATAGGTGAAGCAATGGGAGACAGGCTCAAAGGGCCAATTGGTTGCCACCCTCCCTCTGCAGGGATGGACACTCCTTCCTTTATTTGAAATCACATATAATTAATACATCAGTATAAAGTATTCAAAATTAATTAGTGAGAGATTATATAATGCAAAAGAAAATTGAGTACTATAGAACATGATTATAATAATGAGTTTGTTTGTAGTGTATATCTTGGTAACAACGTATGTAAATTGTGTATAATTCCTTTTGATTCCGTAGAAAATGAGTCTTACCCCGCCGAATCTCTTAATATTGTGAAAACTGTATGTGTTGAGCAGGACGAAGACTATATTCTACCGTCCCTGCCAGGAGAGACCGACTTATCCACTGATTGTCTGAAAATCAACGAGCGGCTAACACCACAGCAACGAAATCAGCTCCAGCTCATTCTTAGTCAGTTTAGTGAGGTTATTTCCGAAAACCCTGGATTAGCTACTAAGTTTGAGAATGACATCAAGCTCATGACACAGAAACCGGTTAGATTTAAGCCTTATCCATTACCCTTTCACTTGATGCAAGCCTTTAATTTAGGGGTGGATAATTTGCTCCAATTAAACATAATTAAGTCCTCTACTTCTGATCATTGCTCGCCGATAGTCATGGTTGAGGAACCCGATGACTCTTATAGGATGTGTGTCGACTTTCGGAATCTGAATTCAGTCACCGTTTTCGACGTCGAGCACATCCCTCTGATAGATCAAAACCTCAATCTGTTTGATGAAGCGAAGTGCATTACTGAACTCTACCTGTGTAAGGCATACTACCAAGTTTCGCTCAAGAAAAAAATGAGGAACTTTACGGCGTTTGCCACTGACAAATGGCTTACGCAGTTCCGGAGGCTTCTCTTTGCGCTCATAACCGCTTGTAGCAATTATAATCGTTTAATGCGGGGAATTTGGGATAGTTTGCCAAATACCTCTTTCTATTTTGATAATATTTATATTGCTACTCGCGACTGGAGCCAACATTTAGTATCCCTTCAAGGCTTGCTGACCCGGTTGCGAGAAAGCTGCCTGACTATTGTCCCCGGTAAGTGCCACTTCGCCTTTGAAACCATTAAATATTTATGGTTTAATATTGGGAAAAACCAACTTAGTCGCCAAGATGAGAAAATAAAGGCGATCGTCGATATGCCTCTTACTAGCAAGAAGCAGCTCCGGTCTTTCATGATATCGGTTTCATTCTACTGATGCCTTGTCACAAAATTTGCATCGCTGGCCGCCCACCTCTGCGACCTTTTGAAAAAGAACTCCCCCGACTCAAAAAACCTGGAACTCAAAGGCCACCGCTAATTTTAACTCCTTGAAAATGAAGTTAGTTTCTGCCCCCATTTTGAAGTTGCCCAATCATGAAAAGTCGTTCGGGATTCGAACTGACGCCAGCAACGAAGGCTTTGGTTGTGTACTACTTCAATATGGGGACGGAAGCGAAAGCCATTCTGTAGCCAACGCTAGTCTCAAATTATTACCCTGGAAAAAGAACTATTCAGTTTTGAAAGAGAAGCCTTAGGAATAATCTGGGAAATTCAGAAATTCAAAATATATTGAGTAGGGGAAGAGTTTCGTGTTGAAACGGACCACTGCCCCCTTGCGTATCTCCGGAACGTGAAACACAGGAACGGCAGATTAATGAGGTGGAGTCTCCTCCTCCAGGAGTACCAGTTTAAAATCAATTACATTAAAGGGACAGATAATCAGATGGCCGATTTAATTAGCAGAAATGCTTTATCCGCTAATATCGATTAGTTCCGTAGAGAATGGCCCTAAACAATTGTTTAGTAGTTGTATATATTTATATCCGTAAATATATTAAGGTATTTTAAATTTTTTTTTTTTAGGATAATTGATTATTTTGTGTACTTCCATTTCTTTGTACTATATATATGTATTGATGAAGAGAGAATAACTGTCCTTGCGATACGATTTGGGGATGTCCCCGTTATTTTCATGTTTTTGGGGGGTTAAACTCCCCAAGTGGAAAACATATGTTGTGTGGTTTTAGATTTTTGAGGGAATACTTATGTCTTTGTTTAATTATTCATTTTATTGGTAGTATGTATAGTATTCTGTGTGGTCACATGACAATTTTAGAATAAGCTGGTCATATTTTTTGTTTGTTTGTAGTGTATATCTTGGTAACAGCATATGTACATTGTGTATAATTCCTTTTGATTCCGTAGAAAATGAGTCGGAACTGAGTCGCCCCCCCCCCTCACTTGAAGGAGTGACGGGGTGTCCCTTTTCTTCCCTTATTTTTTTTTTACTGAGAAAAGGTCCAACTTTCTAAAAGGAAGGCGGGTGAGGGAACAAGCACGTGATGGGAAAAATAACGTTGATTTTAAGCATTGCCTCCACGTGATGGACCTCGTTGTCACTTAGAACCATTTTCCAAGCTCAAAAGCGTGAGAAACAACAGGAGCGGGCCGATGAAATGCCGCCCTTATCAATGTGAGTATTGAGATAAGAAGTTTTCTCCACATCCCCACCCCCACCTTCCAGCCACGCTGGGATCGCCGCGGTCGCACTATGTAAACGATTGACGATAGTCTCCCTCCCTTCTATGGGGTAAACTCCCTCACTCCAGGCGTAGATATATACCCGTGTCGCCAGGACTCGAGGAAATTGTGTGCGAGAATAGCTCACAAGAGCAGACTATCTTCCTCCTCCTCGATTATGGTTGTCATACTACGAAGGCAAGGAAATTTTGCGGGATAAAACAAAATATCCCTCCTTGGATAAAACAAATATCCCCCTGGATTAGTCAAAAATCCTCTTCCCTTAAGAATACTCATCTGACTCTGTGAAACGTCTTCATCTTCAAAGAAGAACCCAAGTCTTGTCCCAAAAGGCTCCATTAAAGATTAATCTTCGCGTAATACCCCCTTAATTACGCATAGGCGTTCAAACAACCCGTCTGACGTCTCAGAGAAAATCACCTTCCATTTTCTTCGAAGGGATTCCACCGGAAGAATTCGCAGCCTCCACTCTCGAAGACTTCCCCCCCCCCCTCCCCCCTTCATCTCAAAGGAATATTTCAACTCCGAGCAAGTTGACCCTGGACCCCGTCAAAGTGACTCAACCTCTATCCATACTTCGTAGGAAACGACCATCTTCCCCCCGTCCATTTTGTACAAGGTATGGTAACGAATATTTTAGCTTCCCCCAAATTTATAATTGCCGCCTTGTGCCCCCTCCCACTCCACACCATTTTAATTGTTTCCTTACAATGTCCCCGTGTAAAGGACTACTTGAATTCCATTCAGCCTACCCAATTTGATTGCATTTTATATACCTAATCTTATTACTGGCCCATTGACCACTGTAACTATTTGTATTATTATATGTCTTTTTTTTCTACCATTTAACCTAAGTTATTAATATGTATTAAAGTCTATTTATGTATATTCCTTTATTTTCAACCTTTGAGCTCATCATAACCGTGTAATAGCCCTATAACCAAGTAAGTCTTAAACACTCAGCCAATACAGAGAATCAAAGTAGCTCTATTGGACTAGCCCTCCATTACGAGAATATGACCTCCTAATCGGACCCGACTGACTCAAAGGTATTAAAAAGAAAACTCCGCGCACTCTAAAATCAAATATAATAGATATATGTATGGTATATAGGAATCTATACCACGACAATCCCAAAGCAAATGGTAAAAAGTGCGTGAAAACTTTGCTAGCATTAATATAGGTAGTAGAATATATTAATTATGTGGTTATTGTTGTGTGATGTCTACTAAAATGGCTCGCCACCTTTACACCTTGTCGAGAAAATCAAGGCAGACTTATCCTTCACGCCAAGCCAGAGAATCTAATCTAACAGTTTAACTGCCAATTGGAACATATAGCTTACCTCGAGGAGAGAATGAATACCATTGTTCCCTGCATTGTTAAATGTGAAAGTTGAAGTCACTATCTGGAACAGTTTAGTAAAAATCAGCAAAATAATCATATCTATTCGTGGTTTCAGTACTCTAACAAGGTAGTATAACATAATTACAAACCTATAAAGAACCTAAGGTCTAGTCAAAGATAGTTCAAAAAGAGAAGAATTGATGGAAGTCAGGGGTGAATGAACTGAAGGTGGAGACAAAGAATTTGTTTCACAGCTGCTATTTCTGCAAGATCATATTTCCAAATAATATTTATTGGTTCTATTCTTATTTATATTTACTATAGTGCTTTCGACGACATTTTAAGGCAGTCTATATATTCTAATAAAAGCAATGGACCAAGAACAAATCTCCAAAGGACCACAGTAGTAATTGATGCCAATGAGGAACTATTTCCATTCACGATATTTCTCTTCCTACCATTTTACAGCCACCTTTTAATCCACTTTATTACGCTTTCCTTTATCAGGTGGTGTTTTAGCTTCAAAAAGTTTTATTATGTGGAAGGATATCAAAATCCATGTTAAAATCGCGATTATCTACTTCAAAATCTTTATCTTGGTCTAAATTTAATTCGTCTTGTATCGTAGGTAAGATATTTATAGCTTCACAGTGAACATATTTACAAGATGTTCATATAATATCTTCATGATCTAGATTCAATTGTCACTAAGGACACCCGCGTACTCCTGAAGGACTCTGATACACACTCTAATTGGTTCATGATTATTTACCTATCTATACAAAGGATTTAGCTTGAATTTTGACTACAAGGCTAATCTTTATTCATAATTCCTTTTCTTTGCTAAGATTTACCTTGACTAGGTGGTAATAATAAAGATATCGGTTTCTATTCTCATATCTATCACTT
Organism: Ceratothoa steindachneri; assembly: GCA_963969495.1. Taxonomy (NCBI): domain Eukaryota; kingdom Metazoa; phylum Arthropoda; class Malacostraca; order Isopoda; family Cymothoidae; genus Ceratothoa; species Ceratothoa steindachneri. Next base: position 30,199,438 of record OZ018337.1, read on the forward strand.
TATTTCGAAATTCTATACAATCAGGAGGATTGATGGAATAATTTTGGTTTATTCCGAACAGTCAACTTTCAGCCAGATGAGTGAATTGTAATAGGCTACCGTTTTCAAGCTGTAGTTTCGGTATGATTTCACCCTACCTCTAATGTTTACCTTGATTATAATTCTCTTCTTGGTAGTTTTATATGTGTTTGTTCAAAACATCCCATCTAAGCTTACGGAATAATTCACTTGCCTACCTATTACTAATCTCGGGACAACTTCGGAGCAATAAGAACCAGTCTGAAAAGAAAGGACCGATGTGCTTTAAGACACACTGAGACTTTCAAAAGCTACTTGCCTCCCCCTTGGATCAGCTTCATTGAGAATTTTAATGAACCGGTAGGAAAATGTCCCTGACTGATTTTTCCACACATACGGCAACTCTTCGGCAAAGTAAAAATACTGAACGGGTTTCTGGATAGCTAATAGTAGAGATGGAATTATGTGGTGATGTTGCAACTTCAGCGGTATTTCTCTTTGCAAAATTATAGTCGTAAATATGCCTCAGTGCTCTATATTTTGGTGAAATTTTTAAATCAGCACAAAGTTAAGAAAACTTTATAAGACTCTTATCGTCTTAGGCGTTTGATGCTCCAATGTGTACAAAGCTCAGCACCTTGGTGGGCTTCAGCTCCAAAGAGAGTGCTATGTATACACTGCGACACCCGTTGCTTGCAGCCTCTGGACGCTCTTCATGTCTCAGTGCTCTCGCCAATGTAAAACTAGATTTAGACTAGCTGGGATGTATTTTTGTTAGAAATTTGTTTTCCCCTTTTTTCCTCACTTTAATTACAAGCATCTCGTCACCTATTATTTCAGCTAAAAGCAAATATTTAGAGGTTAGCCACCGACAGGCTTTCGTCCATTCATCCTGGTTCGGAGCGGGCGATGGAGATGGCTCGTTCCACACTTCCTCTTTGGTCCAATTGGGGTGGATTTTAACATGTCTGCATTCTTGCCAACTATTTCTCCTACACCCCTGTATTATTCTTTTCTGAAATATTCTTCGTGTTCCTTACCTACCCCAACACCCACAGTGTGATCTTCCTACTCCAATGAATATAGCAGGGTCTGTGGCTATATATCTCTTCACATTTTTACTTTTATCTCTTCAACAATCTCATTACAGATCCCTCTTTTCTATCTTGCTCCTTGGTATTGCGATTTAAATTTAAGGGACAAAATGCGTCCTCAAGAGTTTAGATCGAATCATAAACCAAGATCAGAAGGTTTGGGGCTTCCATAAAATATATCCTTATATTTAAATATCTAACCAAAATATATTTCCAATAAATATTCGCTCACTTGCATCGTGGATAAGATATTCCATTGTTTAATTTGACCACCCTGATTTAGGATCCTTTATCTATATTTTTACCGATTATGACACTCGGTTAGAATCCCGATGTAATTCCTATAAACATTGAAATATTGCTGAAGAGGTCTATGTTCTGCTTTAATAGTAATTAAATACGTTTTTTATGTGATAAGTCCTTTCACTTGGAACTAATGTGAAGGTCATCTTTGCCTCGCAGTTCTTTTTTTATATCATTTGTTGTCCCATACTTAACCTTGTGAATTAAAGCAATTCATTATATAGCTAATGGTGGAGCAATCGTCTTGATGAAAACATTTCGCTCTATATTCATGTAAAGGAATAGAGTAGTGGTTGATTAGTTAAGTTGAAACCAAATTGGTTTAAGTGGAAATCATGGGGAAAGTCTGCGGATTTATATACAAACCTTTCAATGGTCAAACCAGAAGTTTGGTTTAAATTGTAGGCAATAACTAAGTCTCGGATCATGGTAACTAGAAAGAAAGAAATACCAAACATTGTGTTGAGAAGTTTAAGAAATTTCTCAGCCAAAAGAAAGCCTTGAAATATTCTTCCAACTAAGATAATATTTTCTATGTAAATCTTTGATTTTTCCTCAAAATTAAGCCACAGACTTTTACATATACTTAATAAAAAAACCTATATAATAATGATTTATTGAGTTACTGTCGCAATCTGATATCTTATTATTCGTTATACAAATCATATAAAGATCCTATATACTTTGGAAGGATACAAGCAAAATTCAACTAATCTTTAAAAATAAATGGTTAAATTCCAAATTGTTTAGCCAGTTATAAAAAAGTTGTAATAAATCGCTTCGTGTATGCAGTTGCAAATTATTTCACTATTCAGTTAGAATGGTTATCTGAGGTTTCATATGTAGGACAATTTTCATTACCAATTTAAGATGTTATTTTACCTAAGCAACTCTATACTAAGTCTTAGATGATGATTTATGTGACTCTTTATTATTATAATCTGAGATCTGACTAGATTATCTACTAAACCGCATATTTTTATCTTTACTTTTCCTTAATAGATCGATTTTTGTATTTTTGTACACATAATATATGTCAATAAAAGCAACTTTATGGTTGACCCCAAATAGCTTTAGAAAATTCTTCGGTTCCTCTATTATTTCATTTTTCTAGATTTTCCCAGGTTATTAAATTCCACAATTCATTGTTTCGAACAGCTGTTTCATTATCGAATCTAATCTAGTGTCGTGGAAATTTTATTTTAGTTCGTCCTTTTGCGTCCCTTTGAGTTTTTAAAACTTTGTCTTTGAAAATCTTAAAGATTGGTACTCACATGATTTGGGGCAATCATACGAACGAACTACTGCATCCTTTTCACCTGCTATGTCGCTTTGTTCCTTTTCTTCATGGTCCTCTAGATTGTTTTATCTTGTCTTCCTTTCATTCATTCTGGGGGTTTTCTAGGCATCCTATAGATTACTTCAGTGTAATTTTTCTCATTAATAATCATTTTATTCAAAGAAATAATAGACTAAATACTATGATCAATTATTGTAGGAGTAACAGTTAATTTTATGCAATGATTAGGGTCTTATATTTAATCCATATTTATTCACCTGTCACTAAATAAGGTAATTTTTTCATGTTGTTGTTAACACTTAGCCAAGTGTTCAGGTGAGAGAAAAGAATGTGGAGAAGCAAAGATTAAAAAAAGTAAAATTAATTTTAAAAACCCATTTTAAAATGGATTGAGAATAACAGGAACAGCTTTAAGAAACAATTTCCCTACAAATGATGTTTGAAAACTTTTTGTATAGAGTTTGTAGAAAAGGCAAAAATATTCCATTTTATGACCCTAAATCACGTTTGGATAGAGAGAGAGTCCATAAGATTATAAAATCCTGAGAAATAATTTAAATTGTTTGATATATAAAGTAAATAAAATTAACCATATTACATTAAAATATTGAACAAATATCGCTATTCTTTGTATATATTATTTTAAGATCATCTATGGTGCATAAGAGAAGCCAAAGTATATAGTAATTCGGTAAACATGATTGTTTATAACAAGATAATTTCCTTGTCGTCTCTAAAACACAAAATATTTCATTTAATCATGTTCCAAGCACAAATGGTATGGCAATTAAATAACAAGACTGTGTTACGTACGAGGGGCGGTCAATAAGTTTTTCGAATTGGTAGGGCAAAACAGAGGAAGGGGGATGGCTGTTTGTGGGGGTGTTAGGACAAGTAAAGACAAGTCAGGATCTGCAGCCGCACGCTTCTGCCTCGTCTATTTAAGAAGCAGTAGCTGATCGCAGATCGTCAGTCACAAATTTTTAAACAATGGAGAAGGTTGAACACCACGCAGTGATCAAATTTTTGACCAAGGAATGCAAGAATGCAAAAGAGATCCATGAACACATGGTTGCAGTTTACACCGACACTGCCTTTTCCTATGCAACCATTGCTTGCCGGAATAGGGAGTTTTGCCATGGTCGTGAGTCCCTTGAAGATAACCCCCGTCCAGGACGCCCGTAAAACGTGACCAACGAGGATAATGTGGCCCGTGTGGAGAGGATGATCCTCGAAAATCGACGGGTGAAGGTCGAAGAAATCGAGAGAGAACTTAGAATATCACATGGAAGTGTTATTAACATCATACACGACAATTTAGCCATGACCAAGGTCTCTGCCCGTTGGGTTCCTAGAAACCTCACGCCCCATGATCGATTTTAACGTCGTCAAAGTCCACAAGGCCAGAGTTGCACAAGCTGCCCTGCGCAAGTACGGATTCGAGAAGCTCAACCATCTTCCCTACAGTCCAGATCTGTCCCCTAGCGACTACTTTTTATTCCGCCAACTCAAGGCTGCACTGCGTGGACGCCGGTTTAGGGACGATGAAGATGTCCAGCTTGCCGTCCAGGACTGGATTGATCAGCAGTCGGGAGATTTCTGGTTGTCGGGAATTTGAAGCCTCAACGACAAGTGACGCAAGGGCATTGAAGTCGAGGGTAGTTATATTGAAAAATAATAAAACACTTTTCCTCATATCTCGTTTCCTTATATCCGAATTGCAAAACTTATTGACCGCCTCTCGTATCTATAAAAAGCTTATGATCGTGTTGGTGGCTCGTTTTGATAATGTAACGGGTATGCTTTAGACATTAGTCCTATGGACTTGGTGCTACAGAATATAGCGTCCATTGTTATGAAGGATGCATAAAATGGAGGAAATAATGCTTCTACTTATGGCTAATGAAGCATAAAGAGGTGTTAGGAAATATGTATTGTTTTTTGGTGTTGATGTCACTCTCATTTTGTAGGAAGCGGTTATAGCTCACGGATGAAAGTGTTGGAAGTCGAATCTTGGAAGTATTTAAAATTTGTAAAAATAAGTGAAATATAAAGGAATTTGGAATATAAATTTGATTAATAAGGGGAGAGTATATCATAAGATGCTATCATGACGACCAAAGGTAAAAATCTAATAACAAAATCAGCCTAAGTATTTATATCGTGTATCCTATCCCACCCCCCCTTTAAGCAACTATGTTGACACAGGCATGATGGGTCCCGAAGCCTCTTTGCGCGTGAGGCTGATACAAAGACCAAAAGCGCAAGTACGCTGCGTGGAGCCTCGTTTAAGCTGGGGCCCCTCATTCAGAGACTGGCGTAAGTGGTAGACACTTCCGAGTCGGACATGATTAGTGCCCTTCAGACATTCACTGGATCATCAGTGAGTCTAACGCCGCATTGTCATAAGAATTTCGTCAAATGGGTGGTGAGTGAAACTAAACTAGTGGACTACTGCTCAGAAGACTAGTGAAGAGCTGGCTGACCAAAGAGCTGTCAATGGCAAACGGGTTATGATAAAGCGAGGAAAGGCCTTAGATCATAAAAATCGCTCATGTAGATTCGCAGGGTCCAGTTTACTCGAACTCTATGTAAGTTGATCCAAGGCCCTACACCATAAACCGTTATCGAGGAAGCAATGTGGCACGTATTTCCTGGAGAAAAAATCATGGCTCTTCAGTTTGCGGATCATCTATTTTTGAGGGAGCTAAGGTCTTGGTTATGACGCGCCATGTGCTTCCTGGGACGTCTTATGCCTTATATTTAAAAAGCAACATCTGCTACTGCTACCTCCATGCATACGAGCAGGGTCTCTTCGGCGACCATTTGGAACAATTCTGAGTGTTCTACTTCGCCCCTACTCCATGGTGCGCCTCTATTAGAACTGATTGCAAAAAGGGTTGGACCCAGCCAAGATTAAAATCTGCAATCCCTCCTCTGCCCCTTTTGACCGTATCCCATTAGACGAAACTGCCGCGCTTGCCTGACGAGTCATTAGATTAACAAGAGACAACACCCCTGAAGGGGGTTGTGAGGCCGTCTCCATGGGTTTCCTAAAGCTACAACCCGAAAGGAGGAATGCAGTAACGAGCTTCGGTTCTTGGCCCGCAACCCAAGCCTGGATTGGGTGACTCATTCTCCGAAGCCTCACCAGCCACGCACACCAAATGTTTCGAGTCAGAGGGAGGAAAAGACTCGCATAGCAAGCCCAACTTCTCCCGCCTTGTTTCATCAAGAGTTCCCGGATTTTTAGCACCAGGAAGCCTACGGCCATCACCGTGAGGTTTTTCTCTTCGTAGATGTCTCCCGCATCTCCTCCGAGCAAGGAGTGGTGGGCATAGAGCTTCAATGGGATTGCCGTTGACCCTCACCCAACTGAAATTAGGTGTACCGGCTCGTCTCTTCCTGTTCACTGTTAGCTATTTTTCTGCACAACACCATATTGAATCCGTGCTCCCTGTTGACCCTACCGGGTTATGAGTTTTGCGAGACCACAATCACGAGGAGAACAATGCGCGTGCTACAACAGGTATTATGTTCTTCTATTTGCTATAGATTCCTCCTTTCATGCAGTGACAGTGTAGCTACACCTAGATATGAGGTATACTGTTATTACTGCATACATTCCATCATAGCTGAACTAGACGAAGAGTGATTTCCACCTTGTTGCACATGGGTCAAAGTGCTTTCTTGTGTTTGGAACTTTGAACGGTAGACACCCTTTCTGGGAGCACTACACGATCAATCCTAGAGGTTAGGTCCTTGGCGACTTAATCGAAGAGATGGAGATAGTTGTCCTAAATATGTGGAAGGATTTACGCATCGACATCCGAGAATCGCTTCATTTTTTTATCAATCTGTCCCTGTGACCTCCAGATATACAGCCTGATTTTGGTTGAAAAGTGATCGATGACCTTCATAGTAGTGACCACTTTTAAATTAAACCATAGTTTTATGGGATCCTATCACATAAAAAAACATACTCGTGGTGCTTGAAGCGGGCGCGGTGGTCCGCATTCCAGGAAATGTCAGAAATTTCTGTCTAAGTCGAGTAATTTAGGTCGGTTGATGAGGCTGTTGACTATTTCTTCGGCCCTTTCAAACGCCGTCCGCTTTTTTGTGTTAGGCCGAGTATGATATGCCCCTTTAATAGGCGCGATATACCTACATACACTATAAGCGCCGCCCGGGATGAGAATCGGTGTATTTTAAATCATGCCTGCCGCTTCTCCTGGTGGTCATACACATGGAAACGAGACAAAAGGATTCTGGGAAAAAATTCGAAGAACCCACCCCAACCTTTTCTCCAGGAGACGGGATTGCAATCTCAGGCAGCATCTTTCTAGACCGCTCTCTTCACATTCCAAAGACGACGTCCTGCTCCGCCAGCATTCGATTTATATCATGATCTAACTGAAGGGCACCTAATGAACTTTTCCTCTACCTCCGGGGGCTGAGAACCCTTCAAAGATATGTTTACGTTGAGTGCGTTGTGTTATGTTCTCGCCTCATACGCGGACACTGCCCATGTTACGGACGATGTTGCGTATACCATGTTTCAACCCCTAGGTAATAGACGCATGGTATTTCTTCTATATTTTTTAAACAGGATTTGGACAGAGGGTACCATTTCAGATTCCTGGCGAATGATCCCTCTACTCGCGTTTCTTAAACGAAGAAATCACTCTACCCCGGCTGGTTTCAGGTCAATCTCTCTAACTAACTACGTGTGCAATTTGATCGAAAACTGGTAAATGTTAAATTAACCTTATTCCTGGAGATCGGAAGCCACCTCTTTACTGCACACTGCGGTTTTCGGAAGTTTCATTTAATGGTTGATAGTCCCCTCCGCCTGGAAAATGGGTCTGCAAGGCTTTCCATTGTAGACAACGCTATGGTATTTTTAAATTTGGTAAACACCTATGATACCGCATAGCGATATGGTATCATAGAGACTCTTCACACGATGAGGGAAAGGAAACACATTCCAATCTTTATTTCAAAATTTGTGACCTCTTTTGTTGGACCGTTCTGCCCCTGCCCATGGACCTCCCCGATCCCAACAAGGTGCTCATTTGGATCGCAGAAGCAAAAACTCTTACGTCAAACTTCTTCTAGAGGAGAGGAGGCTTACTCCTCTCCTAGGCATAAGGGTAAGGTGGAATCCCCCTAATCTCCTTCTCTGGAGGCACCCTTGGACGACTCAATTGCCTTTACTTTCACATGAGACTGCTCCTGATGGGAACGACTCGATAGAGCCAACCCTTTTAGGGAAGCAAGAGGTAAAAGGGCCCATCGGTCCGTGACCCCTAACGTTCTGCAGTCATGCAACTTTAATTAAAAGGGAACCAGCGAGTAATGAACACCTTCCAAAATAAATCTCATTGAGTCATATTCTTTATCATCCCAACAATAAGTACGAAAAGAATTGAAGGTTTTTTTTGTTACCATTGTGTAGCAACACAGCTTTGAGGCTAGCATTGCTTGCATCGATGAATAGTCTTCACTCATCAGGTAAATAAATGCTCGTTTCCTATCTGATTCATGAGGCCATTAACATCAGTACAGAAACAAGCACCATCTTCTTCTTTATGCAAAGTAGATATTTTTGGACCGTCTTCTAGAAGAATCTATTGCTATTTTCTTGAGCCCAACAGTTATGCGTTCTCCTTTGACAATGACAAATCCCTCACCAAATCATTCAATCTTTCTTGATTTATCAACTGGATCTTCTTTTCGTTAGAATCTTCCTCATACATTTCATCGTCATCGTTATCCTCCTTTTCAGGCAATGAATCATCTTTAACTGCACTAGCTGATATATGAACTGGGATTGGCATCTCCATATTATGGATGACTGGTTTCATAGCTGACTTACAATCTGGATATACAATTTTTGACTTGTTCTTATTTGAGAGTTCCGCAATATTTGTCATACAAAAGTAGCAATCAAAAACATGATTTTTTGACTCACGCCACACCATTGATACGGCAAAAGGCATACCCTTCCGTTTGCTATTTAACCACTGTGTGAGGCCTCGTATAACACACAGTACAAGATTTGTGAGGTGCCCAGGGCTTGTCTTGGTCACCAACTTTACAACCAAAGTAATAATTATATATACTTTTGTACAATCTTATTTCATTTATAAATTAGTTGAGAGATAAATCTGAAAGAAATATGCAATTAATCACTGTATGTAAATATCCTTTCAACACCACTACTATAATGGCTAAATTTGACGCCGCAGCCCGTTTCTGCTTTTTTTCTTTTTTATTTGTTGTTGTTGTTTTTTTTCGTTTGCCTTTTTAGCATGTACTTAGTTTTTTTCTTTATTTTATCTTTGTTAGTTTTTACCTATATATTGTTATTTGTTTTTTAATCTAACCTACTAGTAGTCTTTAGCGTTAGTACGGCTGCCTTTGCCTTAGTTAGCAGTCGCCAGATGAGCTCTCTTTCTTAAAAGAAATGCTATTATTGCCTCCGCGGACTATCTTGATGGTGCCTATGGTACCGAGTGACGCCAGTCATCACCAAAGACCTCTAGTTTTAGAGTTAGGAAACTCTTTCAATCTGTCGGTGTAACTCTTGGGCCAGTGGTACATGTGGTTCTGCCTAGGACGCAATATTAATGGATACACTTTAGACTATTTCTCGCCACGCCTCTACATCTAATCTTTTCACAGCGCCGTGATTATTGCGTTCTACCTTTCGGTAGCACAATTTTTGTTACACTAGATCCGTGCCAGTGTACACAAATTGCTCCACGTCCCAGGAGGCGGTCAGGTTTCAATGCGGTATCCAGTTTATTTGAATTCTGCACGTCTCTACCAGGTCCTGCGTCTGTCATCACGGCCGATGTGGTTGTAATAAACTTCACGTTATGGTAGAAAATTCATCGTGCCCTGTTCGGAGAATGGCTTGTGATATTTAGTAACTCACCACGCGCCCTCTCTACTCTTGGGATATTCGAATACGTGACGCTACGGTTGTCGCAGGTAACTCTGGCGCCGATGAGAGCATCAATTATTGCACGAGGAGTTGATGATCAGACCAGCACTTTGCTCGTCCTTATACTGACTATATGGCATGAATCATCTTAGCACTCCGGGCTTTCTGGCAAAGAATATGGGAGACAGCCGAGGGAAACATAAAGTTGCATGTCATTGCACCTCGACTGCTTGCATAGACCTACCCCCCAAGTCGCTTTATCTCGTCATTGAATCGAGCACACTCGCTGGATGCCATTTGAACGAGCGCTCTCCTGCACCTCACTGCGACGGTTGTTTCGTCTCGTAGACTGTTGGGCACATTTTTGTTGAATGTCTCAGTCTGGGTGATCTTCGCGCGCACGTTACCTGTCCCATTATTCGGAATACGTTTGTGCACTCAGACTTGTGTACTATTCGACTTCTTGGAGTAGGCTGGCCCCCTCCATTTTATTTGGCTTTCTTTGGTATTGGTCTCATTTTCTTGTGTCGGGGGGTGAGGGGGTGCTCGCTTCTTTTTCTTCTTGCCTTTGTTTTTTTCTTATTTCGGTTTTGTTTTGTTTTTTCCTTTTGTTTGCTTTTGTCCTTCTTGGGGTCGTTTTTGCTTTGGTGATTTTGACTTATATGGTTTTTAATATAGCCTAGTATTATGCTGTAAATGATATTGCCAATTGTCTATCATTATTAAATTTTTATCATCTCTGGAGTTTTTCGAAATAAATTAATGAATGATTATCAAATACTCGCAGTTTAAATTTCTGCGTTCCTAACTAAATTAAATTCCACTTTATAATGACCAGATAATTACTCAACCCTTTACGCTTTTAATTAATTTCGCGGGATTCTTTGATATTCTATTTCCAAATTGGAAACAGACACCATCAATTAGTTGAACATCTTCTTCTCTTAGGAAATTGATGGGAGACTAGTTATTTAGTTGATTTTCGAGAAAAAATGCGTAATGGTAGAACTGAGACGGAAGTTTGCTATATGTTCAAAGCAAGACTTGCTGGTCTATTTTATCATTTTATGAATTAATGAGAACACTTGCTTAATAAATCGATAGCAAGAATCATAGAAACTGTAATTCCGAAAACATTCTTATTTCTTTTTCTAAATTTAGGTCACTTTTCCGGCACTCTCGTCCTCACCAATATTCCAAGTAAGCTCTCCATCATAAACTGAGTTTCCAAATTAATATTTTATACAAGTGGTCTTATTGAATCGTTAGATTGCGTGTTTTAATGCAAGCAATACAACGCTCAAAGGCTTCCTTCGGTTTCCATATACTACATCTAGAGGATTACTGGAGATCACACTATCATGATTTTCCATTAATGCCTCTTCCTCTTCACATTTTTGCTTCACTCGTCGAATGAAAAATGGATCATTTTAGCAACCTCGCCTTGATGTAGCTCTTTTTTTTTTCCTGCCCTCAAAATTTTGAATGTTGAAGTAGTTCAAGGAAAAGGAAGACTCCTGAGGGAAACAGATAGATAAATGAAAAGATTTTGAATTGTAAAGTTAATAAAAACCAAGATTTTAATAACAAACCCGTAAAGTTTCAACTGTAAAGGCGGATAATATACATCCCATAACAGGTATTTAGAACGAGAACAGATACAAAAATTTCCAAACTATAAATTTTTCCATGTAGTAATGGAAATTATTAAATTTTCAGTAATTTTGCTGATTGTCTGATGAAACCAAGTTTGATGTGGAATGGTAACTAATGATGTTCCTCCTTTTTTATTATTTATTGATAATAAATGTATGAAGACTAAGGACAGCCTCGATAGCTCCTACCTTCCTCAATCTATAACTCAGGGCGGCCAACCTTTTCAGAGTGAGAGCCAGATGAGACTTTTGGAAGCAGGCTGCGAAAGTGACCAAAGGGACCATATGTATATATACTAGAATACATTATACAATAACTTTATTGATAAACATACAAATCAGTGAGATGGTTGGTACTGCTTGCCTTGAAGAAGTGTTTCAATGTCTGACTCGATGGATAAGGTAAACAACAGAAGAATGTCATTGAGGTGGCGATCCGAGAGTTGGGAGCGAAGGTGAGACTTCGTGTTCTTCATTTTGGAGAAGAGCTGTTCGCAACATAAGGGAGGACGAGGTCGCAAAAGAAGGATTCATCGCATCGAAAAAAGTAATAAGCATTCTTTGTTTAGAATTGCCTCCTCTACAACTTTGGTGTTTATGAAACTTTTCGTATCTTTGAGGGAAGTGCATTTTTGTCTCCCCCTACGAGTCTATTGAGAAAGATGATGTTTTCGTGATTTTGGGGGGGTTCGGGAGGGTTTGCGTGCCGGATAACAATATTAATGCTAAGCAAGGTGGCAGGCCACACGCTAGGCCTTTGCGGGCCGGATCTGTCCCGGGGCCAGAGGTTGCCCGCCCCTGCTCTAAGTGCTCACAAACTAATGTCTTAAAGAATAAGAATTTTTACATGGGAAAACATATGTACTGACCTTTATTTTGGGTACCATACTAGTCATGTGGAAATAATTATTTCAAAACAAATATTATAATTTTGCTCGTGAAATCAAAAAATAACTCGGTCCATATCTTTTCACAGTTCAAAATTTGATTCCGCCATTGATACCATTCTTTTTTTTAAATAGATAAAAATCAATGTCAGGAGGTATCAGTAAACCAAATAAAGATTCAATTAAAAGGACGAGATCAAATGTCTGATGATATCTTGACTGTTATTGCGACATTTTTGTTCAATAAGCACCCGCAACGAGTAAAATTGGATGGCTTCAGTTTTTCAAATACGATTCTGATTATCGTCCATACATTCTCTAATGGGTTAAAATCTGTTTAATTCCCGAGCCAAGGAACCAAATGTTCGATGATATTTTCAGCGAAAACTTTGTTATTGCTTTTGGTTTTGCTTGGTCCGAAACTGTTGGTAAAAGGTGCTAGTGAAGCATATTTTGGCACCATTTTAAGCTCATAGCAGTGTTCTTGGGCAAACTTGTTAGTGTTCCAGTTCCCTTAGAATTAAAGCAGCATAACACAGGACTCGTGAAAGCACTTCCATTTTCTCCTCCTAACGAGGAATTTTACAAGAGGTACAAACAACTGAGAGGGAGCTAAAACACCGACTATCAATTTACCCAGTCTTGATCACTCCATTCTTTATATTTCCTACATAGATAAGCCTATCCGTAAAATTCTTCTTGGTGAGATGAAGCATTGCGCAAGCTGAAGCGTCCACACCAACCTCTTTCCAATCGTGAGCAAGCTTACAGGGGCGATCTGAAGCTTTTGGGAGTCCAGTATTCCTATTCCTAAGAGTGTAACCAGGATATTTTAAGTCATTAATAATCCTAAAGATGGTGTTCCTTGATGGAATACCCCTAGAAAATATTTCTTTGCATTTCAGGCGACTTTGCGTGCACGTTTTTTGGGGGGAAAAAAAACTATTTCTGGAATTGCCAAAGATTCAAACATTTATTTTTACTAAAATATATTACGAGTACAAAATAGATAAAAATTACACAGTATCATTCATTTGACAATAATATGTCATTCTTTTACAGTTTTGATCGAATGACAAAGCTGCAAGGAATGAAACTCACCTCCTACAGGAACAGGTACAGCAATTGTGCAGTCAACGAAGAAATGCAGTTTTTTATTATTATTTTGGTATGGAAATATTAGAATAATATTACTTTCACATAAATTAAAAGAAAAAAACGAATGAAAAAAATAAACCTCTTTCGCCAATCTTAAATCACTTTAACATATCGCTTTCCACTGAACCGCGAAGACTATAATATATGGTAATCCGAGCCTTCGTTCGCTTCCTCACTTAGGAAAAGCCGATCTAAATTCTTATTCCTGATGAAGGCTGAATAGAGAAGAGGTTGTTGAGCTGATGGGAGTTCATCTGAGCAAATTTAAATTTTATATAAAACGTTGAATATATTATGTATATGCAAAATATCACACAGGAAAAGGAGAGGCGGATTCCAATTACTCTCGAAAGTACTTGGAATCCGCCTTTCATTTTCCTGTGGGATTTTTGCATTTATTGCTCTACTCACGTGCTACTTTATGAGTTTCTCAAATTATATATATATATATATATATATATATATATATATATATATATATATATATATACGTGTGTGTGTGTATGAAAAAGACGCAAGATACAAATTTGCACAAAATCAAAATTGCGTTTCTTTATAAGGACTTAAAAATGTTTAAGCGGTCTCTTCTTGTGGCCACCTAGGGGCGCAAGGCTACCGAAAAGTAAGCCTCTTAATTAGATTTTATTAATCTAAAATGTCGAAAGGAAACGAAAAACATAAAAAGAGAAAAAAAGAAACAGAAGATCCAAGCAGTCCATTAATAGTTTAAAATACTCAAAATTCTATGCGGGAGGTCTTATCCCTCCAAAATTGAAAACTGTCACAATCTGTCAGGCACAGGTCCGTCGCAAGGACTCAAACATAATTTAGCAAGCCTGCCCACCACGGTACTAGAACAAGTATCGCTCATTGAACTACCCTAAAATAGGACACTTAACCCAAACTTGCTTTATTGTCTGGAGAAGCAGACAATCTTCACAGTAGGTTTTAGCGTATTCCTCCATCCAATGGTTCAAGTCCCGAGAGTTTGCCCGATATAAATGGGAAAAAAACTTAATTGACAGCGTCAAGTTTTGGGGCGATAGACGCAAAAAACAATTCTACCGCGATTCAACATCGCGACAAATGGCCTCGCCCATCTCCCCTCTTCTTTTACATCCAGCCCAAAGGTCTGTCTTGATACTTGTGGTTTATTCACTGTAAGGAAGAGCGAAATGCCGCTTCATATTCTCACTGTGTGCGGACACCCTGGCCACCTTATCACGCGCTGTCCACTAGCCCCAATCAGGCCCCATTCAGAAATAATACCGGATTGAAATGGTACCCTCAACGGTACCAGAAGTGCATGACTTCGGTTCTGACAAAAGAAAACCGCAACCAGTGCGTCTCTACCTAAAGAGAGAGGCTGTTTGAAGCCTGTCAAAGCAATAGCTCGAGGGTTAGTATTAGAGCTTTCTGCAAGTAGAGCATAGTGAGGACATCTAGCCACACCAAGGTGATGGTAATTTACATGGCGAAAAGAGTGACGTAGAGGACACTTCCATGCGAAGCACCCTCCTTTGGCCGTATTGGTTCTGACAGCCCCTGCTCCACCCTCTACCTGTACTTAGAATCCAAGATTTTATTGTGATGTGGGAATAAAATAACCATAGGACAAATCTTAGTCAATACGGCTTTATTTTTCTAACCTCGAAAATAACTGTGTTCGATCCCCTTATGAGCGGAGACAAACGTCAGCGCACGAAGAGATCTCACTACCAATTGATGGACGCGCTGTGCTTAGCCCTGTAATCGACTGAGCAGATCTTACACTTCTCGTCACACACATAGCCAATTACAACTTTCCTCTTCCGTATTCGCAGTACAAAAATACACACACATACACTTCCATTTTACGACTTTAAATGTAAAAAACATTGCTCACTATTAATCTCAATCTTTGTTGAATTGAAGGTCAGAATATTTCCACTTCCTATACTTATATCGTACGTGTTGTTTTGAACGAGTTTTGGGGTATTTTAACATCTTCAAAGTCAGCTAAGATCTGAATATAACGAGATTATTTACTATGTGAATAAATTTGCCCAGAAATCAATGTTTATCAGGGTTTTTGACAGGATAATGTAGGTAGAGTATATATAAAATTTAACTGTCTTTCCTCAATCGATAGACCGCTTCAAAAGCAATCATTAATAGTGGCTAAAAAATTATCTTGGATTCCATATCGTTTCATGGTGGAGATATGACTCAGCGTAATGGTCTAACAGCAGTCTGATACGATAATTTGGCGTTCATAGCGAACGTTGCAGGCTGCGAAATTTCTATCTCTTTTCTAAGCGGCTTCTTAATTTATAACTTCTTCATTTCAATCCAAGTTCCATCCATTAATTGATTTGTGCCATCACTTTGAGCAATTAACACAAGTGCAAAATAGGAAATGCTGCGTGACGTTGCGAAGGAAACACAGCCTTTGATGGTTAAAATAATTTTATAACTGGATGCATGGTTGACTGTGATTACTATATATGACTTACGTATCTGTCATTCGCATCTCCTTTTAACAAATCCCTCCACACTTTTTGGAATACCAGGTCTGAAGCTGACGAAATTGAAGGGTATAAAAGGGCCAAAAAATAGGTCACTTCATTTATTTAATACACTATTATTGATGATGTAAACATTTTTTTATTTTAGTATCAGTAGAATTTCTGAAAGAGGCAATATTAACAGGCAAGATCGGTTGCACGAAGAGATGTCAACGGTGAGAGATTGACCGTCTTAGAAAGGCTGAATTCTCGAATTAGCGTCTGAAGAATAATCAGTAATTCAATGGGTAATTTAATCTAAAATAATAGACTGATGAAGAAGACAAAAGGTGAAAAGAAAGAGAAAGTAAAAAAAAATGTCATATCTCATTATTTCATCTTAAGAAAAATGATCCAGAATGTTAGCTGTTCTTAAGTTTCTAAAAGGAGGTTTGATTGTTTGTTAACATCCGTTTTACTAAAAGGTTTGACCGTTATTTTGATATCTTTTAATTACGATACGCCAATATTCCCAATTGCGACTCATTTTCCATAAATTAAAACCATCTACACGAGAGGTTATCATGACAACAACAACTAAATAAAAGATGATCACACAAAAGTATGTTATAAAAGCGTGCACTGTATAAATTTAAATCATGATTAAATGCGGTCATAAGCAACTCGAAGAATTTATGTTCCAGCGGGTAGAGATGCAGTTAGTGACCACAAGATTCAAGAGTGAGGTCGGCCGGGTGGAACTAAAAATACACCATTTGAGCTGCCTTGTATGGCAAAGTTCTCTCTCCACTTCTGCCCTCAATCCTATTAAATTCACCCACTTAGGTTTCAAAATCCTCTTACACCTTGGGGCTACCTGATGTTACAGAAAATTGGAGCAGTTATTATCTACTCAAAATTTAGAAACGATATATGGGGCTTGAAGCAGTGGCAGTTGTCAATTTTTGGTATATAATAACCGCACCACTTGTCTCGAATTTACCCATATATTAAAAGTATTTGGCAAAGACAACGCTGGAAATAATTACAAGATTTTCATTTTTTTTTATAGCAAAGGTTTACTATATAAGGACTAATTGATACCCTCATTTTTGGTCGGCTGTTAAAAAGGTACTTTAACCATGCTTTCGCATACGAAGAGGGTGCCCATCCCCCAGGGTGCTTGAATCAGTGTCGGTTGTCAAGTTTTGCTATATACTAACCGCACCACCTAATATTACATCTTTTTATTAAACCTGGGATGTGGATAATGAAATGAAATGAAAAGGAAAGAAACAGATCAGCTGATCCCCTCTCCACCTCCACCCTGGCACTCCGTTGAGTGCCAGGTCAGGTGGGCGACAAGGGCCCGATACTCCCTTGTAGTCGTCCGAGCCTGAGACTCAGAATGTGGGGACCTCGGGGCGAGAGTGTGAGAGAGATGATCAAGAAAAGGAAAGAACACCGATAAATTTAGTCTGAGACAATATAGGCGACCTTTGTGGTCATTGGCCATAAAGCTTAACGTGGGACCCGAACGACGGTGCGTCTTTTTTCTTATCTCATTCCATTCATTATTTTCTTTGGTCATCGTCCCTAGTATAGGTTGTAGATCCGGTGAAGGTGAGTTTTGATAAAGTGAAATATTAGGTTGAAATTGAAGGAAGTAAGAGGTTTGCATCTGGTTCCTAGGTTGGCTAGAAGTTAGAATTAGTGTGAGTAGGTATTGGCTTATAGAGTTGCTTTTGAGTATGCTTGTTCTTTTGTTTAATTGTCATCGCGTTCAAACCGTTTTTAGCTTTATTAAATTGATACTGTTACGCATTCCCTTGAGAGTACTTACTTTTCTCTCGTATTTATTTATTTTACAATTATTTTTTTAAGGATCTAATTTACCTGTTTTATTCCTTTGTTTTTTATCTTCCACTTTTTTCAGCTTTTTTGTTATGGAATGTTTCACTTATCTGTAGACTATTTCCATTTCTCTTTCAATTTTTTCTAAGTTACTGAAAAATAGTCGAGAGACTCTCCTTCCTTCTAGGTAAACTAGTTGGCTGGGGGTTTCTTCTCCCATCTCCTCTTGTTTTTTTTCATTATTGTTTTCTTTTTTCATTTTTTCTATTATTTTGTTGATAGGAATAATTTTGCCTCTGTGTAAATCACCTTGATTGAGTTTTCGTTATTAGGCAAAGTGGTTTTTTTTTGTGTCCTCTGAATCTGCTGTAGGCTGATCTGAGAGATGGTGTACAGTAAAGTACAGTAGAGTGCAGTAGAGTACAGTAGAGCCAATTTAATAATAGCTTGTTATACTTTTTTCTTCTTTAGCTTAAGATTTCTTAATTTGAATAGTAGTTTGAGTCCCTTTTTTTATTCCGTTTATTAGGTGTGTTTTGTAGCCTGTTTTCGGGAGATTTACGCCTAATACTTTGCATTCGTTGCTATATCACTATTTTTCACTTTCTATGTAGATGTCTGGTGTTTTATTTCTATATATTAGTACTATTTTAAATTTGTCTATGTTTCTCTGGATCTACCATGTCTTTTCAGTCACTGTCATTCTTGCTTGCATAAGTCCATATCGGTAAGGGAAAACGAGCAATTGTGTCAGGTCATCTGCGTATTCTATATTGAGGCTTCCCTTGTTTATCGTTAGAGAGATGTCCGCCGTATAGATTGTACTATATAATATAGGACTCAAGCCCTCTCCTTGTGGCATTTCTTCTTCTAGCTTGAATATAATTCCTCGATAGTTTTCATGATCTATGTAGGCCTATTCTTCCATTAGATAGTCACAAAGAATCCGCTCAATCTTATTATTAATGTCCAATTTGAGTATTTTATATTGTAATCCTCTCTACTTAATTTCTGTAACGCTTTTGATATGTCTCTGCACACATACCAATGCTTGCCTTTCCTCGTTTGGTTTTGCTATCTTTCTATGATTACACTAAGTGTTATTCCGGTTCTTTCGAAATCCAGATTGCTAGATGCTTAGGAATTATTTTAGTTTAAGAATCGAATTAATCTATTGTTTATTATTTTTCCGCATACTCTCTCGATGAAAGGTAGCAAGTATTTCTGTATGTAATTGTCAATATGCGTGGATAGCTTTCCAGATTTAGGCACAAAGATCATTTAGGATACCTTGAGTTCATTTAAGAAGTATCCCGTATTTAAGGTTGCATTAATAACGTTCTTAAGCCCCTTAAGTATGTTGTTAGAGAAATAATGATTTTAGAATTAGAAGGAAGGTATAATGTTAAATATCTCATATAGGTTCTTGTGTAGAAGAATTGCAGTTCTTTTATCAGACGAATGATGCCTAGTAGTTGGTATTTTAAAACATGAGAGAACTGATTTGTTACGAGAATACTTAGGATTATTTTTCTTTTCCTTTTCCTCTATCATTGAATATGCGGCGTTTAAACCTGTCTCTCATTTCTGGCTTTCTAAGGATTTAAAATTACCTTTATTTCCTGCATTTAGTGACAACAGACATTTTATCTCAGTCGTTGCCACTTTAAAAAAAAAAATTATCCCATCTTCCTAAATTTTAAGGTTTCAAGGATTTCTTTTATTTATTCCCGGGGAAACTCTTATTGAATAACAGTTTTATTTTCACTCTATATAATATAAAAATATCGGAGAGATTCTGGCTTTGATGTTACATAAATTTGCAAACTCCTTAAATAAATTCATATGTATTTTAAAATTGATATCCAAGCTATAGACATAAAATCATTGATATTATTTGAAAACATTGGATGTTAGCACCCATTCGCTTCTGGATGCAAGAAATTGACAAAGCGAAATACTGATTTTACTATACTTTAGGTTCATTCACAGAAAGTCTGGATTTTAAATGTTAGGTTAGCTTTGTTTAGCACTTAATCTGAATATGATCTACTGAAAACGAAAGTATGTAACATTTAAGGGGAAATATCACTTAAGAAAGAGGATGCTGCCCCAAAATTAAATCTTAAGGTAATCGCTTTTTTACGCCTCTGCGTAGAATAAAAATACAAACCCAAATTTCTTTATAAAATATCTTTTTTCTCGGTAAATATAATTTTCCATAAAAAAGACTTATGAAATAGACTTCTTGTTTGTATTCATGTTTTAAGCCTTCCTTGTAGAAGAGGAAAGATAAACATTTTTCCTTGGAAAACTTAGCCAGCCTTTGTTTTGATACTGATTATAAAATAAATTCTAAAATCTCTGGTCTCATTTATATTCAGTAAAGTTTCATATAATTTGAGCGCTGGGGCCTAGGGAATCCCGAAATGACCCGTCAATAGAACCAGAAGTGCGATTAAATAGATAATAAAATTTCATCATTATGTTCGATTTTATGTTTGATGTAGCTTTTGTTTTTAATCAGCTTCCCTTCAGTACTTAACTAGGTATAAGATGAATTCATTACCATGTCATGGAGGATAAGTTTATAAAGTAGAGGGAATCAAGAACCCATATACTAGAGACCAAAGATTGTCGATGCACATTGCATGCGAGGGCTTCATTAATCAGATCCTCAAGTCTCAGTCGTCTCGTTATAACACGGGGTCATCCTCCAGTCATAATTTTACCCAAGGATTTTGATCCTCTATTTTCCCCCATTTGCTCTCGTTTCAAGTCGCGCTTACGATAACGAAGATGATAAATTCTTTTTATGCTCTACGCTAATATATTAAATGCATATTATATAGATGACGAGCACAAATAAATTTAACACAAGCAGATAATTAGAGTAAGAAGTAAAGTTAATGAATAAAAATAATTAAACATAGTACATCTATAATAAGTACATCAAATGTGACAACTATAATTAATTTAGGCGTTACAGTTAGTTTCCAAAAGTTTGGAAACTAATATATAGTTTTATTTTTTCCTTCTTTTGTAAAATTTACGTGGTAGAAATAATTAGTAAAATATTTAAATTATTGCAGGTTTATTAAAAAGTTAGCATTTCTAAATTATACTAAAAACAATGCATTTCTTCCCTGAATCCCCAAATCCTGCTCTGGTCCTATACCTGTAGAGTGTAAAAGGCTAGTTTTAGTCCCTGGAGACCGGTTATTTCGCCAAAAAGGTGAAATTAATTATGTGTAGATATAACACTAGGTAACACAAGGTTTGTACCTGGGCAATAAGTGTTACTTTTCAACCCTTTTTATTGCAAAACAAGAGAAAATAGCCATTTTTTGTTTTAAACGCCTTTGTTGCTTGTATGATAAAATATTTGCTAAAAATAGCTAACTTTTTGTTTTTTTTCATACATTGTAGAACTAAAAACCAAATAAAAACAATTTTATTGAAACTTGCATAATAATTAAGTAAAACAGGTTAGAAGTAAACAGTTTTCCTCGATTTCCATTTGTAATGTAAATCACTTTCCAGTAAAAGCCGCCAAATATAACCTCCCATGGTCTCTTCATTATATACTCCTTTGTATCTATGTTCAAAGTTCAGTATATTTTGATAGAAACCCTCTCTTGGCTCCTCTGAGAATGCTCTCATAGTCTCCTTGAACTTTTCAAAATGGTCATCAAAGATGCGCACCTTCAGGTATAGCCTGCCGCCCATTTGGCCATAGTTTTTCACTAAGTTTTCAACCAGTTGGACATAATTGTCAGTCCTGTGTTTGGTAAATGTTTTCAATCTACAATTTTGCTTGTGTTACCTTAGAAATCAGTATTGAAAATCTTACTCATTTTTTCATTTCCCGTCTGTTTTTCTAATAAACAAATTGGAAGGAAACGTAAGAAGTATTTAAAAAAAATTCTTTTCCTATTCTTACGTTTCCTTCCAAAATTCAATTACTTTAGATTTATTGGAATTAAACAGAGAAGAAGAGAAATCTGTCAGTTTGCGTGCTTCCTTTTCATTAAATTTACTAGCACGGGACAACTTAAATCATTTATTTCAATAATGAGACAAGGGCAGTGATCAAGGGCCTACGACCATTTAACTTCGCTTACCAATTTGCTAATGAAGTTCAATTGTCGGGAGTTAACGAAGGGTTTCTTCGGCTGGGAAAGTAAAATGTGAGTTTCAAGCCGTTATGTCCCTTGAATTTAGGAAAAGAATTTTCTCACTGCTTCGACCTCCGAAAAGAGCCTACGATAAAAAAAGTTGGCATGATTCGCTGTCTACCCTAACCCCCTTAAGAAAAAAAAAACGTAAAGGGACGCATTTATTCCTATCTAGCTATTCAAGAGTATCCCGCATAGGTGCGTCAAATAGTGATGTAGTTCAATCACCTTTGCGTTTTTGCACCTAAGAAAAGCGTTGTTAGCAATATAGGACTAATTTAGAGGAGAATTGCGTTCACTTTTAAAAATATTAATTAGGGCAGCGTCTATGACATGTTACCGAGAGAAATTAAAAAGGCCTAAAGATTATCTAAGGGAGCGGCGAATTTTTTTAGCTCAACTACCTATCTTGAATGGGTGAGATACTTGAGAAATTCAAGCCGTTCAACAACCAATTAACATTTAATAGGAGTTAGTTTTAACCCATATGCATCAAACGCTCGATGACTTATTTTAGATTTGTAATATGTTTCGTAGTGAGGTAAATACACCAATATGTCCTCTATCGAGGATAAAAAAAATGGGAAGGTTATCTAGGACTTCGTTTAAGAACAGCATATACAGTATGTTTACAATCACGATTTTAAACTAAATTGCAAGAAAAGTAATTTTTATCCACTAAATATAGTAGACACAGTCGTCTTTTACGCATTAGATTCTTTTACAAGCATTTGATGAAACGCCTTTGAAAAATCATGCCTGTAAAAATGTTTGCTCCTGCAAAAGTGTAGGTGAACTAGTTAAGATATCAATTAGGTTAGCGACTTTGTTTATAGCAAAGAAGGCACAATCAGGTTTTTAAGTGCCATCATTCTTTAAAATGAAGTGTAGAGGTGAAGACCATGTGGATCGAGATTGTTTGACCATACCTCCCTTTCTATTTTAGTAAATTTATTCTTTGCGACATGCAGTTTCGTGGGTATCAGGAGGCGCAGCCGGAAGTTACAGGTGAACCACTTGTTGTTACATAGCATTTCGGATGCTAAATCAGAAAAGAATGTAAACAATTTAGTAAATTTTGCGTGAATTTCAGGTTGTGCAGCTAAAAGATCCTGGGTATTAATAGTGAATCAACTCCCTGAACAATTTGTTCAAGCTAACTCGCTTTGCATAAAAAGAGTTTTTAAATGTGGTGACTGGGGTATGCTATTAAAAGACTAGGGCTAGTTTCTTCAGGGATATACATAGAGAGAAGGCGAAAAGATTTTGTAATACACTCCAAGTAATCTACCAGAAATTTTCTGTTATTTTTTCATTTCCCGAACCACTATCAAGCAGGAAGTGAAGACCCATGACGAAATCCCAGCTTAAATGTCAGTGTTCGAATCCTCCACTGACTTCACGATCGAAAATTGTAGAGAGAAACTCATTTTTCGTCTTGATTTTTAAATATAGCACCCACTCTTAGGATAAGAGGTCCCCGAGGTACCACGATCAAGGCGGACGTGAGCCCTTGCAACTCGTGCTTGTGAATTGACAAGTATATCTATCGGTATCGTTCCTCTTGGCATTAGGGGCAATTATTCAGCCTTGGGTATTGTTAAGCGTAGGAAAAACAAAAAAAGGGGGGAGATTCCTATCAGTGTAGTTTCAGTACGAAACCATGGCTCTACTTGTCTCACTAACGTCAATTAGGCTAGGAATGTTGCTTGAAGGTCGGTAAGTGGTTGGTCGAAGATTTAAGAAGCACTCACGGGAAATATTCACTTTTAAGATCACCGAGGTTTAATCAGTGTTTGCTAAACAAAAGGGTCCCAATGAACGGGGCAGGTCCTTAGATTATACAAGTGATTATTCCATTTTTTACGATTGACGGTTGTAAAATGGTGTGCAAAAGACAGAGAAGGAGAATAAAAGAGGGATACGGACAAAGAAAGAGAACGAGCGATGTCCATGATTCATTCGGTGGTTATTAACGCAGAGCAATTTCCTCCGAGACGTAAGGCTATTCTTACTGGCTAGTGTCGTGAATCAGCAGTCATAATTCGGCAATTATGCCAAGTTCAGTATTATTTAAGGCAAGAAACATCATTTCTTCCCCATACACCTATTATTACACTTACAAAATTTTCAAGAATGTATTATGTTGCATCTTCTTAATGGAATAAGAGGATGTAATTATTACATCCTCTTAATTTAATGAAAAATGTGTATTTGAAGGCTTACGACATGAGATAGTACCCATCCCTCATCTCCTTTAAATCTTACTGTATTCTACAAATGAAAAAAATCTTAATATTAAATTCATGCTTAAGCCACCCAAGTTTGTTTAATTTCTATAGCTCTTGCTTCTCTTCTCATGTGGCGGTACCAGACTCGATCAGGATTGAGCGGACATACTCGTCAGCGTACGTATAGATCAGGCTACCAAATGGTGGACGCGCTTTGCTTATCCCTGCAATAAGATGGATAGACCTTACACTTATCATCACACACATCCAATTACAGCACTGCTCACGTTCGTCTCCCGTCTCCGCAGTACAACACACACACACACACACACAGAGAGTCTCTGTTGCAAGGAATCTTGCAGATGAGTATCTATATCCACATACCTCTCAGTGAAACAGGTTCCCATGCTATGGGGCAACAAAGATTCCAGTGCGCTGTTTTGTGTCAAAAACATAATACTTCCTGCCATCTCTTCCAAAAAGAGGACTCGCTCCTGGTGACCTTGGTCGCCAAATCAAGAGAAATGTATCAGAGGAGGGCTAATGTCATTAAATCTGTTGATAGTTTTAATTCTGATAATAAAATGAGGGAGTGAAAGAAATAATATTTTGGTTTTCATTAGCTTAAATTTCGTATACAGTTAGGGCTACATGATGTTACGAAGAATCTAAACATCCTCTTAATTTGTATATGTTTCGTTTTTTTTGTCCTCAGTTTCAATCCCAACGGAGATAGAGCGAGGACTTAGTGCCGCAACCTGGAAGATAGAACAATAGGGATCTAAGAGATACTTTAAACAAAGCAGCAGAGGATCACGGTTTAGTCAACCGAAGACACAAGCGAATAATATAGAGAGTAAACGTAAAACCGCCGCTTCAATTCTTTCAACTCAGTTGCTAAAGACAAAGCAGCCCAGGGATTTTGATATGTGCACATATCATCCTGAAAAGAAAGGCATTGGAAGTTAAATAAAATGTTTAACTTCTTCTGATGATGGTCATGGATTTATTTTTTAACAATAATTTAAATCAACAGGAATTTTCCAAAAAATAGGGACCAATCTTTTTTAAAAAAATTGGGGTATAGATTTTCAATGGGAATGAAAGAGATTGTCTGGAATTTACTTCATAGCGAGAGATTTTTCAAGTGGTCTAAGAAGAAATAATATGAAGATATCTGTATTAGTTCTCCAGCAGTAAGAGTAAAAATATTTTATATTTTTGTATGAAATTCGTACTTTTAATCAGAGCAGAACTAAATATAATATATTTTGTGAGTTGAAATACTATTTTTGTACATTTCTATCTTGTATATATCAGTCTCGGAAGTATCTTAGCCCATTAATTTTCATAATTCGCTAGAAGCATAGCTTGGAGCTGGTCAGATGATGTCTTGAATATTCCAAACTAAATTTAAGAAAATCAACATCTTTGAAGAGAGAGAAAGAACTGAAAGGTAGGTATTTATAACTTTATTTATTTAATAAGTGTAAATTTGTATATACGAGTATATAGTTATATCATCCTCAATTTTAGAAAGTTTGTTGCTTAAATGTATAACATTTCCACCATGAATTTTCAAAAGATTGTTGTAGATTATATTTATCTCTACTCAGCTAGGTTTCCAATGTCGATGTCGAACCTGTTTTTCTTCCGTCTACACAACCTCCGTCAAGAAGAAAACAAACGGAAGGCTCGCCGAGGACCTTACTTTGACAGGGCGAACATCTTGACTCTAGCACCCTCCCGTCTTTACGAGAAAGCTCCTTTGTCTCCATCAGACTCCTTGGACGAGTTCGCGTCACACATTCCCAGGTGCTCCTATTAATTTTAACTTGAAGGGAAATTAGACTAGATTAAAGTGTGCTTTCTAACTATATATACATTTCTTTTTATATGTTTAAACACTAAATGGGTTTAAAAAATAAGGAAAAAGGTAGATTCATTGAAATTTCTGAGTTTCATCCTCACGCGACTGTTTGTGAAGGTAAAATCTCACCGATAAAAATAGTGAAATCTTTCTTTCGTCTGATTAAGAACTCAACAATCTTGCCTATAGTGGTCTTTCAATGCCATGGGTGAAAGCTAATTAGCTTTATCGTTAAGTTTAATATTATTTACTTGCTCATCTAATAAGGTAAATGATGTTTGTATTACAACTTTATATGTACACTACTATATTTATTATTTACCACTGAATAAATGAAAAGGGCTAGAATGCTGAAGAGAACAGTTATAGTAGCCAAAAGATCTACGTAGAGCAAACATATTTGAGCGATAATTTTATTGACCTTTACCGTGCCTTAAATACTGTGTAGTAGCCATAGATAGGAGTGGGTTCTATGACCGCAAAATTATTTACATATAGATATTGGAGCCAAATATTTTATATTGGATTTGCCTTTTTTAAAATTATTGATTAGTGAATCGGCCTTCTTCTCAAGAGATGAACATTGGCTTTAAAACTTCTTAACTTTCTTGGAAAATTTAATGATCAAAGTAGGATAGAAAAACATAGTACCGTATACAAAATGCCTTTTTCAAGCAGAGATTTGAAAAAGCTTGGATCTCATCACCTCTAAAAGGTAAGTCCTCAGAATTAACTTTTTATTTTACCAAAACTACCAAACAAGTATCCTTGTCGTAGGTTAAGTTAGATTTCCTGACCTCCGCTCGCTTCCTTTGACTCGGAAGGGAACGTAGCAAGCCCACAGGACACTGCCCTGAAAGATGCACTCTAAACGTGGGTTGCCCTAAATCGAGTAAGAGTGACTATTTTCCTTGGCCGAATTAAATTAATTAGCTAGGAGGTTCTGAATATCAAACTGGATGAAACAAAATAATCTTTACTATTGTACATACAAAGTAAAATAATGGATACAACCTAGAAAACAAAAGAACTAAATACGCAAAAGGCTTACACACGTCAGCTCCAGGCAGGAACCGTGAGCAGCTACACACAAACATACATGACCGACAAAAGGGAAACTACCATTCCGGGTGGATCTGCTGCCCGAGGATTTTGTACCCGGAGGAAGGGCTTAGGGTGGGCAGGGTATGAGCGTTGAGCTCGATTGCTTTCAAATGGTACGGTTGGGTTTGCTCTTGACCGATTAGAACTCGGCCTGCTTAAAGTTATGAGAATAAAACCTGTCTTCTAATAAATACTGCTAGCCTCGAAAGGAGGGATCGAGGGAATATTTCGCCGCGGAGAAGCTGAGTGGAATACATCAGTGTGGGAGTCTCCCCATTCCTAGTTCTTATTTCTTCTTGTTAAATTTTCTTGTCTTTGGGCTCTTGAGGTAAAGGAAGCCGAGAGAAACAATTATTCTACGTTGCGTCCTCTTTGGCAAAATACTAATCTTACCCAGGCCAACGCTTAACTATTTATACGGGCCCGCCGTAAGTGAATTTTACCGAGGCGCCGGGAGTGAAATTAGACCTTCACGCCATCTCGTGGAATCTCTCGTTGTTACAATTACTCTCGCTATAGGGCGTCTTATCAAACGGAAGTTACCTAAAAAAGAAGCCGATCGCGGGTTCTTTCTGTCCTACCCGTCTCTCTCTCTATATATAGATCTGATCTCTATTTCTCTCATCTTTGACACCTCCTTCCCCCTTAAGATGAAACTTCCGGAAAGAAGTGACATCCAATAATAACAAAAAGGAGGTATACATCTTAATTTCGAGACAACAAAACAGACAAAAAAAGAAGAATACATGGCACTTAATTTAAAAAATACACAAACCCCCCAAAACAAAGGATCCACATAGAGCGACTGGGAAGTACATATGTATAAGGATTGTCATTACAAAAAAATAACTGACAAAAACCACAATTATCAACAAATACCTTTAAGAAGGAGGATCACCTGCCTTGGGTCCATAACAATATAAAGTTAGCACAATCAGTCTACTATATCAAAAAAAAGGTACAGATTCCCTTAAACTTAATTGAATAATTGCCACTGCATATTTACAAAAAAACTCAATCTTAAAAATGAGAAAAATTTACTCTCAATAAGAATCATTTCGAAGAGGAATTCAATGGATTCCTACTTAAGCTATCGACCATAAAGCTATCGGAGCCTTTAATATACAGCATCCTAAATTGAAATTCTTGTAAAAACAAACTCCAGCGCATTAGACAACAATTATTGTTTTTACATTTCAGAGGTTGGACAAGGGTTTATGGTCAGTTTCTATTACAAACTCTTTCCCTACCAAAAACATTTTAACTTTTGAGTTCCCCAAATTATCGCTGGGTAGCAATTTCATACTTGCATATGCGATGGAAAAGCTTTCATCATTTTTCCCGTACTGGACTATACACAGCCTATGTCCTCGTTGCTGGCATCTGTTCGAATGCCAAACGGTTCATCGGAATTCGGCAAACGTAATATGGGCGCCGACGCGAGTTTTCCCTTAAGTTGATTAAAAGTCTTAACTCACAGAGGGTTCCATACGAGGCGCTCGGGGCCTTTTTTTAAAGGTTCACCCAAGGTAGCAGAGTGTGAGGCGAAATTCTGAATAAAGCGTCTGTAAAAGGACGTGGAGCCAATAAAGGGGCTTAATTGCTTCTTGGTCGAATTTTATCTTCCTAGGGAGCTAGCCAGTTATTTCTAATACGGAAGCCTAAATAGTAAATTGTACTCTATGCGAAATGAAACTTACTGGGATCTATAGTTAGATTATGCTCCTAAAATCTTAGTATAAGTTGCTTGTAGAGCAGTAAGGGGTTGATTCCATTCATTCGTGGCAACATAAATATTATCAAAATAGAATGATATATTTGGTAATCCATCTAATATCCTTCTCATCATCCGATTATAATTACCGTATGCAGTCACAAGACCAAAGGAGAGTCGTCGAAATTGCATTAGCCCATATTCAGTTGGGAAAGCCGTGTCTTTCTTGACCTCTTCTCGTAACGTAATTTGATAATAAGCCTTGCACAAATCCAGCTCGGTTATAAATTTGGCTTTCTCAAACAGATGAAGATTCTGGTCAATAAAGGGGATCGGTTCTGCATCGAATACGGTAACGGAATTTAATTTCCTAAAATCGACGCACATACGGTATATTCCATCTGGTTTCTTAACCATAAAAACCGGAGAGCAATAATCTGATTTTGACGGTTCTAATATTGTCAAATTTACAGCTCGTCAACCTCATCATTAAATGCTTCTCTTATATGTATGGGCAGCGTAAACGGCTTAGATAGAACTGGTTCTTGATTGGGCAATTGGATGTTGTGTTCAAATTAGGGTGTACAATCAGGAATTACCGAGATGACGTCACCAAATTGCTTCAGGAGCGCTTGCAGATGGGTTTTCTGTAGCAGCGACAGCTGATCGCTCACTTTTAGTTCGGCCGACGAAGATTACGTCTAACAAGACCTGTAGGGGGTATTCACTGTCTTTATCTATGCTAGCAACTTGTACTACACTTATGGGTTCCATGGGATAATTAACCTCCATAGGCAATTCCTCATCTATAGCCACAATCTGGTTAGCCAATGCGCGTCGGTGATACTTCTTGAGAAGATTTACCTGGAAAATCTTCCTTCCTGTTGACGTTTCAATAAAAAAAAATGCGGGAATGCGTTTCTCGATCACTTAATAGGGGCCCTTCCATTAGCTCAGTAATTTGTTGTTTTTAGTTGGGAGCAACAACAAAACTTCCTCACCTGGCTTAAATTTTATATCTTCAGATTTGTAGTCGAAGTAAGTTTTATATTTATCCATGTTAACATCCGCATTTTGATACACTATTTCGGCGCATTTTTCCAACCTATATCGTAATTCGAGCACATACAAGTACGAAGATTGGATTTCCTGATCCAGTTGTTGATTTGTAAATAGCTCCTTCAAAATACTCAATGGAGTGCGATGGGGAATTTTTCTATGCAAAAAATGAGCTACCGGAAGATATATGTGCCATTTCTTTGGCTGCTCGGCACATAATTTCTTCAGAATAGCTTTGAGACTGCCATTTTCCCTTTCGCACATTTCACTTCCGGCTGGGTGGAACTGAGTCCTAAACAAGGGTTTTATCATGAGTAACTTGCCCAAATATTTCATCAATTGGAACGTAAATTGGTGGCCACGATCCACCAATATTCCTTTCGGCAGCCCAATGCGGGAGAAAATCGTGATGAGCACAAGAGATGCTGTTAATCTTCTTAAGTGACACAACCTCGAGGAATCTGGTAGAAAAATCGGCCAGAGATAAAACATAACTATGGCCCTCACTTGAAGGTAGGTGAATTAGCCCGATCAAGTTAATTGCCACTCGGGAGAAGGTTTCGGAGATTATTGGGGTGTTCTGTAAGGGTGCAGGCTTGACACGCCCTCTAACCGTGGTCTTCTGGCAGATGGCGCACGAACGAATTAAATCAACTAAATACGAGGTTGTGGATAGCAAACTGGGTGAAACAAAATAATCTTTACTACTCTACAAACAAAATAAAATAATGGATACATCCTAGAAATAATAAAGAAGTGAATAGGCGAAAAGTCTACACACGTCAGCTCAAGGCAGGAGCCGTGAGCACGTACAAACAAATGTACACGACTGACAAAAAGGAAACTACCATTCCGGGTAGATCTGCCGCCCGTAGAATTTGTACCTGAAGAAAAGAGCTTGGAGAAGGGGATTATGAGCACGGTTGGGTTTGCACTTGGCCGATTAGTACTCGGCTAGCTTAAAGTGTTGAAGGTGAATACAACTTGACTTCTAGCAAACACTGCTAGCCTCGAAAGGAGGGATCGAGGGAGTATTTTTCCGCGGAGAAGCTGAGTCAAATACAGCAGTGTAGTACTCTACTCGTTCTTAGTTCTTATTTCTTCTTATTAAATTTATTGTCTTCGGACTCTTGTGGTAAGGAAGGTCGAGAGAAACAATTCTTCTGTGTCGCGTCCTCTTTGGCAAAATACTAATCTTACCCAGGCCAACGACTAACTATTTATACGGGCCCACCTTAAGTAAATTTTACCCAGGCGCTGGAATTAAATTTAGACCTTCATTTCATCTCGCGGAACCTCTCGTTGTTACAAGTAGGCTCGCTATAGGGCGTCTTATCAAACGGAAGTTACCTCAAAAAGAAGCCGATCGCGGGTTCTTTCCCTCTCTATCTCTGATTTCCATTTCTCTCATCTTTGACAATCCTTAAGTAACCTTTTCGTAAAGATATGCATAAGATAGATGATATGAAAGTGGGAATTATGGCTTTCTTCTAAGATTGGGCGAATTTATGAATATACAAAAAACAAGCTGTAGAAGAAAGAATCGAGTAGTAAATTAATAATTAGAATAAATAAATATTTACACAACTCAAATTGTCAGTAGTGAGAACCAACACAAACTATATCCGGAAGCCTTAAATGACTTTTACATCTAAAGAAAGTTGCAACTCGATTTCTGGCATATTTTATTACACTACAAACATGTCTTATTTTTTAGAGTAAACAAATATATTTGCATAGACATAATATAAATAATCTAAGGGTACTTTGGGGAAATGTTTCTAGGGTTCTTTCATCAAAAGTCGAAAAACAAGTTTATGAATTCGAAAATAACGGCCGAACTCTAACCGAAAGAATAATCTTTCAGATGCTGCTAATGGAAAATATACCTATATGTAACTGACCTATATGCATCCTTAAAACAATAAAAGAATCCTTCAGAATCATCGCTTTTAATTGACCAGGTATATATCTAGAGTTAAAAAATATGAATTACTAGAGAAGAAGGAGAGAGTAAGAAAATATGAATTGTTCGCAAGATCTAAACTTATTATTTACACAACCTAAGAGGTTTTGGCGGGTGCCTTTATTTTTTAGAATTAATCCGGCAATCTATAGTAGGAGCCTAGAGAACGAACAATATTCTCATTGGATTTTGTTTCTAGCTCACTTATTGTTCGGAAGTTCATGATATTTATAATTTAACAGAGGTGAGTGATATAAGTGACCTATTCTTTTAGAGGTGGCAGATGCTCTGAATGCCATTTTTGCCTGTTAAGTAAAATACAAACTGCCTTGCCGGTTTCTCTTTCCGGGAAATATGCTTTTACAGGAAATGTAATTTCGTGGCATTAAGTACACTCACCTAATTTACCTACCCTTTTATTCGTAAGAACACTTCAAACAGGTACGTGTTGAATCTACAATGACTTGACCTCGATTAATTCTATAAGAGGCAACCAACTACTTGCTAGAGCACATCATTGTTAGTGAATTTAAAATGCAAGCCGAAAATTGAGTCATTATTGCCCGTAATGTAAAGATGTATATTAAGAAGTACTTTAAACTTGACGCATATTTTTACTCGCAGAAACTGGCACATATACATTATACGTTACGAACTTTGCCTGAAGAATCATATGTTATGAAAGACGTTGAAGTGCAAATGATGAGTCAGAATCTGAACGGAGGGCAAGGAAGGATACCGCATATGAAAGGAGGAGATTGAATTTACATAAGAGATTAAATCCCCCCATCTCATGGCCCTATTGTCGAAATGGGAGTAAACTTACTAAAGGCGTGGCAATGCAATGAACGAAGCATTTTAACCTAACGAAAGAAAATTTCGGAGAATGAGAATTCAAGAGGATGTGAAGATCTGTGACCAACGTTGAAACAATTACTCCTGCGCATCAGAGAGTATGGGCATTATCCTTTCCATATACCAGTTTACATACGAAGGAGTGCCAATGGAAAAGATCTCTGATTTGAGTGGTTGATAGTTAGTTTCAAGCTGATGTCAAATGAATTTGAGGTAGCTTGGGAGACACCAAAGCTCAAACAGTGTGTCATCTACTTAACAATGATGTGAGAAGCTAAGATTTTAGAAGAAGAACAAAGTGAGCCTTGTGTAAGTGCGAATTGATCGAGTTCATGGGCAGCTTAACGCTTGAAAGTACCTGCAAGGAAATATTAAGTGACATCTAGAGGTTTCTGTGCCCTCTCGGCCCCAATGCCCCCTTATTTTTTCGCCCTGGTCTCATTGCCTTCAGAAAGATCTAAGGCTATATATTTCAAAACGCGTTTTGACCTTATCTTTATCTTTTCCCTTACAGATCTCTCGTTGCAAAATTTAAGGTTGATACGTCCTCGTTGATATTGCGCTTCTAATTGGTGGAAAATAAATGCGTTTAGAATGGCACTCGTGTACGTCGCAGCACAATACAGTATAAAGTTCAGTAAAATTAGAGAACATTGGTAAAAAATACAGAAGAGAGGATTAATTTAATTTAACTGAAGAAACCGCCTTGCAAGTGTTATATCTATATCAGAGATGAAACTTTGCTAAATTAACGCCTTGCATTGCATATGAGAATAATTCTCAAAATATCTATTAATTTGCAGGATGTTTAATTTTGGGGGAGGGAAAATTATAAACACTCGGTCTGGCTTTTCAAAATTTGTCAAACTGAGTATTGGAAGAAGTAGGAGACGAAGATAATTAAAGAGTTTTCATGGAAAAAAAGGAGTTAAATTTTCCGCGTAGATGGATTTTGTTTACTTAATTTTTAAAAATCAGATAGAGAGAGGGGGTTTGTACCTGAGAATCGTCTCTGTTATACCCGGGAGGAAGACGGGAGCTGCAAGAAGGTGTTTATAAACAGAGGCAAATCTTGTTACGCTGTTGCTTCCGTTAATAGAAATAATAACCGTGGGAAGAGAGCGGGTCATTGCTTCTTAGTAGTAACTGGGCCCAGTTATTGCATATGCAGGACACAGTTTTCTAGCACCAACTTTTGTATAGGAGCCAACAGAAGCCAGCATGCTAGAGTAGAGGAAGAGACTTAGTTAGGTTGATATTTGTGGCTGAGCGACGTAGGGAAGTGGTACCCCGATAGAGGTCAATATACAAACTACTTTTAGAATATTTCTTAGTAGCCAGAGTCAGTTCTGTAAAATATTCCACGAAATTTGAACAATCAGACATTAACATTCACTTTAGTCTACTTAGATATTAATTTAAAAAATAATTGCTAAATCATAACTTTTTTTCAGATTTTAGAAAATAATGAAAAACTAGTACTGATAGAAAAATAAGAAAAATAATAAATGTTATCCTAGAAAGTATATTTCTCAAAATTTTCTTCTTGTCAAACGCACGAAGTAATTAGCAAAGGTTTCCTCAAAATGAAAGTTACCTCATTAAGGACAAGCAACATCCAGGCTTATACTTGACAAAATGATAAAATCAATAACGCATTAAATCAAACTAAAAAAATACCTTGGCTACATAAGAGGTACATTAACAGCCTCCCGAGAACCCAAGTTTATTTGGGAAGGAATATAAACAAGCCTTTATTCTAATGCCTTTCTAGACCGAGTCTGCCGAGAGGAATTTTTTACACACCTTTCTCATGAACGTATCCGCGAGTTAGAACTATTGCCAACATTTCGATGGAAGTATACGGCGCAGATATTGATTTCTTTCAACTATTTATATTTAATTTTTACACGATTGAATATATATATCTGTATATTCATATATATATATATATAGAAAGGATACGACCATCAGTGACATTCTTATTTATTCCAAGCAACGTTTCGGATTACCTAATCCATCATCAGGCTAAAGGGATAAACGCAATTTGTGAGGCGAACAAATGTTAACTTAATCTAAATATAAATCAAAAGCAAATAATTAAGATAGTAAACCTAAAAAAATAAAAGTATTAATAATTACAAGTACATATACAGATCAGCTCAAAGCAAAGGAGAGGAACAAATTCACAGGTCTGAAGCTGGTTGGTTGTGGCTATTACCGATAATGGGTTGGTTGTGGCTATTACCAATAATGGGTGGCAGGTCAAGTCTGAATTTAACGTGGACAAATGTGTTTTTATGAAGAGAGAATCTAGAATTCTGAGCTGGGTGATGTTAGGTTTAGAGCCCAGAATCTCAAAATTATTGATGTTTGCATCAACCTTACACTTTATAATGTGATCTCTGATTTGCGAGACTTCCTTACTAGCTTCAGACCTGTTAATATTCTACCCACGACAAACTACCCATAATCGTATCCGGTTTTGATAAATTCCTTAGACATTACCCTGACTCGCTGACAGCAGGTATGAATTTGTTTCTCTCCTTTGTTTTGAGTTTATATGTATATGTACTTGTAATTATTAATACTTTTAATTTTATAGGTTTACTATCTTAATTATTTGCTTTTGATTTCTATTTAGTTTAAGTTAACATTTGTTCGCCTTACAAATTGTGTTTATCCCTTTATCCTGATGATGGATTAGGTAATCTAAAACGTTGCTTGGAATAAATAAGAATGTCACTGATGGTCGTATCCTTCCTACTGCAATTAAAATTACGCCTTCTTAGAAGCAACCTTGTTGAATATATATATGTATATTTATTTGGGAAATAGGAAGCAGCAGAGGTGGTAATATTCAAATTATTCATTATTATATATTAACTTATTGGTACCGACGTTTCGGGTAGGAACCTATTTTAATGGATATGAGATTATAAATATATACAAACCTAAGAATTTTACAGAGAAGTTTTTAGATATTTATATATATATATATATATATATATATATATATATATATATATATATATATATATATATATATATATATATATATATATATTTTTTTTTATAGGCAGGGGTGGGGAATGTAGAGTTGTACAGGTTAAAGAAATGTTTCAAAGTTAGATAATTCAATGGATAATCAAATTTAATAATAATAAATGTAGATAACACTGGAAAAAATTTTAAGGAAAAAACACTAACCTTTTGCAAACAGTTGTTAAATGAAGACTGGCGAGGAAAGAGTGAGGGGTAAAGGAAGAAAGAAAAATTTATGCGGTTAGTTTATTTTAGAGAAGAAGTAATGGGTGGGAAGAGGAGTCAGAATTTAAGGTGGGAGAATTTTTTTACAGATACATTGATTCCTGAATATGTAAAGATAATGGGTCAGAGATGGTCTTTAGGATTTTGAAATCTTCAATGGATACATCAGTTTTAGATTGGATAGAATGTAGCCGAAGAGGTGGAAACTCTTTCTTTGATAGAACATTTCCTGTCCGGTGGCTAATTCCAATATGAGAACAAAATCTCGCTTTCAGCGAACGCCCCGAACTTCCGATGAAATTCTCCAAATTGCATCCGGGGCAAGTAAATTTGTAAATGACGGAGCGCTTGGCTTCTGGCAAAATTCTGTCTTTACAATTTAAATAATGTCCAAGGAAATGATTAATTTTAGAAATGATCTTAAATTCGGTATGATAAATGAATTTTTTTAATGTTGTTATTTCTTTTGAGAATTTTTTGACTAAAGAAACCTATATCCTGGGAAACTATATAACGGGTGTCTTTGTATACAGTAAGAAGTTGTAATTTAGGATGGTAGAGGCTGTTCTAAAAATCTTGACGTAATTTTCTCTACCAGCGACACGGGAAAGCCGTTTCCTTTGAAATAATTACACAAAAATTCGATTTCATTGTGCAAATCAGCGTAGGTTGAGCAAATGTTGTAGGCACAGAATATTAGTGTTTTATAGTACTGATTTTGAACGAAAAGTCGCAGAAGCTGAAGAAGTTTAGTCCTTGACCACTGAAAGTTCGTTTTCGGAAAACTTTAATTTTGGAATCCGGTGGGAGAATGGAAAAGCTTTATATCTAGAAAGGATAGGGAACCTTTGAACTCTTTTTCACAGGTAAAGTCGAATTTTTGTGTAATTATTTCAAAGGAAACGGTTTTTCCGCGTCGCTGGTAGAGAAAATTACGTCAACATTTTTAAACAACCTCTACCATCCTAAATTACAACTTCTTACTGTATACAAAGACACCCGTTATATAGTTTCCCAGGATATAGGTTTCTTTAGTCAAAAAATTCTCAAAAGAAATAACAACATTAAAAAAATTCATTTATCATACCGAATTTAAGATCATTTCTAAAATTAATCATTTCCTTGGACATTATTTAAATTGTAAAGACAGAATTTTGCCAGAAGCCAAGCGCTCCGTCATTTACAAATTTACTTGCCCCGGATGCAATTTGGAGAATTTCTTCGGGAGTTCGGGGCGTTCGCTGGAAGCGAGATTTTGTTCTCATATTGGAATTAGCCACAGGACAGGAAATGTTCTATCAAAGAAAGACTTTCCACCTCTTCGGCTACATTCTATCCAATCTAAAACTGATGTATCTATTGAAGATTTCAAAATCCTAAAGACCATCTCTGACCCATTATCCTTACGTATTCGAGAAATCAATGGTTATAAAAATAAATTCTCCCACCTTAAATTCTGACTCCTCTACCCACCCACGACTTCTCTAAAATAAACCAACCCATTAAAAATCTTTCTTTCTTCCTACACCCCTCACGCTTTTCCCGCCAGTCTTCGTTTAACAACTGTTCGCAAAAGGTTCGTGTTATTTCCCTAAAATTTTTCTAGTGTTATCTACGTTTATTATTGTTATATTTGATTATCCATTGAATTATCTAACTTTGAAACAAGATTTCTTTAACCTGTACAATTCTACATTCCACACACCGTGCCAATATTAAAAGCCCGACCTATCTACTACAACCCAATTTTTTTTTACATTTTCGGAATGTTTAAATTATTACCGTATAATATTAATCTTTCAGGAATTTTGTAAATTTTTCCAGTACCAGAAGATGGGTGAAACATTTACCCGAAACGTTGTACAATAAAGTAAACTAAATGAACTTCCAGTTTTACGTCATATCCATCCTGCAAACTAAATTACAGTTCAATAGGAGATGCTCTTATCAATATATATATATATATATATATATATATATATATATATATATATATATATATATATATATATATATATATATATATATATATATATATATATATATATATGAATGCAATGTCCCGCAGGAAAAATAAAAAGGTGTTTCCGTGTACTTTCTAACTGTATTCAGTTGATTCTCAAGGATAACTACAAGTTAAAATAATATGATAAGGGTATATAATAAGACAATAAAAAATAAAGGACCGCCTCTAAGACAAGAAATCACCAATGAGTAAATAGGAGAGGGATGGGTAAATTCACATTAAGATTTAGCTATAACAGGTGGCAAGGTCAAACCAAGAGGCAGAAAGGGTCAAGAACAGAGCCAAAAGGGTTAAAACGATTAACGGAAACGGAGACCGGTCTACTTTTATATGAGTAATTAAATAGACGCAAAAAATAAATTGATGTTTGTTGGAAATGAAATTAAGTTTCTCCTAAAACTCTTCCCACATTTTCTTCTTGAGCATTTCTTACTCTTGTTAAGTTTTCTCACCTTTAATCTTCTATCATATTTAATATGTCTTTTATTTTTTCTCTTTTTCTTGCATATCGTAATAATAATGTGTGAAGGTTTCTTTATTTGAAATCCTGCATATAATTTGTCTTGCGCTGTTATAAGTAATTGTGTTTCACTTTCTGAATCAAATTTACTTGTCTTTGTAGAATTTACATCGTGGAGCCCAAAGGGCAATTTCATATACGATCCCTTCTCTAATTTGTTTGTCACTTCGTCATCATGGCAGGAAAAAATACAAATTATATAGGTCCTGTAATAACATAGATGGTGAGGCAGTTATTTATAGTTTGTTGCTCCTATAAAACCTTCTGAATTTTTTAATCTCTTCTTAGAATAATATTGGCATTTTCTGAAAAGGGTAAAAATTTGTTTTCCATTAAATATTTTTAAAAAATAATAAATTAACATACTAAGTTACTTTGTGAAAACAGAATCTTAACTCACTCCATATAGACTGTAATGCTTCATGTTAGCTTAATAATAGGGTTTCTTTAAAGAAAATGTTGACATGCATCTTTTGTTTTAGCTTAACCTCTACAAAATCCTTTTTCATAATAATCTTTTTAAGCTAGATTTTGTAAAAGAGTATTAAAAGTATACATGAATGTAATATATGTAATCACACTGGATGCAAATTCCTGTCCACGAAACTACCATTTATCGCAATCCCTCACACGAAGCTGCTTCGTTATTCTTCTCACTCGGCCAAATTAATTCTCCAAACATCTGTGTTCTGGCTCTCGTTAAGTATAAGGTGTTCATACACGGAATTTTTTTCTCACGTCTGTTGTTTCGTGCGAAACGACAGATGATGGCTGCCCATTTCAATTTCGGAACATTTAATTTGTTCTACTATGTATGTTACCCATGTTATTAACACGTATCCTTTTTATCTTGACGAATACGTCTAATATAATATATACATATGTGATTAATTCATTCTTCTTTTTCAATCTAAATACCTGATAATCAACTATAGCACTTCTGTAGGCATTTTTCATATATATATATATATATATATATATGAGGTCTTCCATCTCACTCTTTATATACTTGTATTTTTTTATACTGCCTAATACCTAGAAGAAGATGTTGTGTAACTGTATAAGAATACAATAATTCTGGATAATTTCTTTGCGCTCTATTGCATTTTGAACTGAATACGTGTAGATCAAGCAAGGATTTTTCTCTCCGAGGAAAAAGGTCGTGAGATTTAAACAAAATAAGAGAATGCTCTCGAAAGCCTAACTTTCCTGGCAAACTTTAATTTTTTGTCCTTAAGTTAGTTTTCGAAGACCCCAAATTACCTCCAAAGATGTGAATCAAAAGGATAACTTTGATAAACTGCACCAAAATCACATCATATTACGTCAGTTCTAGCATGTCGAACGTGATTGTACGCAAATAGGCACAAGTAAACTTCTTATGCTAAATTTTGCGAATGTATTAACACTTAAGTAGGATATATCATTATATAATGATAGTTTACTATTAAAACTATCCATACCACATATTTGCCAATTTTATTATAGCAGGTTCCTGACAACGATCGAGCAATTTAAAAATCAAACTAGTTCGTAGAGTCGCGAGTAAGAGCTTCTATATATTAGATCACTCTGAAACTCAATGATGCCTTGGAAAAGTCTAATAAAAATATTTTCAGGTAAATTGAATCAATTATATAGTTTACTCTTCTTATTTTTTAACCTTTTCTCATTGTAATACTAATTTATATATTCCTACGTGGTAGAAATATTTGGTATTTTGTCGAAAAGTAATTACATGATTTTCCACCTCGTTAATATTTTTTAAGCCTTTTCCAGAGAGTTAATTGTTCACACTTATGCAAAGGTGTAAATCCGAAAGGGAAACATTAGAGGTTTTATTAAATCCCTATTTTTCTTGAGTAATTGCCTCTGCTATTGAAAATATGTTTCACGTCTGTTTGTTTTTGTAAATACGGCACTAAATTTCCGAATGACATATTATAAACCGTTTTTGAGAAGTAATATTTAATTCAAACCTTCAAGATCTCTCAAACTTTTGAAGTAACAGACATTTCTTCATTATTTTTATGGTTTATCCAGCAGTTGTCTCTGAAAACACAGTCTATTTCACAGTTAATGCTTCTGAAATTAAGACAAATAACTAAATAAATTTTTTTATTACATCCTCATCTTCAATTAGCTTATTAGGTTCTGGTCGAGGGTCTTTTCCATAGATCAAGTACCTTAATTATCTCTATCAACCGGGCTGTGTTCTTCCTGGTAGATCCAGCACTCAGAGGTCTAAGACTCAGTGATGTCCTAAATGTATCGATTATTAAAGAGGATTAGATCCTAAAAAATATCCTCTCTCGTGCATTTGAGTGGTGTGGGTGAGCTGAGTTTCTGGATAACTCATCAGGACCAGAAACTATCTCTATCTTGATGCTTTACCTCTCAAGGGAAAATGGATGAATGGTGCAGTTTAGCCTGAGCAGTGTTGCCGCTATTCATCTATTTACATGGTGGCATCATCTTCGCGTTTCCACCTTTGTGACCATTAAGACTGGTATTTCTCTTTTTTTAGCAACACTGTTTATGTAGGCCTCCCTCTTTTCTTTTCATTTCACTCTGAATTTTCTTCTCGATCCTAATGATGTATTCATCATTGCCTCCTCTTTGATCCTTTCACCACATTACTGTTTCCTCTCTTTCTGCACTTTCCAATTCTAACCACATTTAATACACCCCTTTTAAAGCAATTGAATCATAGTCACACGTGTTTCTCTTTAAAAGCTTGTCTGAGATAATCCTCGAATCTCTACGCTCTCGAATATGACCTAAAAATCTCAGATTCTTTGGAAATTTGAATTACATTTAAACCTTAGAATTTTTCCCAAGTTTAAATATATATATTTTTTAGCAACTTTTCAATATAATTGTAAGTGATGAAACAAAACATGTGCCTAACTTGTTTTCCTCCATTCCAAGCACTAGTGTTTCTCTCTTCTCACCTTAGCGATCGGACCATGGAGTAATTCTAACAGTGAAATATCAAGAGATAGCAGCTAAAACTAGTCGAGGAATCTGTTTGTTATCTTACACAAACGTGAGATATTGATCTAAGAAATTTATAATTCTATGTGAGAATTCGAATTTTCAAATAGATTTAAAGTTCATACTTAATTTTTTACATTTCGAAAACCTTTTGCAACCGTTTTAATTCGTGAATTTTGTGACGCATTAGATTTTAGCATTATTATTTGTCCTGAATTCTATTGTTGACCTCATGAATTATAAACTAGTCGGTGGTTTTAACAAAGAATTGTTGGAGCTTTAAATAAGCCTCGTATTTTATACATCACAACTAAATATTCTTGGCACGAAAAGAGTATTTTGTAAAAAGGCCCCTAAAATTCCTTTTGCTTGAATGGAAAAATACCAGGCTGATTTATGATTATTTGCATAAATATAGTAGTAAGTGAGAGATGAATAAGTGATAAAATAGAAAGAAAAGCAAATATAAACTTGTAAAATTAAATTGTCTTTTGAAACCTGCGATTTTAAATTGCTACAAAGTAAATTTGGCAATTATATAATAGAAAAGAGAATGTAAAACAACACAAGGGTTTCAAATTTCGTTGGATATAGACGAATAGTTATGATGTTATTGCCAAAACAAAATAATTCTCGGGCTAATCTTGGAAAGAGTTTTGCAATTATATCATTCGAAATATAATGTATATGTAGTATAGTATCTCCTAGCATAGTATAACCTAGCATAGCATATCCTAGTATAGCTTAGTATTGTCTAGAATAGTATAACATTTTATAGCAGAGCCTAGTATAGTATCGAAAAGTAGCCTACAAAACCTACCCTAGCGTATGATAGCCTACAATAGTATTAGCTCACCTAGCATAATAAAGCCTAGCATAGTATAGACTAGCCTAGATTGCCTAAAATAGTAAATCCTGCCTAGCCTAGCCTCGCATAGTATGTATATCATAGCATAGTATAACAGAGTATATTATCTCATAGCATAGCCTACCATAGTATAGCCTAGTCTAGCCTAGCCTTGTTTAGTATAACCAAGTCTAGCCTATGATTTCCTCTAAGAGTAGAACTTACCATACCATACTTCAGCGTAGCTAGCATAGTATAGCCCAGCCTTACATAGTATAGCTTAGCCTGGCATATTATGACTTTGCCTAGACTAATCTAGCCTAGACTAGCAGAAAATGTATAGTATAATAGTATGGCCTCTCTTAACCTAGAAACCATAGAAATGCCTAGCCTAACATAGCTTATTACAGCCTAGCATATATAGGATAGTTAAGTATCAGGAAATGAAGGAGAGAGAGAGAGAGAGAGAGTGAGCGTGTGTGATCGAGTAACGAGAAAGGGATTTCGAGCGAAGAAGCCTTGCTTCCAGACCGTCGGCAAACTTCCGGATCGATAACGCGCCAGAACTCCGTCCCGTTTATGGTGTTACGACCCTCACCGCCGATTCCCGCCATCCAGGCTGTGGAAGCGAACCGATAACGCTTCCATCGGCAAACATTGGAACTTCCGGCGTAGTAATATATATTCTCTATCCCGAGAATAATCTTCGAAGTATTCTTAGAGCTTTCAGGTCACGAGCTGTCCCCACGTTGTTTCAAAGTAATCAAGCCTACGCAATACAGAAGCTATTCACGCGGCATCATAAGAGGTCTTTGTAATTATTCATCGACAACGCGCAATCTTCGAGCGACAACCCCCGGTGCTATTCGGTCTCGCAGCAGGAATCCATATTCGGAACGATGAAGAATACGTCTGGAATATGGCGCTCTACTCCGCTTCCTCGAAGAATACCTTCCCCCGAGTACCCATACTCGTGGTCTTCTCCAGAAAATCGTAAGACTTACATTTTCTTTCATCGTTGAAGAGGCATGACGCTCTCCAACGAAGCAACTCACTTCGTGATCTCCTCCCGATCCCTCTCGGGTAATTATTGTATTAATTATTAAGCCTCGTACGGCTAAGACTCACCTCGCGGTCGCCTTCCGCTTTCACTCGGGTAATTAGTGTACTTATTGAGCCTAGTACGGCTAAGACGATTCATTCTTGTCATTTCAATTTCATTCATCTATTGTTGTGAATATCTATTGTTGTTTGTATAGGGTTAAAAGATTATTTTTGTCTCTCCTGTTTATATTTTCCTAACACCAAAGGCCAACGATTGATTCAGTCTCGCCATTTAAAATCCCTTCGCACTCGAAGAGGAAATCCTTTCCTAATTTGGGCTGTGGTCTTCCCTTCCCTGCATCTTTGGAGGGGAGC
This sequence comes from Ceratothoa steindachneri, assembly GCA_963969495.1. NCBI lineage: Eukaryota > Metazoa > Arthropoda > Malacostraca > Isopoda > Cymothoidae > Ceratothoa > Ceratothoa steindachneri. The sequence goes on from OZ018337.1 coordinate 30,243,201, forward strand.
CAAAAGGTTCAGGTTCGGGCTACCTGAATTGTACCACATAAAGCTTACCAGAGTATAGCATAGTATAGCTTATCATAGTATAATCTAGCCTAGAATAGTATATTATAGCCTAACCTAGTATAGTTTAGAAATTAGAAAAGTTTAACATAGTATTGCCTATCCTATCCTCGTATCGTCTAGACTAGCCTAGCCTTGCAAAGCCTAGCATAGTATAGCCTATCTACCATACCCTACCTTACCCTAATCTATCTTAGATAGTATAACCTTGCCTAGCATAGTATAAACTAGTCTAGCATAGTATAGCCTAGCTTAGTATAGTATATCCTATCATATTCTAACATGGTTAGCTTGTCATAGCACACCCAACCATAGTGTAGCCAAGCCTACCCTAGCCTATGCTAGGTTAGCATGGTACACTATAATCTAGCCTAGTCTAGCGTAGTATAGTCCAGCATAGCCTTTCACAGCATAGCATACCCTTTTATAGAATGGCCTAGAATAGCATAGTATACCCTAGTGTTGCCTAGTATACCCTAGTCTAGCCTAGTATAGACTTGCATATACAGCCTAGCATAGTATATATTAGAATAAACTACTTAGTATAGTATACCTAGGCCTATTACAGTGTATCCTAGCCTCGCCTAAGCTAGCTTATCAAAGAATAGCCTAGGCTGTCTAGCAGAGTATAACTTAGAGTAGCTTAGAACAGCCTACAAGTTTATATTAAAACTTAGTCTATCCTAGCTAAGCTTAACCTAGTCTGGTATAACCTATCTAAGTATACCCTATCTTAGCGTAGTTTACTGAAGCCTAGCCTAGTATATTTTTATCCTATCTTAGCCTAGTTAGCATATCTAGCCTAGACTAGCATAGCTTAGTATAGTATATGATAGCCTACCTTACGCTACCCTACCCTAGCCTAGTTAGTATAGCATAGTATATCATAGTATATCAATTAGCCTAGGCTTGCATAACATGGATAACATAGCCTAGCCTACTCTAGCAAACCTCGCTTATCCTAGCATGGTGTAGCATAACATAGTATATCATTGCCTAACCTAGCATACCATAGTGTAGCCTAGCCTAGTATAGCCTTTCATGCCTTGCCTAGTCTAGTACAGCTTAACCTAGCCTATCCTAGCATAACCCAGCCTAGTATTAACTATCTTAGACGTGTATAGCCTATACTATACTAGTATACCCTTTTCAAGCATAGCTTATTATTGTCTAGCCTAACATAATATATGAAATCCTAGCATAGCATATTATAACCTAAATTAGCATAGTATATCTTACCCTTGTACATTATATCTTAGCATTGTATGGCCTAGCCTATAATAGCCTAGCCTAGCATAGCATAGTCTATAATAGCCTAGCATAGCATAGCCTACTCTAGGATTGCCTAACATAGTATGGCATATTATAGCCTAGTCTAGTCTAGCAGAGTATCGGCTGAATAGTTATGACGTTATTGCCAAAACAAAATAATTACCGGGATAACCTTGGGAAGACTTTGGCAATTATATCATTCGAAAGACAATGTAAAACAACATAAGGTTTCCAAAATCGTTAGAATCAGCTGAATTGTTATAATGTTATTACAAAAACAAAATAAATTCAAAATGGGGACCAACCGACCGACATAGTGAGATGTAGAGTCGCTCGCGACCTGACTACCGCGCGACTAAAAATTAAAATTCGATTTCCATGACTCTTCAAGTCGTTGAGAAGGCGACGACAGCGCTCCCGACTTTGTTCTTGCATACGGTTGGTGAGCAGAAGCCTTTCCACGCACCCCGAGCTCTTTTCACCCTCCTTCCTGACGGTCATGGACACTGTGGCCACCGATATGTTCTTCTTATTCGCTAGCGAGGTCATTTTGAGGTTCGGAGCACTTCCGAAGGCCTTTCTCACAGCGAAACGGTTGACAACCTGAGGTTTGCATGAACAACGTCAAACTTTGCGGCCTTTTCCATTCTTGAGCCTCTCCGCGACTCCAAGGATGTTCATCCGGCTGACTTTGAGCCGCTTGGCGATGTCAAACATTTTGTGGCTCGTGTGTAAGAGAGCAGAGATTTCAGTTCTTTTTACTTCCATATTGACACATTTGCATACAATGGAAAAGATTTTTTAATGAAATGTTTTGGAAATTAGAAGTTTAAGTTTGTTTGGCGTAACTTTTCCTATCACAGGTAAACCTCTCGAAAGATAAAAAAACGAGTTTAACAGAAGTTTTGCAAAACCGGTTATATGCCCTTTACGCCCAAAGGTCGTACCTGTAAGTTGCCTTCTTTTCTCGACGTAATCACTGAGGTTTCATAGTAATTTGATTTTGATCATTTTCAGGCGTCGGAGATTCTTTGGAATGTTCGAAAGTGAAAGACGTATTTCCCGCTTTATTTAACTATGTCTTAGTTACTTTATCTTTAAAGCATTTGACACAGGGATTAGTTTAAAATCATTGAAAAAAACATTACATTAACTAAAATGTAAAGGAGAAATTATAAATCCCATAGGGTCAGATGACTTCTACTTCTCCTAGAGATTTGGGAAGCCTTTGATAAAAGTACATTCATTATGTCTGTTTATAAAATTCTCATAGTTAACAATGATCTAGTCGAATTCTAATTAATATTCCGATTTTTCTCGATCATGATATGTAGAAAGTACTGGTTTTCCTTTAAATCTCTCATATATACATAGTTATAGTTTATGCATTGCCAATTCATTTTCTAAATCAAAAACTCAGTTAAACTTTATAAGTATTTGAAAGGTGTAAGTAAAGGGCTAAAAGAGTAAAACAGACACGTTTTTTTAATTTAAAAAAATAGTGAAGTTTATGTCATATAGCAAGTTTTTCCGCACATTTAGAGTAATCTTGAAAGAAGTGATGTGTGTAAGACATATTCTGGGAATTTCAAAGATTTTGGAAACTTTTTATTCAAAGAAATCCATGGTAACAACTCGCAAATAACGGAAAATATGGAGGAACACAATGTCTAACTTTATTATTAGAGGAGGTAATGTAGGTGAAAATTCTAACCCATATTATAAAGTCCTATTAACCTATAAAATGAGAAACAGCAAGACAGTATGTCCTTTAAATCAGAGATAAACATCTCCATAATTGGATCTAGTAATAATTACATTACGAATATAGCGGAATAAATGACAGGGAGGTCTTTAATGCGAGGCTATTTGATAGGTTTGAAAAAATTCCATATATCGATTTGTAGAAATGGCTGTTAAATAATTTTAACTAATTCTCAATAACTAAACAAGTGTTTCTCAATGTTAACTTTGTAATTTAAATCAAATTTACTAGTTTTGTACATACAGAAACAAGCCATACTTCGTATTCTTTCTTACAGAAAGAACTTGGTTCCACAGGCACTCCTTCGGCGTGTGGCCCACGGCCTATTTGCTATTCTAAACCGCTTTTTTTTAATCCCCTTTATAGACTCTTTATTTTAACACCCTGAACACCTTTTTCAACATAGACACCCTAAAACCTTTTTATTAAGTTATTTCATCCGGTTTGATATATAGAAAAACCTTCGTCAGATCTCTTTTTTCATCTAAATTTGTTTTATATACGAAATGATGGTAAAAAAGTGCCAAAGCCCTAATTTTAATACATTTTTGGAACTCCACGATTTGTGTTTTTCATTCCAAATCATTCGATAATTATATTTATTTTTTCGGAACTCTTAGAAAGAACTTTGATAAAAGCTCGAAACATACAAAAAACAGCCCTGCGAATAAAAGTTTCAAATAAACCTAAACTTAAAAACATGAAAGGTTACTTGTCTACTAAGCAAAAAAAAAAAAATTCAAAAATTTCAAAAATTCACCGAGTTAAATTATAGAATTAAGGATAAGCTTCATGAAATTATCAATAGTCTCAGAAATATTAACGTGGAAATTGAGGAGATGGTCAGCGAAGACTTTGTAAACAAAGAACATTGCTACAATTTCCCGACATCAATTACTATTAGGAGTAATATATAATTTACGAATAGAATAATAGTTATTAATGATAAGGAAAGTGAAATACTCTTCTTTACTTTCCCCATTTTTGCTCCTTTTCTCCTGGTCGTATTCTTTCTTCACCCAGTTTCCTTCCCTTCGTTTTCCTTCCTTTTATGGAATATTTCGTTCTTCCACTTATTTTAAATTTTCTATCATCTCTTCTCTTACTTCTCTGTCTAATGGGATTCAAACTGACGTTTGGCTTCATATAACATTACTGATTTAGTTATGCTATTGGATTGATAGTATGGTGTACCCAAGGATAATATTCTTTCATGTGCATTGTCTCTTAGAGAGTGTTGTTCGTTCGTGCAGTAGGATTGATCCATCTGTGCGCTCGCCCAGCTAACTCGCAGGTACTCGAGTATCATCCATGTCTTCTTATGATTAATTTGATCCTTACTGATCTTTTTAGAGAGAAAACTTTGTTTATATTACTTGTTTCAAAACTCTTGCCTTACAAACTTTGTTTTGATATGGATGGATATGGAATGTTTGTTTCTCTGAAGTGCCACCATTGCTATTTCCCTGCGTTAGTGACAATATAGTGAATGAAAACAGGAGGTTTAGACTGATATTTATTTAATTATTTTCAGAGAACAATCCAATATTATAAATGCTTAGACTAAATTGAAAAAAAAAATTATATGCTACAACAGGATTTTTCCATCTTTTTCTTATTATCACCCCTGTTTCACTATTCTTTAAATCAATCGCTAATTCTGTATCCATTTACAAAAATATATAATATATTGAGCGACTTTAAGCATAATTAAGCTCAAAATTTATTTGGAAAGTCACTTTTTTCTAAAATTATGAAAATATTAAAAGGAAAATTAACTTACGTTGTTTATTTAATCTTAATGTGATCCTAATGGTTGATACTTGCTGTTAGGTTTATAATATCCGGAGTTAAATTGGTAAGTTTTACTCTTATGTTACCTCATGGGCATATATCAATTCTACTTCTTTCTTTTGTCACGATTTCATTACCTGCACTAAATCCACATTCATTCAAGTACCATGCTGCAAAGAATAACAGTATATATAGCTTCTTTCGCTTTTTTAAGAGCCATAATTCAGTTATTCAACCTCTTTAAAATTTGTAATTTCATTCATCATTGGATTTTAGTTCAAAAAGCTCTTCTTGAATATATCTTCACTGTCGGATTCTATACCACAAGAGAAAGGATCGATCATCCATGGCTAAATTTCAAAAGCAAATAAATCTGAAAATCGGATACTTAGTTTCCTTTCAATTTCAATAAATATTCTGCGTATTTTGTATTAGTTTCGTTTGAAAGATGTCCAATTGCTTCTTTGAACTCTGGAATGCTATTGAAATATTTTTCCTTATATTTATAGCAAATAATTTTATTTTTTTAATAAAAGCCGTAAGAATACACTTGCAAACAAACAACGTACATAATTTACCTTGAAGCTGGAGTTTTTGTGCCTTTTTTCTGTGCCAAATCTTCTTCCTATTCATTTTCCAGTAAGATAACTCTTGTATCAAACAGGCTTATAAATCTTGCCAAGCAATTGCCTTTTGAAAGACAGCGTACTTCCGCATGCAGAATAGGTCGTTATTAATGCAAAATTTTGAAAGGTTCTGTACATTTGCTGTTAGATTTAATTTTATTAATCATTTTAATAACTACTCTCAGAAGGTCATGAAGATTTGAACTAATATTTTTTTTTTAAATAAGAACAATATATCCCTAATGCTTACCAACCATGAATAGAGCACGATCTGCTGCACAGGTTACCAAATTTTCCAAGGATACTTGTTTTTCGTCAAGTTAAGTCTTTGTAGCTTCACAAATAGATAATCCAATAGTGTCAGTTCTAAAAGTTTTACTGTCAATATTTATTCGCAATGTTCGCAGACATCATTTATGAACGAAATTTCAGCGGAAATGTTTTTAACACGTTTCCTCAATCTTGATGCAACACAGTTTTCATGAGGGTTTCAATCAAAGGCCGTATAAAATTTTCAACAACTGTTTGGGCACTTCTAAATTTTCAATTATTTCATAAGACGCAATCAATCCACTTTCAATTGTTTCTGCACTTTAAAAAAATGATGAAATGGTATTTCGTTGGTTACAATTTGTCTTTAAATTCTCGAAATAAGCAATGGATTCGTTTATTTTATCAGGATATTTTCTTTTTGAATGTTTTATAAGCATTTTCAGCTCATAGCTTCATATGTTGCTTTTGATAATAAGGGCTGTCAAATATTCTTTAAAATACTGTCTACACTTCTTTCTGAGGAATGGGATCGTAAAATTATCACAACAATGATAAGAAATTTAAGAAATCTATTGTGTCAATATTAAAACTATTTAACTTCAGAATTGCAGCAATAACTAAACAATTCATCATTAAATTTAACACTAACTACTCGCTGCAACTGTATCTCTAACACTCCCACAAGAGTTCCCAGGTTTCAAAAATCTTCACGGCCAGTTAGTCAGTGAGTGAGAGTAGACGCCGTTTTCTATCATATACAAAGCCAATGGGAAATAGTTGTGGGAGGAACAACTGATCTCCGAAATAATAGATTGAGATTGTGCCAGCCTAGCTATATAATTTTCAATGAAAGTACTTTATAACTTCTTCATGAGTAGAGATAGATATTTATCTATATTAAAAAATAAAAATTCTAAAATATTGGGAAGTAAAAGATGTAAAAAAGAATATTAAAAACCTTCGTTTAGATATTTTTTCTGAAATGCTAACTGGCATTTCAATGCACATTGCGCAGTCTATGGAACATTGATTTATCTCCCTCACACTCGTAGTTGAGAATAACTTTACTATAAGATGATGCAACTAAAATTGACTGTGTCCGAATTATGCGACGATGGCATGACGTGAATGCAAGTGGCACGCTGGGTTTCAGCTGATATTTCCTCATTGTATTTTCCACTTTGCATTTGAGATCTTCAAGACATTACAAATTCCATGGGGTTCAAATATGGCTACTGGCGGACCAAACTTCCTTGCCAGCTCTGGTGATTCGCCTCGTACCAGTCTTGAAAATTTTCGCCTGTGTGTCAGGTTACTACACCTTATTGAAGGGTTACACAGGCATTTGCTATGGTGTTATCCACCTAGGATAGGTATTTATCCTCAGTATGTCCAAAGAAATATATTAATTCATCTTTTCTTCCTCTTCAATGAAGAAAATAGGCTTATTGTCCCGTTGTTGTAACGCCACTCCACACCATCACCATAGCTGGCTTCTCTCTCCTGAAAAACGTCTAATGTGCCCAAACACGATTATTCTGTGCGTGGTCGGAAGCCTGGGCAGTAAACAACTTCTTATCTGTCGACAGAACAGGAGCCTGCTAGTCATCAAGGAGCCGTAGGAAAAGCCAGTTTTTCTCTTTAGACTCTTTTTTTGTTGGGGTTTGGAAAGCATATGTGTCCTCTAGCAATCTTGAATGGGAAATTTTCAGAATATCTCTCAGCAATTTATGCATGGTTACATGGCTCATTTTAGCCTCCAAAGCAGAGTATCTGGTATTCTTCCTTTGATTTCACCTGATGTTCTTGATGTTCGTATTCTTGATGAGAGTTGGGGTCACCTATATGGAGGCGAGGTGGTTCTCATTATTGAAAGGCAACTTTCTGTCTATTGAAACCGTTTAATGGCTTTAAATGCACAGGTCTGCTCAAAGTGGGGTTCAACACTTTGAAAATATTGCCCGCTGTCTTCCTGGTTATATACATGTACTCAAATGCTTCACATTTTTCAGCAGACATGTGTGAAAACAGGTGTTTTCTTCTATTACTTTCAATTTCCTTAAAAAAATTAAATAAATCTTAGTAGAAGGTTAAAAAAAGTAAGTTGTCGTGGTACAACCACTCTATACCATACACTACTCCTATATTATGGGGGGGTGTTGACTTAATCACTTACTGCAAAGCGAACCGTTGAAGGACTGTTTACAGGGATTAACGACTGACTAGGAGGTCACACTTGACGCGTTGGGTTTCAAATCCTTAATAATCAAACAGAGTGCATCAATGGTTGGCGAGATTTACTTAAATAGGTCGAGAGTATCGTTCAAGGTTAGTTAAAGATGAAACAACAAAAATCTAATTTTATTTACAAAGATTAAAATAAGAATAATAATAGACAAAAGGGAATTATTTAAATTGAGATAGTCTTTGATAATTATTATAAGGAGGGATTCTAAAATGGAATTAATTCATTAATGTAACTAGGCTCAGATCAAAAGATGGAACTTAACAATATTAATAATGGAGGGATTTTCAGTCTTACGGGTCGATGACTTCGAGGAAGGTCCTTCTTGCGATGAGGCGAGTAAGGAACGATCCGATGAGGCAAGTAGGGCACGATTTTAATGAGGCAGGTGGGGCATGATCCGAACCAACCTTCCGATGATGATAGCCAAACTTCAAAGATGACGTTCGACAGGGAATGTGGGAATTCTCCTAATTTCACTGAAAGAAGAATTTCCTTTTCCTCAAAGGTAATTGATGAAGATTAATTTTTCTTCGGTTCGATTAAACGAAGGGAGAATGTTGCGCAAATCCAAAGGCTTGCCGTTCACAGAAGCTACCAATTGACTTGGGTAGAATCACGGCTGAAGAATTCTGACGAACACTCACGGGACGAGATGATAAGGACAGCCTTGAGATGCGGGCTGGACTCGTCGAACTACAGAATAATAACCTGAGTATTTGTATGCCCGATTCTGAAGGGTAAGAGGGAGTTTGGAGAAAGAAGTCACAAGCTAAGCTCCAGACATCTTAATCCGGAGGCGGAGTCGATTCATCGTTTAGCAGCAAGGGACGAGGCAGAGCGGTTCTTTCACACATCGTCACCGGGGATGGGGGGGCTTAGAACGAGTTCGCAGGATTGGGAAATATTTTCCTAACCTGCTCAGGAGTCGAAAATTCGAGAATGTTCGAACGGGAAATGACGTCGTCCATGGCGTGATACCATATCACGTCGCCTCCGATAAATTGGAGGAGTGAGGGTCAGAGGTTGCTCTTTTACATAAGTAATTACTAGTATATATATGTATTAATTTAAGATTATTTGTAAAAATATTTTTAAAATTCACCTTCAAGATAGTGAGTTTTTCCGTGTTTCTTTTTCACTTCTCCAATGTTTGACTTCTTGCAAAATAAAGGTTGAACAAATGTAATGCATCTGAACGTGGCCCTTCTCAGATTTCAAACAAAATTTCAGGCTATAGAAAATCTCAGGCTATGTGAATTTATGCTAAATTTCACGACCATGTTGTTATGAAATGTACGTACAACTAAGAATAAAGGATAATTAAAAATACCAAAATAAAGAACTCTTCATATTTTCAGGGTGTCAAACCTACGCGCACGATTAAATCGCACCAACAGCATTCTACTTTTGCTAAAGTATTATGGATATTGTTAACACATTAAGATAACTTTAGATCTTCTTCAAACGCCTAGTCTCGTTAAAGTATCCTAAATCATCTAAATGGATCATATTTTTAAAATTCTTGCATCTATCCTCATCTCAGACCAAATGCGTTCCCATTCCTCTGATGACAGTTGAGAGCCTCAGGATCACAAAGGCTCAAGCACCATTTTTGACAAACTGAAGAAACTGCATCTAAAGTTTATCAACAATAAAAATCACTTCTAAGAAAGATATCGATTTCAACTAAGTGTCCGACGAAAGCGCTCCTCTTCAGAATGTTTTTTACCAGAAATATGAAAAAAATGTATGGTACGTTTGCGCGCTAGAACGTAAAATGTAACCCCCCTTTAATTTTGTGTACATTTTTTTGAATCACCTGGGATTTAAACCTTAATAAAATGTTTATCTGAAGTAAATAATGAAGTTAACACCTTCCTGGTATCACAACAGCAAAAAGAACATAGTGTAATAATAAAAATAATATAATAAACTCCATGAATGAAGGAATTTTATGAACACAACAAACGACCGCATCTGTAAAATCACGAAGTATAGATAGCCTGGGGAGGAAACCTCAGGAAGGCTAGTAGGAAGCACTGTTATTAGCCCCTGGTGACGGGTTTCTTATGGAGAAAAACGCTGATTGGGCGAGAGATGGCTATGCGCTTTGCGTCGCGTGCTCCCATTGGCTGGCTCCCTCTCGCTGGATTTGAGCCCTTCTGGTTTTGAATGAACGCGCCACTTGGCTCACAACAACAACAAACAAAATTTGCATCCTAAATCGTTCAGTCCTTACTCCACTCGCTTCTATAGGACTTTTAATTTTATAGAAACTGTGAAACAGTTCTGTAAACATCATGGCTAGACTGAGGAAGAGTTGCTAATTCTTTTCATATGTATAACGCCATTTAGGGGGTGAGGTGGCGCTTGAACCACTATGGTTCTGAGCCCCTCACTTAAGCTCTTTGATTGCCTTAGGAAAAAGAAAAATATTTCATTCCCGCATGTTTCTTTTCCTTTCTATTGTTGCAGGTCCCCAACCCCGAAATCATTCGCCATTTTCGCCTTCTCCTATGCCAACAGTGGATGAGGTTTGTTATTTCAATACCCAATAATGATTCCTTCCAAGCTCAACTTCCACCTTTTTAAAGTGTTCCTCCCAATCCTACTTCTAGACACATTTATAACTCTTTCTTTCAAAAATAACTTACATCTCAACCGGAAAAACACAACAATCTTTCTATATCTTTTCTTCTCTTCCTCGTTTTTTATCCACACAATTGAGGCTCATCGTAATGAATCCAGAAAATCTAGATTTATATGTAGCCACTCCACAGAGATGGCCGGATCTAATATCCTAGATAGCCTTTGTCATGCTGAATTTAAAGGCTGTGAGCCCTTTAAGTGAGCCTTGATTTCTTAACCGCCTTAAGCACCATCAACCACGTCCATCTGTATCTACTCCATGATTATTTTAGGCCCAGGTAAACTGGCCTTGAGTGAACTAATCCACCTCACCTCTTTAACCTAATCTATTTGAAATGATGACATTTACTCAGCCCTAAATAAATCTCAAATGAACTGTCCCTGAATCAATCCTAATGTATCTATCTATCAGTGGCGTGCAGTCAATGGAAGCAATGCTTGCCCTATTTAAGAAGAAAATAAAATGAAATTACATCTCAACAATTAATCAATTTTGTTCTCACATTTATGCTTGCATATACTTGTATAAAGCATAATTTTAATAATAGTTCTGATTTTGGGTGCTTTGGAATGAATAGTTTAAGAGATGTTTTGCTTTTCTTAGCAATAATATACAGTAGTCATTAGAGTTTTATGATTTTTTTCTAGATATTTCAACGCCGTGTTAGAATTAAGAAAGAAATAACCAATTTGTATACAGAAAAGGAAGCAAATATTAGCTTTGCATTTATCATCCTGCATCTGCCAACCCCACTAGGTTGCCAGATTCTAGGAAAAATCAATAGAATGTCTAAGACACAATGACGTATCTATTATTATGCTCTAAAGATTAAACAATTTTTAGGTTATATTTAAATAATAGTTCTGAGAATGAAAGTAGCTACATAGCATAAACTCTGTATGGTTACACTCTTGTATCCTAAATATTTTGTTAATATTTCCTGTATTCTTGCCGCCCTACCGGAGTTACCCCTCGTACCTTTGAGATCAGTAGCGGCGAGTCAGTGCTCAGATATTGTGGCGTATTGTTTATTCATTTCTTTAAGTGATAACCTGCTTTTAAACAAAATGGATACAAATGAAGTTGTTAGAAAATGCGATTGCATTATTTGAAAATTATTTATAAAGGAAGTTCAGTGCGATGACTTATAATGAAAGAGAAACTATTATTAAACAGATAGTCCTTCGCCAACACTAGATTTCATCCTAAACAAAGTGTTGGCCTCACAAATGCAATGTAGGCCAATATGATAGAACATCTTGGCTTGCTGGTTGTGCATACTTACAGAAGCTATTTTAACATTTAAATAAAGTGAGGAGCTTAAAATTTTATAGTTATTTTTAATGAATAACATATTTATCTTTGTAAAACTTGATTTACTGCTATCTATCCCCTACCGATGGGTTCCTTCCTATGCAGTCTTGGGCCCTCTAAGAATCCGTATACACAGCTTTGTCTCTTGGCCAACTCTCTAATGCTAATCAATGAGAAGTTTTATTTAGTGCTAACCCCCCACTCACACCATAATTGAATTTCCATCTCTTTTTTATCTAATTTCTTATATTCTAAATGTCATGCTACTATCCATGTACATTCTTTCTTTGTCATCTTCACCTGATTATTTCCTTTCGATGGCAGGTGTTTTGAGGATGTGATCCATGTATTCGCCTCATCTCGTTGCCACTAGTGTAACTTCTTTTTTCTGGTCTTCTTACCGCACCTTTCACCCTATTGCAATCGTACAAAACTCTGTACCCCAATTGCTTATTCGCAATTTTATTGCTCACAATCGAGGCTCGTGATATGACAGTTTTGAGGGTAGTTTTTAAGTTTCACTTTTCATTTCAAGAATATTGGTAATATGTTCGAATATGTCATGTCTATCTCTCCCCAAAATCTCCCATCGGCTTTCTCCACTCCTATACTCAAGTACTTTTCTAATTCATTTATATCTACATTGCTGACTGGAATAACCTGTCAGCTCGTCTCTAATCCTTTCCACTTCTGCGTTTAAAAGGGATCCAATAATAATTTTTTCGTTGGATGCCCTGTCTTTGCGTTGAACTCACTTTCTGTCATGAGAATCCATCAGTACTCTTCTTTATAACAGGGAATCTTTCGTGTAAGCATAGAAAGTAGATAATTTTTTTATCACAACTGGCAATAAAGAAATAAAAGTAGAAACGTTTTCCTTCAATTGTCCTGGTACTTTTAGTTCTTCATTTTTGCCCTATAGTTTTCTCAAAGTTTTACTGTCTAACTAGGGTTAGACACACTGTCCTGGCAGTCTCGAAGTAGATTAAGACGAACAGAGCTTTTGTCCATTTAGACATTTCAATTTTACCCTTTTTTTGCTTCTTTTTTTTACAAGCCTTTTCTCACCTTTCTCTTAGCCGACGGCTATTTTAGTAAGGTAGGCGCAAAGTAGCTTTCGACCATTCGTTTGTTGGGGCCAAGCGGGGGAGGTGGGGGCTATTTCATTCTTTTTTTCTTCCACTCTCTATATCTGTCTCTTTTTATTAGTTTCTTTTTTTACGCACCATAGAGGAAATGCCAGGTGTAGCAGGAGCAAACTTGCTGCGGCTGACATCTTCAAGAATGGATGCTCTCACGAGCACAGCCCCAGTGCCTGCAGATCGATCTGCGACTCAATATCTTCCAAAGGTTTTCACTCAGTCCATCTTCAACATTTTCTTTACAGATTTCTCGTTACAAAATTTCTGCTGAATATGGCCCCGTTGGTATATCGCTTTGAAAAGCAAACGTGGTTTGGTTAGTCATATTCTTTATTTTAAAGTGACAAGATAATTGACGTCCATTAATATTCTCTAAAACAAATGAGTAAATCGGGTCTTTTCACTCCATGGCGATCATTTTCCTACTGTATTTTTAAAAGGAAAATGCAAAACTTAAATGGATTTTTTATCTTTTAATCAATTCGAATCATAGATATTCAGTAAAACGAGTTATTATTTTCTCTTCGTAGCTAAAAATCGATAAATCTCTCCTTTGAGATGCCAGAAATATGATATAGCACGAACGAATCAGGGTCGGACGGAGCACGCAATCTTTGCCACAGTAAATAATTGGGAAAATTAATAAAACTTACTCACCAAAGTCCACTGCCTTGCCATCTAATTCCAGGGAGAGACGTTTCTTTCTTTCGGGATTCTTAAGATAAATCATGATCAATAAAATCTTTTCTACTTAAGCTACACTATGCATAGATATCTCTTACCGCTGAAATTTATTCCATTATCGCTGAAATTATCCCTTTATTTAGTTAATAATAATAATAATAACAAGGTCTGTTGACCAAATGACCAAAGGTCACGTGCTCTCACTTATTCTGATTTATGATCTTACGACCTTCAAAAGTTTCAATAATTATCGGACTAAACTTGGGAGGACCTTGGCAGTTATATCATTCGAAAGGCAATGTAAAATAAAATAAAGGTTTTAAATTTCTTTAAAATCGGCTAAAAAGTTATGATGTTATTGCCAAATAATTCACTGGCTAACCTTGGAAGGACTTTGGCAATTATATCATTCGAAAGAGAATGTAAAATTAATAAGGGTTTCAAATTTCGTTAGAATCTGCCGAATAGTTATGATGCTAGTGCCAAAACAAAATAATTCCCAGGCTAACCTTGGGAAAACCTTGGCAATTACATATATCATTCAAAAAAGAATGTAAGACAACATAAGGTATTCAAATTTTGTTAGAATCGGCCGAATAGTTGCAATGTTATTACTAAAACAAAAATAAGCGAAACGGGGACCGACCGACCGGCATAGTAAGATGTAGAGTCACCCGCGACTAATAATAATATTAGCTTTTATATGACGCCCTTCAAGACTTTGAAGCCTTGGCAGGGCACCTGTCCATCAACTAGTAAATGGTCTCAAGAGATAGGTTTTCAGAGCCAGCTTGGAAGCGCCAGGCAAGGAAGAGATGCGTATGCCAGCTGACAGACCATTCTACAGCTTCTGAGCCACATCCCGAATGAAGGGCTCTTTGTTGTATGGACACAGCAAGTGTGAAGGACATTTATCGGGAAATTCCCGTGTTTAGGATTTTAAATGTGAGAGGCACTTTAAATGTAATTGAAAATGTGATGGGCAGCTAGTCCAGATCTCAGAGCAGGAATGTGGGACCAGAGAAACGTCCTCGACGGCGAAGAACTCGAGCCGCAAAGTTCTGGACAAGTTGAAGGGAACGGTTTGTAGTGTGGGGAGCTTCAGTGAGATGAGAGTTACAGTTATCAAGGCCGAAGGTAACAAAGAGGTGTATAGTTATCTCAAAACTGTTTCGGTCAAAGTGGAACCGAATACGACGGAGGTTATGAAGAATTCAGAGAGACGATTTGCTGACATTAGCAACATGCAATTTTAAATCGAATTGACCTTCAAATGAATCACTCATGTTTCTTACGTTGTCAGAGAATGTAATCAAGGAGCAACATAGATTCAGAGAGGGGGTTTCATTTTTAAAGTCAGCGACATCTGCTGAGATGCCCATCAAAAGAACCTCAGTCTTCTCATGATTGAATTTGATTAAAGTATTATTATATAAGTATTACTTAAGTATTATTACATAAATACGAGATGGGTACCAATTAAATGGTCGTGGCCTTGGTAAAGGGTAAATAAAGGCGGCTACCTGGTACCGAGTAAGTAGCGAACGGGTACCAAGGAAGAGTCAGTATCTACCGTAAAAGTACCGGAAAAAGTGCAATGTAACTATCGGATAGGAACGGATGGGACACTGGGGATACAATGAGGTACCAGGAAAGGTATAATTTAAATGAGAGATAAAATTGTGAAATTCGAAAATTCGATACTTTTTATTACTAGTTATACTTAGTACTACTTTATCTGTATTTATTTATTTGTTATTATTATTATTACTATTAGTAGTAGTAGTATAATATTATTATTAGTGTTATTATCATTCTTCTTTTAGTATTATAATTATTAATTATTTTGATTTATTATTATTATTAGCATTATTCTTCTTATTATAAATTATTATAATTATTATTGTGACTATTTTTATTACTATTATATCTTATTTATTATTATTGCTATTATTGTTATTATTATTCTTAAGTATTATTTCGTCTCGCCCCTCACCATTTTGTATCAGCTGGACAGATTTCTTTGCACTAGCCAAGGTTCCATCGGTGGACTACATGCCATTCCGGAATGACCTAGCACCAGGGTAGGATAATAATAGGTGATCACCCACCCTACTCGTTAGTGGCCCCGCCTATCTCGAGTTCTCTTTATTACATACACACCTACATCTTCCCGGATTTGTTCTTCTACACACAGTGGTTCTGGCTGTTCGGCACAGCCTCGCCGTCTTATGGGTCTTTAGTCGAGTGGCAGGGTATATCGTGAGGTCATTACCTGCTGCCAGGGCCGAAAGCCCACTGGCTAAGGCATGTATTAGGCACGGAGTGAGCGGGGCAGTCGACTCTGCTCAACTTCTTCCACTACACAGATTCGGGTGCTACGTCGACACTAAGTTTTAGGGCCAAAGCTCGAGGACAAATTCGCCTGAATTGCGGGTATGATTGTCAAGGTCCATCTCATCTTGAACCGGTGGCCCGAATATGTGTAAATTATCACATACTGGAATTTTATGTTCATATGGGGATTTTTCTCTTACCCTGTCAATGCACCATAATTACAGGTTGTTGGCAAAGGGCAAAATGATCAATCAAATTAGAGCACTAGCTATCTTGATTTGTAGAGAGCCGATGGGGGCTTTCTGGCGAATGCGTCGAATACCTTGGGGGAGTGTGACGCCGCACTCTACCATGAACTTCGTGAAAGGAGAGGTTTATGCGAGGAGACTCGCGGACTACTACTGAGAAGAAATCACCTTCGAGCAGACCGACCACGGCGCGGTCAAGGTCGAACGTGTGATGGGAAAAGAGTTGCCAATATAGTGACCCATCTCAACAGTCTTCATCACGATAGACCGCGACAGGCTCCCTGAGTTGGTACATGCCGGTTGGTATCGATACCGCGTGAAGCCATTCGTGCAACTGCCACGGAGGAGCTACTACTACCACCACTTCGGCCATAAGAAGAGTTTGTTTAGGCGCGCAAAGTCGGGCTTATCCTGTGTGTGTGTATGTTGCTCTAAGGCCGTACACGGTAAGTCCCTATCGAGTATGGCCAAGTGAGTCAATTGCGGAGAGCTACCGTACTCAACTTCTTCGAAATAATGTGGTGCATATGTGCTGTAGAAGAAAATCCTGGACGTTCAAGCTGCGGTTCGTCTTTCATTTCGCGAGGCTAAGGACTTGTTTCTAGCGCGCACGTCTTCGAGCACGGTCGTTTCCGCACCTATTTGGAACCCTTCTACCAGTTCTCCGTTGCCACTTGGCGCTCCTCAGGTAGTGCTGGCGGTCCAGAGTGTTTACAATCAGCCTAAGCTAAAACTATGGCTCACTCCGTACCACGTCGTGGGTTACCGTTTTTTATAAGACAAAATGGCAGCGCACCTCCATCGAGTCGCTAGAATAACAGGAGGCAACACTGTCAAGGTGGTCGTGAAGCCATCTTCTGGAGTTCCTAAAGCTGATTACCGAATGAGGATAGCGCCAAATGAGCTTAGGGCTCCTAAGCCCCAACCCAAGGCAAGACTGGATGGCTCGTGAGTGGTGGATCCCCCAAAAGACGAAACCTGCCCTATGATGCAGCCCCGCCTGACAAAGGATTCAACGCGGAGGGAGAAGAAGACGAGCAGAGCAAGCTGAACCTCTGCGATAAGTCTTCGAAAGTGACAGCACCCTTAAGCATGACCCTTCTGTTAGATTTGTTTGACAGGATCTTGACAGAAGGTATCCTAATAGGCTCCTTTCGAATGGATACAGTGCTCGATTTTCACAACCCGGGAAGCGATTACTTTATTCATGTGGTTTCCGCCCAATCTCTTTAATTTCATGCGAGTGAAATTTGCTGGAGAAATTGATGAATGGCAGATTAGCCTTTATACTGGACACAGGTGGCCACCTTTCTTCTGCATAATACGGCCTCTGAAAATTCTACTCAAGGTTTGATACTCTCTTCTAACTGGAAACTCCCGTCTGTGAGGTTTTCCTTCGTAGACAGCACTGCGACACAGTGTTCTTCGATCTGGAAAAGGCCTAGAATACGCCTTACGTATATGGTAACATCAAGACTCTCCTTACTATGGGTGAGAGGAGACACCTCTCAATCTTTTTTTCTAGATTTTGAGTGATCGTTGATCCTCGTGCGGAGGATGACGGGGGTGTCTCTCCGGGAAAATCGAGCAGGAATAGGCCATGCCGCATGGAGGTGTCAACAGTGTCATACTCTTTGCCTTGAGCATTAACGGTACCACTTTTGTGCTGCTAGAAGATGTTCTCACTACGCTCTACGTAGACGACCTTTCGATCTCTTTTGGTGCATTCCAGATTTCAACTCTAGAGTGTAGACTCCAACAGGCATTGAACCGCGTCTCTTTCTATGCCGAATCGAACAGGTTTTGGTTTTCCCTGGCCAAGACTAAGGTTATTAGGCACTTATTCTTGACGCCATACACGGCTATTCTCCGAACCGTACTTGGTTCTAAATGGGGCTCGCCTGAAAGTGTTGGATACGCAGCATTTTCTTGGTCTTAGTTTAACTGACACCTCATCTGGGATGCTAATATCTGCATCCTCTAGATCTCGTGTACTAGCACCATGGACTATCTTTATTTACTTAGGTTTAGCTCTTGTTATACTAAAAGTGCGACTGCGATACTTTTATACAGATCGGTACCTTCCGCAATTTTCGCATTGAGAGCTTTCTTGTTAGTATTGGGGATATGCCCCAAGCTCTGTGCGGTAAAACCTGCATTATACGTATGTACTCCCAAGCTCAGAACTTACCTATGGAGTCAACGTCTCTTACTGCACCCTCACCCGATCTCATCGGTGCCTACGCTGCCAATAGACGCCAGTCATACCCTAAATCCTTTGAGTTTAGGGATAGGAAGCTAATTTGAGAGTTCTGATTCTGCCCAGGACGCCACTCTGGAGTTTACGACCTTTGACAATTTGTTACCACGCCTCTGCTACCAAAGTTTCAGAGTCACCGTGATTATTGCGTTCAAACTTTTTGGATCACAATTCGTCTATACGGATGGCCCAAGTCCCAGGAGAGAGTCGGTTTCCACGCCGTATTCCCTCTGTTTGATAAGAGAGGGGCTCCTCTACCAGGCGCTGCGTCTGTCTTCACGGCCATGCTGGTTGCAGTATACTTTTCTGGGTAAGGCGGGCCTCCCCCTGCAACCGAAGCGTACTTCCTTCCTTATGATTTTTTTCTTATTGTTTTTTTTAATCGCGTGCGACTCTATATCTCACTATGTAGGGCCATCAGTCCCTATTTTTCCTTTGTATTGTTTTGGTGATAACATTGTAACTACTCGGCTGATTCTAACGAAATTTGAAGCCCTCATGTTGTTTTACATTCTCTTTCGAATGATACAATTACCCAGGTCCTCCTAGGGTTATTCAACGAATTATTGAAAAAAATTTAGGTGGTAAGGTCCTAAATCAGAAAAGTGAGAGCACGCGACTTTGGTCAGCAGACCGTGATTGTTTTTTCTGCCGTTTGAGCGGATTTGTTCAATTTGGTTTTCAGAATTTTAAGGTAACCTAGTACTAGGGTGAAGTTTAATTACTACAACTTATGGCCTTTAGGCAGTGGTGGACTTGCTGGGGCCGTCGTGCCTGTGCCCCTTTCTTTCCCGAACGAGGTCAGCTCGCTGGCCACAATGACGATGATAACAGGCAATAAGCCTTGTGAGTGTCCGGTATGGGTCCGTGACACATTGGCCGGGGGATGGCTACTTGAAAGCACCTTAGTTGCAAATGGCCACGAAATTTCCCCCACCTAATATGGCTTGGTCTGAAAAGCCTAGCAAAGTCCACTTGATGGGCACATGCCCCCGAGAAGTCACGAGAAGGGTGAGTACCTCGTATAGTGGTTGGTGACTCTTTGCGGTTCTAGACCTCCATTTCATAAACGGACATGGCTGAGAACACTCTGTCCCGTCTCGAAGCCTCTTCCGTGGATAGACAAAAGAGGGCTCAAGAAAAAAGAACAAGAGGACTAAGGGTTCCTCTCTTTCCGAAGGTGTCCTGGGGTAGGACGGGCCACCTGATAGTTCGAGAAGTGATCAGGCGACCTCTGTCTCGAGATTCCACTCTTCAAGCAGATTTTTGGAGAGGTCGAGGTCTCTCACCGAGAGGCTGCCCGTCATTTTCAAGCCCGCTGGCTTCAATTATATTTTCATTGTTCGCTCTTCTGATAGGAGCATATTGTCTGAATGAAACATACTCTACCAGCGTCAAGCATAAGTTAAGGTTCTAGGTAGTGAATTATGTAGACTATTACATAAGAGGTGTCCGACTAAGGAGCGGTCTAAGTACGAGGGGCGGTCAATAAATTTTGCAATTCGGATATAAGGAAACGAGATATGAGGAAAATTGTTTTATTATTTTTCAATATAACTACCCTCGACTTCAATGCACTTGCGCCACTTGTCCCTGAGGCTTCAAATTCCCGACAACCAGAAATATCTCGACGGCTGTTCAATACACTTCTGGACGGCGAGCTGGACATCTTAATCGTCCCCAAACCGGCGTCCACGCAGTGCAGCCTTGAGATAGCGGAATAAAAAGTAGTCGCTAGGGGCCAGATCTGGACTGTAGGGGGGATGGTTGAGCTCCTCGAATCCGCACTCGCACGGGGAAACTTGTGCAACTCTGGCCTTGTGGACTTTGACGACGTTGAAGTCGATCATGGGGTGTGAGGTTTCTAGGGACCCAACTGGCAGAAAACTTGGTCATAGCAAAATTGTCGTGGATGATGTTCATAACACTTCCATGTGATATTCCAAGTTCTCGCTCGATTTCGTCGACCTTCGCCCGTGGATTTTCGAGGATCATCCTCTCCACACGGGCCACATTGTCCTCGTTGGTTACGTCTGACGAGCGTCTTGGACGGGGGTCATCTTCAAGGGACTCACGACCATGGCGGAACTCCCTATTCCAGCAAGCAATGGTCGCATAGGAAGGGGCGGTGTCGATGTAAACTGTAACTATGCGTTGATGGATCTCTTTTGCATTCTTGCCTTCCTTGGTCAAAAATTTGATCACTGCGCGGTGTTCAACCTTCTCTTTTGTTGAAAAATTTGCGACTGACGATCAGCAATCAGCTACTGCTTCTTAAATAGACGAGGCAGGAGCGTTGTCTGCAGGTTCTGACTTGTCATAACTTGTCTAAACACCCGAACAAACAGCGATCCCCCTTCCTCTGTTTTGCCCTACCGATTCGCAAAACTTACTGACCGCCTCTCGTAGTATGTAAGATAAAAAAGCAAAGACTGGGCCTCGAGTACCACCCCTACACTCTTTGTGACTTTCGATCGTGACAGACTGCCTGAGTCGGTGTGTGCCAATTGGTATCGCTACTCAGTGGAAGTCATTTGTGCCACTGCCGCGGAGGTGATACTACTTCTACCTCTTTGGCCATACAAATTGAATATGCAAACATGCCAAGTGGTATCTATCATAAATCTCGGCCAAATACAATAAGCTAGTGCATGATAAATCCATATTGTGAATTGTGGCAAGCCGCACCCTGCTTTCTCGAAGTAATGTAGCTTTTATCTGTTCGATAAATTAGTTATAGCCGTTCAGGCTTCGGATCTACTCACTTTACGTGAAACTAAGGAATAGCTCTTATCACGCCCATCAATATCTGCGACACCGTATGCCTCAATCGCTATAATGCTCTCTTTCTCTTTCTGTTCTCGGCCCCTCCAGGCGTACGAACATGGTCGCTTACCTACCCTTTAGAACCTTTCTCCGGGTAACTCTTCCTCCCTCTCGCCCTTCTTCGGTAGAGCTGAAAAGAGATCCTGAACTTGTCTTCAGGGATCTATAAAGCTGTCCCTTAAAAAAAGGATAGCACCAAAAGGAGCTTCGGCTCCTACGTCACAAGACCCTCGCAAAGTGAGGCCCAGTCTCAGAAACTTCCCCTCCTACAGAAGGAGAAAAAGACGTTATAATGCTCTCTCTCTGTGCCTGGCCCCTTCAGGCCTACGAACATGGTCGATGGCCAATTCTTTAAGACCTTTCTTCTGGTAATGCTCACTCCTTCTCGTGCTCCCTCGTTAGAGCTGAAAGAACTAATTGTCGCTCGTCTACACCGAGTCAGACCTATAGGAAGTAACCGTCCCTTTTCTGAAAGGGATCGTGAACCCGTCTTCGGGGACTCATAAATCTGTACCTTGAAAGAAGGATAGCACCAAAGGAGCTTCGGCTCCTAAACGCGAGACCTTCGCAAAGCGGGATCCCGTCTCTGAAACTTCGCCCTGCTGCAGATTGAGGAAAAGACGCATAGCGAACTAAACCTGCCCCGATAAGTCTTCGAAGGCAACAATGGCTTCAGATCGTGGTACGGCTAACATACCCCGGAGCTCTGCCTCCGGTATGCGTAAACCTATTCCAATGAATATCTTGAATTCGAAAAGGGCTCAGGAATCTCCTCCAAGCAAGTCTTGAAGGCATATTCGTTCAATAGAATTGCCGTTGAATCATGCCCAACTAGGAGGAGCTGCAGAGCTCGTCTTCTCTTTGCAATTAGTTGCCTGGTTTGTGGTGTAAAGTTGTCCATGGCCTTCACGGTAGGGACCACGTTCCAATTTGTCATGGACCTAACTACTATTCCTAGAACGTATGACCGTTGTTCAAGCCTTCAGCTTTCTTAGCGATCAGCTGAGTGCGAAACAGTCCTTAGACAGAAGCAATATGCTTGCATGCGCTATAAGGGCCACGTAAATAATTTAATCGTTGGTGAATTTAATTAAGTTAGAGTTAGGTTCTGGTATATTTCGAAACATGCCCACTGTTTTTACTGGTGGGCATACGAGTCTTCAATTAAAGGGAAAGGCCCCTCTTGCAGGAGTATGGACTGGAGTCACAAGGATTGAGAGCAAGTTCCCGCAAGGCCTCACTCTCGCAGAACAGCAATTTTAGACTGGACTAGACTTTATCTCCCAAAGCGTGGAACCCTTTAATGACCAGTTTACTTTGAGTGAGTTGCCTTCCATTCTCGCATCATGCGCGGTCATCGCCCCTGGTCGGGATGATGTCTCGTATACCATGATTTCACAACTAGGTAAGCGAGATATTGTATTTCGGATCAACAGCACCTGGTAGAGGGTATCCTCCTTGACTCCTGGCTAATTGCTACAGTGCTGGGTTTTTTTGCAAACCACTGAGATATTACTCTACTGTGGCCAGGTTTTTGCCCAGTTTCTCAAAATTCCTGCGTGGCCAAGTTGGTAGAGAAATTGGTTACTGTCAGATTATCATTTTTCTGAACAGAGGACCTGACTGAATGCTGCTTCTGAAATATCCAGTTCTCGTTGGGTGATCTACTCCAGCTGAAAATTTTTATCTTCGATGCGCGCCTTCCTAAAATACACCACGGAGTTTTTCTATCTAAAAAATGCCTATGGCGATAGAGTATCATCGTTACCGTCTACTAGAGAGGGAAGAGGGGACGCCTCCCAATCTTTGTTTCTGAGAGATTGTCGATTCTAGTAAGGGAAGGTGGGGCTCTATCAAGCCCAATGAAGCAGAAAGAAGGCGTCCCGCATAGCAGTCCTCAAGATCACTCTCTTTGCACCTCAGCGTTAATGGTATCACATCTGTGCTGCCGAAAGATGTTCTCACTACAGTCTACAGGCGACATTTTGATCTCTTTTGGTGCAACGTAGATGTCCACTTTGAAAATCATAACCAACAGGCATTAAATTGCATCTCTACTATGCCGAAGCGCATAAGTTTCGGTTTTCGTTTGATAAGACTAGGTTAGTGCACTTCTTCCGACATCCAAGGCTCTAACCCGACTTGCCCCTGAATGGAGTAAGCATGAAAGTGGTGTATTTGAACCGTTTTTTTCGTCTTCTTTTCGACCAAGGCCTCACCTCGGTCATTATCCAAAACCTTCGGGACTCTTGCCTTCTCGCCATTAATATTCTTATTTGCTTGCTGATAGTGCTACTGCCTTGCTTTTTTACCGAAATTTTGTTTGTTCGAAACAGGACTACTCATGCGAGCTTTATGAATCCGCAACCGAGCGTATATAATGGAATGTCTACTCGATTTATTACAGCATCTTTGTCTAGCGACTGGTGCCTCTCGCACGTCCCCCATTAAGAGCCTACTTGTTAATCCCGAAAAGATACCACTTAATCTCCACCGTACAGTGTACATTATATCCTTTTACGCTGAGACTCTTGAGTTTCCTTCAGTCACTAACAGCTCTCACTGATTCCGCAGCCAATCTTCACGGTCCCTTTGCCGCCGAAAGACGCCAGCATACTCTTCAAGAGCTTGGTGCAGCTTTCTGGCTGGTGGTTTCTTTGTTCCTGCCCAGTAAACCACCATGGATGGTACCACTAATCAGTATTTGTTGCCACGCCTCTACTTCCAAAGCATACAAAGCGTAGGCAGTATTGCTTTCGACCTTTTAGAAGCACATTTTGTGTCACGCTAAATCAGTTCCAGTATACATGGATGGCTCGGAGTCGCAAGAATTATTCGGCTTTTACGTCGTATCCGCTCTGTTTGAAGTGAAAGGGAGTGGAGCGGGTGCTCATATTTGTTTTCACACCCGAATGGGTTGCAGTAAAGCGCTCGTTACGGAAGTTAAATCATCGTGAACGGTTCGTAAACCGGATTTTGAAGTTTAGCGACTCACACAGTGACATGAGTGAACTCTGAACCATTGAAATCTCCGGAATCCTTGTTTTTAGGTGTCCGTGATGCCACGATTATGCTAGCTAGGCGCATGACAATATTATCTTCTCCTGGGTTCCTCGGCATGTAGGTAATGCAGGAATGAATGTGCGAAGTGTTGGTGAGGACTAGGTGACCAGACCAGCGTTTTACTCTTGCTCACACTGATAACTAACTGTGAGATGGCCGAAAGGAACTCAAATTTGCATGCTATTACGCTGCGACTGTTCTCTTGGAACTATCCCACAATACGACGACGGATTCACGCCGTTTTTGTCGTCTTCAAATTAAACGCACTCGTGAGACGAACCATCATTTATTGAACCACTCCCGTTGACCTTAGTGCGATGACTAAGTTGTCTTTTTGTTTGTGTTTTTATTGATTTGTTTTGTTTTTTTAATGTAGGCTCGTATTAGGCTGAAAGTAATATAGGCAACTTGTGCTCTCGGTGGCATTCACCAGTTGGCGCTATAGGGAAATAAAATAATTCGGATGAGCCATCTGACAAATCAATTCATTCCACTGTAATCCAGCTCGTCGCATTAGGAAACATGTGCATATTTTCAGTAGTTCCTGAATTATCTACATAAAGTAGATTTTCAAAAATGGCCAATCTGGATCTCGCATTTGTACAGATAATAATCTTTTACCTTTAACAGAGAGACAAAATCTCTTTGAAGCAGACTAAACTTTCATAATCTCAGGCAGCTATAGACTGGTTGCATTTCTATGTTTCTATAATTCTGCATTATTGCATTGACTCGTTAAATATTGTCATTCCCAAGATATATTTTGATCTCACAGATCCGGATAATGATTTTAATGCTGGTCAAATTTTGTAGAATATCATAGGTTTTCCCATCCCTGGGTATTTTCAACTTGAACAACCAAATATTTTTTAAGGTGGCAAAAATGTGTCGAAAATGCCCTATATCGTAATGCTAAAGAAAGTTATTAAGTGATTCCGAATCCGCAATCGGATCTTCATTAGCTCAGTAATCTATAAAATTCTTCAGTCGCCGAACGCCACTTATCCACAAGATCTTTTGAGATATCTTGTACACAAACAGCCAGACAGACCAACATACACAAGTGATCACATAACTTCAGCGAAAACTGTTGTAAGATGTAATAATGGCAATAATTAATTACATATTGTCTTCATTTCTAACAGCACAGGAACATTAATAATAATGTAAAAGATTAAAATAATCTTAGTTCGAATCAAACTACTTCTAAATTTAAAGGTATTTATCGGATCAACGTTTTGGAATTGCAACTCATGGATCTCTTGAGACGTTGGGAGAATATATGTACTTTAGCTCATGCACGAATGTTCATTAATAATTAGTATAAGAATATTTATAATTCATGAATAATATTCATAAATCATATAAGAATTTAAATTTCATGAAGAATGTTCGTAATTCATGCAAGAATGTTCAAAATTCATGACAAATGCATATAATTCATGCAGGATGTTCATACTCCATTAAAAAATGTGCATAAGTGTGCAAATACTTTTATAATTAGTGCAAAAATGTTCATAAATCATGCAAGAATTTCCACATTCATGGAGAATGCTCATACATAATTCATGAAAGAATTGTCAGAATTTATTTTAAAAAATTCAAAAATCATGAAGAATGCTCATAATTCATGCAATATTGTTCAGAATTGATTCAAGAATGATCAGAATTCATGCATTGAAGTTCAATTTTTGGCTAACAATGTTAATGATTCAATAATTCTTAAGTGTGTATAGAAATCGTGCAAAATGTTCTTAATTTACGCAAGCATCTTCACATTTTGTGTAATAATGTTCATAATTAATGATGAATGCCCATAATTAATGCAAGAATGTATATAATTCGTGAAGAATGTTCATAATTCATGCAAGAATGTCCAAAATTCACAATGAAATTACAAATTCATGAAAGAATGTTCGGAAATCGTGCAAAAACATTCATAATGCGTGCAAGAATGTTCATAATTAATCCAGGTATGTTCAAAATTTGTGCAAGAATGTCCTTAATTCTTGCAAAATTGTTCATAAATCATGAAAATTTTTCCATAATTAGTGTAAGCATGTTTTAATTAATGCAAAAAGGTCCAAGTTTCCCCTAAATAATGTTGTTCATAATTCATGCAAAAATGTTCAGAATTCGAGCAAAACATTAATATATATATATATATATATATATATATATATATATATATATATATATATATATAATTCGCGTAAGAATGTTTTTAAATCATGCACGAATGTTCAAAATTCCTGAAAGAATGTTCAGAATTCGTGCAAGAATGTTCCTGATTTGTGCAATAATGTTCATAATCATGAAATGGCTATGATTCGTTCAAAAACTTTCATAATACGTACATGAATGGTCAAAATTCATGAAAGATTATTCATAATTCGTGCAGAAATGTTCATAGTTCATGAAACAATGTCTAGATTTCGTGCATTGATTTTTATAATTCAGGAAAAAAAAACATTCATGATTTGCATAATCTGTAAAAAAAATTCAGATTGATTGTAGGAATGTTCAGAATTCATGAATGTTTAAAATCTACCAGAGAATATTCAAAATTCATGTAGCAATTTTCATAATTTATGAATGCGTAGAAATCGTGCAGAAAGGTTCATAATTCCTAAAAAAATGTTCCTATTTCGTCCAAGAATGTTCTTGATTGATTTAAAAGTGTTCATAACCAAAACAGTAACTGCCAATTGTGAAATACATAGTTACATATTAGACCAAATTATTATAATTTCGATCGAGCCCACAAGAGAGCGATTTCAACTCCTAAAATCTGCTTCATCGTAGCTGCTACCATGGGGCTTCTAGCGTTTTGTGTATGTGGGGAGGGGGAGAGGGGTGCGAGGGGAGAAGTGTGCCGTCAAATTGGCCAAATTAAAGTGTTGGGATATTGACCTTTCTACAAATACATTTCTCACATCATACATAATCTATAGGACCTCACTTATTGAATGCCGCCCATCCCTTTTAAATCGTAGACGAGCTCTACCGAACAGATAAGATACATAAAGATCAGATTGACACTCGCTGGCAAGTTACAATTCACCAGGAGACGAATTTCAATTCCTGGGAATGTAGTTAAAATACTGGTAGTAATGTGCTTTACCACCGATTATTTGAGCAAAATCTTCAAAGAAATCTACATAGAAAATGCATCGAAACTCTACACGAAAACGCAACCTTGACTATTTTATCTTCAAAGGATTAATTAAGGTCATTTAATTTTGCAGATTAAAAGAGAGAAATAAAAAATTTAAATCCAATTTCCACAGCGAGATTAAATAAATGTGCCCGCTAGATTAAATTGAGGGGCTAATAATAGAAAAAAATATAGCGTCAAGCAAATTCCAAAATATAGTTTCAAGATTCCTAAAAAATGCGCAGACGATCTACAAAACTTTCATTAATTTTATTCCAGTAAAACTCAGCGAACACCAGCGATGGTAGAAAGCATTTGAAAGGAGATTCACAAAGAACTAGTGAAGTTAGGGTAAGTGAAATTTATGTGAGACAAATAGAGGCACTCCAGACTCACCCGACCTCTATTGAGCAACCGATAATTATTTAAAGGGATGATTATTCCAGATTAAAAGAGTTGCAAATGATTCCGATTGATGACAGAGCTAGATTACATTGGTCATAGATTGCGAGAAATTTCCAATACTTAATCTCTGACCCTTCGTACGCTTAATTACAAACTTATATGTATGTAAATTAAAATCACCATTAAATTATTAAAATATCAAAAGTAACGATAAATTATATATCTTTAAATTGAAAGATCGATCTATTAATAAGCGTTTTATAGTATGTAAATATCGGTATTGTGTCAAAAGATAGTTATCAGGTCAAAATATTCGCGACATCTTTGTTTGTGTTCCAAAAGAAACTGTTGTTTTGTGTCAACAAAGACAAAGAGCCTCAAATTTTTTTAATGAACCTCGCCGAGAAACCCCCGCCATATCTTGACTCATCCTACTCAAAAAAAAGAAAAGAGTCAAGACTCAGAACCCGAAAGACATCTTAATTGAAGACGTGGTAAGGCATTCAGAAGTTTAACGTTCTTATCTTATATCCCATCAATACTTCTTGAAACAACTATGTGACTCTGTTCGATTCCCCAAACCCTCATTACAAACTACCATAACCATCGTTATGTTCATCACAATCAACAGCCTAGAGAGATGAGGGGAATATTTCTCCATTCCCATTTCTCGCCTCTCCAAACCACCGACGATATTCTAAGGGCGTTGAAGAACACCCAACCAGCTCTAAATGTCTCACTTCCTCCGCGTATGGGAGTGTAAGTAGGCCATAAAATCCCTAAGGCCATCCCATGCCCATGGATTTAATGCATCAGAATGTATTTTTATAACTAAGAATCTTTGGCTTCAAATCGAAATTCGAATCAATACTCAAAAGATTCTGTGTTCGTCCACTTGGCACAAGTGAATAAGAATGTAAAGATTATAATCTTCTTTACGAGGGGCATCAAACGATTACGAAGAAATTCTGAAACAATTTCTTTTTTTAACTTCAAAGAGAATCTCCTGTCTACCACTCCAAATCCATATGACCTTCGGTCTAGCTAGGGCCAAATTTATAGGGTACTCTGTGCCAAATACCTTTTAGTAAAAACCGATACCATGAATGCCCCTATTCCTGATTCTCTATAATATGGATAAAGCATTTTGCATCGTATGCTCGGTCAGTGTATAGCCTACTCAACTGGCTAGAACACTCATTACCACGACCACAATACAATATATCTAGGAAACCAACTAAAGAGAACCTACACATCATCTCAAGCTGCCTTTTTAAAAGTACCTAACATGTCCTTGTCATGAAACCTTAAAGTTGTTGGTATAATAATATTTATTTACTTATGTAAATTCTTAACTTGATTTAGTTCTTAACGTCTTTTTCCGTTTTCATTTGAACGCTTTTCTCCATTTTCGAATTTAATGTCTCGCTAAAATACACCATTATCAAATGCCAATAAACGATGTTATCTCATAAACTATATTCTTCATATCTGACATCTGGAGGAGATTGCTCGTCCTCTCAGTCACACACACGCATATACGTTCACTCCCAGCCCCAAGGCTTGTCGGAAGATCTTTGTCTATATATCTTCTACATGTTTTCATTTTCCTTATCTTCAATATCTTTACAGAACTCTCATTAGAATTTTTACGCGATGGTGACCATCAGATATAAGGAATGTATGGAGGAATGGGATCATTAAACGTCACAATTGATAAACAGAGAAAATTAAAATGCAGTATTTCCTGAATTGCAGATATTTTTATCACATTATTTTCATTATATTAACCAATTAGTGCCCAATTAATTGGTGCTACGATATATACATATTGTATGTATATTTATGTCAATAAATTATATGCATGTACATATATTCTGTTATATCTTAAAAAGGAATAGTCAATCCTTACCTCACAGAAAACTGATATGTCAAAGAAAATGGATTCTTTTTTATTTCGAGAATAAAATATCGATTTTGTGTACTCGTATGTATATAAAAGGTCGCTCGCTATACATGTATTAATTTTAGACCTTTGTTGATACAGCCATGTATAGCCGAGACGCACAATAAGGAACGAACATGTACCTATAGCGCATTGATGTATTACAGCCCGCTAATAATAAAAATTAAGCTGAAACATGCAAAACAGACTATTTGAAGTAACAATTTCCAATTTTAAATTGAATCAATATTTCATTACTAATACTAAATATATATCTGCAGTAAAATATTTTTGCAAGCATTAATTGATGTTAGAAGAGTTGGTATTGGTTAAGTACGAAGTATACTGCCAGGATTCTGGTTGCATCTATCGTCTAGTTCAAGAGTGAAGAACCAGCGGCCTTTTGGCCAATTAAGTGCTGCTTTCCGAATGAATTAAAGTTTTGAAAGACAAATAATTTTATTGCTTTACCACAAAAAGTACTCGCAACAAAGTTATTAAAATGTTAATTAACTTTAGAATTGATTTTTTTTAAGCTGATACACAGTCAGTAGTTAGTTATATCCAAAATAATGTGCAACTTGCAATAGATCTAATTAAAGTTTATGAATACAGCCTTCAACACAAGAAACATTCCCCACCGCTGCTCTAGTTTATAGTTAAATGTGGGTTAGGTTAGGTTTGGGATGTTTATTCTTTATCTGACCTAACTCTCCCCCAACCAGAAACCAGGCGGGAGACCACAACTTAAACAAGAACTAAACTATAAGATCCACATCTACCAGGCACTGAAGAGTAGTTGTATGGCGCATATAAACTCGCGCTTGACACAGTAGTGTTGCGCGGAATGTCGCCATTTGGCCTCTCTGTACTGAGTAGTGAGCGGAGAGCGAAAGCTCCACGGATGAAATGCGGAGGTGAAAACAAACCCAGGGCGAGCGTGCCAGACCAACAGGGCCCTCGTGTGCTTTTGATCCATGTCACAAGAGAATGAGAGCTTGTGTAATCCAGTGCGTTCACTCGAAAAGGAAATGCAAAAGGTGAAAGACAGAGCCTAAAAATAAGAACGGGAAAGCAAGATTAAAAGAATCCAGTGAAAAGACTTGCTGCTAACTTATCTCTATATGCTGTGGGTAGAAAGTGTATTAATTAAAATATTATGAATGCAGCCTTCAACGGAAGAAAAGTTCCCCACACAAGGAAAAAATTCGTAAACATATGCTGAAATTTTAACCCCAAATTCGAACAATTATAGCTAAACATGAATTAATAGAATTCGTCCAAAGCGCGAAACCATGACTAGCGACGCCATCTTTTTAATGTAAACAAGTGTATTTACACAGATGAAGGTCACTTGTTAACCGTCTAAACATGAACTACGTAAAACATAGA
Organism: Ceratothoa steindachneri; assembly: GCA_963969495.1. NCBI lineage: Eukaryota > Metazoa > Arthropoda > Malacostraca > Isopoda > Cymothoidae > Ceratothoa > Ceratothoa steindachneri. The sequence goes on from OZ018337.1 coordinate 30,274,659, forward strand.
CCGTTAGCAATAATCCGCGTGAATTTTGATAATTAAACAATCCAAATGACAAGCAATTAGCGGATCTACTCTCAGCCTTCAATGACTCCTACGATACCATTCAATACAAATAAATAACTCATTTATCCTCGGCTCAATTTTTGAAAGGATGCATGCAGGAAAAGGAAAACTATCTGAAGAAACGTTTCACTTCAATTTTTGAAGCTTTTCGAGTTTTAGAGGAAGAGTTGGAAAGCCGCGGGACTAAACTATATGATCCAAAGTTTTGGTACATAAAATATAGTTAGAAATAAAAAGAAAAGTTTATTGGCGGATCACTATTCCCAAATTGGTCAATAACTGAGTGTAATTTATAGGAATATAAATTAACCTACCTATTAGATTGAAGAGGGTAATATAGTGTAAATTGATGGATAATAAATCGAAGCTTTGTTGAATTGCGTTTGTATTTTACACGTTAATTAATTTAGGCTAGATAAAACTCGGTTAGGTTCAGCATTGCAACAGAGCGACCTAGCCTAACCCTAGCGTAACCCAATTAAAATGTAAAATACAAACGCCTAAATATCAGAGTAGGCGACGATGCCTAGATAGGTCTAACAAATTCTACATTAATTAGCCTGAAGAAGACAAAAGCCTTAAAATCGCTATAGGCGAAGAGGACCGTAAATGTCAACTAATCCAAAAGGAGGCACAGAGTTTGTTGATAAAGAGGAAGTCGCCGGAATTCCACTGTTAAAGAATTATTCAGTAAGAAGTGTCAAGTGTATCATGGGCAGTATGATGCAGCTGACATATGAAGGGCTACATACCCTTCCAACTCCAACGTCACACATGCATCTGTGGTTGCATATGTATCTTCTACGCATATTCTTTTCAGCTTCGACACTTTCCTAGCAGATCTCTCCTTCCAAACCTCCTGATGTAGATGCACTCGATAGTTTTCGTCTTAAATCTGAAAAAATACTCTCTCGTAAATGTGTAAGAATGTTTAAATTTTTTAGTTAAAATTCATGTTTTGACTTTATATATATCTTTGAATTTGGCTGCTGGATAGTCCGTTTGGGCTTTGCAGCATCTTTTCTCGGCACTATTCATTCATTCATTCTTGAAAATTTCATTCGGTTTTGATGAATTGTATGATTTGATATCTGTTTATTTACACTCTTTCATATTAAGGTAAATTTTACAATTTAGCAATTTTTCAACCTAATACGATATTATTTTCTCTCAGTTAAACGTGCCACGTTTGGGTGTCTATTGTTATAGAGGAAGAGGACATCGTTTCGGTTAACCATTGAAAAGATACATTTATGCGTTTCAATAGTTGAGCACAAGAGTGACTATATACTTATTGGGGAGCTCATAATGAATAACTCATTTCACATTATATCAAATTCAATTCATAACCTTTTGCTATTGGAGACCACATCTAAAATTAGGAAGGCCTTTTTGTTTTTTGCGGTGAATATTCAAGTAAAGAAGCCACTTTCCATCTCCTGTAACAATTTTGTCCAGAGGTCGCTCATCGCCATTTCACGTCAATAGAGGAAAATCAATATTTACACGTTGTAAACGTTGTACTTCCAACCGGGTCATTTGGCACTCAAACAAAATGTAGCATGAAAAATGCCTAGACATTGCTTGTCTAAATTAAGGCTTGGCATTTCAGCTTTAAAAGGAACTAAACATAGAGGCTTAAAAAAATGCTGACGCATTACTAGAGTAATCTATAAACAGTTTACATCAAATTTGGAGCACTTAAATAACTCTAAGAAGTATTTTAAATGAGTTTTTTAAAAAAAACTTCTTGACACCCTTGTATATATGAACGTACGAGTATGCCTAATTCAATTCATTCTTCTTATTTGCATTCATTTCTCCTCGCTTTTCCATTTCGATTGATAGAATAGCTTATTAATCACATTTACCCATCTGACTTAGCTAAGCTAAACTTTTGTAACCATTAATCTCATAAAACACGCAAAATAATATAGCTCCACTGATGTTACAATCGTGCACATACATGTATCAGGTATATTAGCACTTTAAATAAAAACATCACTACGTCTGTATTATATATATATATATATATATATATATATATATATATATATATATATATATATATTAATAAAAATGATTGCAGTAACACCATTAATTATGCGGTTAAAAGGCTATTTTTGGCAGACACAGTCTCTTTATTATCGTCATTGTGGACTATAGGAATATTTCTTAGAAGTAATATCACCAAAGAATATGTAAATTTTGAAAATGAATTCACAAAAATTCTTGATTTTCTCATTTCTTGATTGACTTTCTTTATTCTGGGTTTGATACAAGGAAAAAGACACCTATAAAAGTCAATATTTCTAAAAGGAAAAATATGTAACACCTTAAAAGAATTAACACGAATATTCTTTCATTACTATTCCTTGTCGATTGGGATTATGCCGAAGAAGCGTTATTTTTTTTTCTAAAATAAGTGAGCGAACATTTCGCATTGCAATTCATTAGATAAAAATATATTTGTGCACATCATATACTTATGAGCCGTTATCTCTCGATTTGGCTGTGAGGAATAAATGGCCGGTAATATATTTTCTGCAAGAGTGTATTTATTGCATGCTCCTAAAATAATTAGTTTTAGATTGAAACATTTTTGAAAATATAAATATCTCTTTAGAGGTGGTTAATCACGAGAATAAAAGAAGAGAAGAAGTTTCTTCAGATATGAATTTGTTCGAGCGCTGAGAGAAGAGCAAACTCTTAAGTGTGCAAAAGAATGAAATAGGTTGATGCTTTCAGACCTAAGCTAAAAATATTCCCCTTTACAAATTTAGCGATCTAATGTAATTATCTATGATCTAAAAGGTTTTTTAAAAAGGCCAGCAAAGACGGAGAACATGCGTGAAAGCAATTATATTAAAACCTAGAATCACGCACTTATTAAGTTAATTCTCTTCCTACTCACGGCTGAGGAAGACAAAAAAAACATGACTTTCCACCATTTATGATAATTAGCCATTTATGGAATATTACTTGAGCAACAAAGAGTAGAGGCTTTGTTTGTTGTCTACATCTGCATTATAAATTTAATGCAACAACATGCTTCAGTAAAGAGTTGGTTTTTTTTTATATGCTGAGGTTTAAGCGTGGGTAAATTTAGGTAAATTCATAGCAGAAATGGAAGGTTAAAAAGAGCTATACGAACCGCAGACTCGAAGTCACAAGAAAAATAGTGAAATTTCTCTAAATCTCTTCTCAAGCGAATCACAAAAACCTCGCATACTCTAAAGCTATTTGTTATTTTGATACGAAACCTACCATGTACATGCAATAGATTAAAAAATGTCACTCTAGATAAAAGATATTTCCTCTTCACAATCGATTTTCTTCACTGAAAGCAAACTAATTCTTAGAAAAAAACCTTAAAACGCATTTAGCGATTTTAAAATGTCACGGATTCCTTAATTTTGCTTGTAATATTTCTGTAAGTTTTATTTTTCAAGTTCTAACGTAATGAAGTGAAAGAGGAAAGGATTATCAGAGTGCGATTTTGCAACTCAATATTTATTATTATCAACTTCACTCTTAGGCACAACGTTGGGAATTAATAGACGAAAATACCAAGTTACAACAAATTCCAAATGTGATTAAAAGTAATCTTTATTTGAATATTCAGCTTTAGTTCTTACTGGTAAACCTTCAGTAAACATGATCAAAGTCAGCGATACAATGAACGCCGTTAGCCGTAAAGAGAAACTTCTAAAGTATTCTCCATTCGCCTGTATGTGAGGTTTGAAAAACCCTATACAGTCTACAGGTGCGTGTCGTGAAAGGTAAATAATTGTTATCGTGTTTATGAAACCCTCACCATCTTCAAGCGGGGGCCGTTAAAGGCAATTAAGCGGATATCTGCGCTTCTGGCCTGAGAATTTCTCCTCTAAATATTATTATTCATGTGAGCGCACTGATGCACACTGACCATATATGTTTATTGAATGAGGGAAAAGAGAAATCAGGTGGGATCGGATTGCCAGAAGGATCGAGATCTTTAGAATTTAGTTACTTTTCCAAAAAATTTCAATATACCTTCATTGATACTTTCGTGTCATTCTGCTGACGTGCATCTTCAATTTTCACTTGAAGCTCTTCTATTCACCTCTAAAGTACAGTCAGTGTCTTCATCTGCGTGAGATTCCACGAGCGTCCTGATTTGCTTCTGGCTCAAACTTGATTGTACAGTTGCCGCATTTTGTCTTCTCACGCTGAATTTCGTTCGGTGAGTGACAATTTAATATATTATTACCATTTGATGAAATAAGATAGGACATTTAGCCTACCAAAAATTAACTTGGTGATTTTTTTAGGATATTGTGGTATTTCAAGCAGGGGCAGATTTAAGTATAGGCAATATGGGCAGGCATCAATAGCAGCATCTTGCCAGGGGCAGCATGGATTGCGGCGAGAAATAAAGCCGGGAAAAAAACCGAGCCCCCAGGACAAATATGCAAAATTGCACATGTGTGTACTAGTTAAAAGTGAAGACCTAAAGTTTGGTTGTACATGATTGTTTGAATCCTTATGTATAAATTTTTAGTTTCCTTATGTTGGAAGGTGGTTCACATTCCGAAGAGGAGGGGTAGGCTGAAAAGGGGGTTTCACCCAGGCCACCGATTTCAAGCACGACTCTCGAAGCAATTTTACATGGATTCGTTTCAAAACAGGGTTGCAAAATTCCACCTAATTTTTCCTTTATGCACTTTAATTAACCTTATATATTTATTTAATTTCAATCATCGATATCACAGTGATGTTAACATTAAAATTTTAATATATATTTTATTATATCCTTATAATTAATTTTACAACCTAACGTCATATGAAAAAAGATATTATTCCCTGGCAACAATATTCACAAGGTTATATAAAACATATAAGTAATTATATCATAATTAACTTACCTATGTCCGAAATATTTTTTTTTTAAATGTGACATGGCTAATTTTGGTAACAGTACAAAAGTGGCGTTCGCAACATATTTTTTGCTGATCTCTTGTCATTCCTCGTCGCTGCTCTTGTCATTCAAGGCGTTAATGCATTTATGGATAGTTAATCGCTTAAAACTATATAATTTGAAAGCCAAGTCACAACCAGAAATATTTCAGATGATTGTAAATAATGAAGAAAAAAATGGGTTGACAATTGCTAGCTTGAGAAGAGAACTGGGACCCTCGCAGCAGCTGACATTTGTAAGATTCCGAGGCCTCCCGCGCCCAGCGACCACAAGAACTGAAGCTATATTCCCTACCACATCTTTTTCACTTCCTTGATCTTCACCAATTTGCTTACACATCTCCCCTTACAAACTTTATGTAGGAGATGCCCTCGTTGGTTTTCGCTTTTAATTAAAAAATAAAACACTCCTAAACCAACGGCGCTCTCGTAATGACGGCAGATCCCGTGCAAGAGAACTTGACCAACCTATATTATCGCAGGATATATTTGAGCCAATTACTGATTGCTCGATTAATCATACCGGACATCAAGATAAGGTTCGGAGGACATTCATCCACGTATGAGGAATCGGACATTTACTTTTGGTTATTAGATGCCTTCGTTTTTAGGTAAATACAAACAATTTTTTTATGTATGTTGATTTCACGACTGGGAACTTATTCAGATAGATGTATAATACTCATAAATCTTTGCCAAACTTACAGGGTATTTTATGAGGGTTTTTTTATTATTCCTACTTATTTAGGGTATAATCTTGAAATTATAGAATTAGAACATTGCTATAGTCAGAGATTTAATCAAGTACGAGAATTTATTAGTGTGAATGAGGAATGTATTAGTGGGGAGGTAGTGAATGAGGTATAACTAGATACTATAAGAAAGTTCTTGAGAAGCAGTTTAGTTAGATAGGAGTTTCCGTAGCAACTTTTTTAATCAAAGGATGGTAAACTTTTGGAATACTTTACCCTATTTTGGTAATTATTAATAATCACCTGACATATTCAAATCCAAGTAGAATTAGTATATGACGAGTGCCTACGATTAAAAAGACTTCTTGCCGCTCCTAAGATTTTCTTTAGTATTTTACTAAAGTGTGCGCTCAGTTGAGTATGTATAAAGTACCATCTTTAGCATTAAAAATAGAGTTTATTTTTATTTTGCTTCTGGCAGAGAGTGGCAAACTTTCCTTCTGTTTCACTTTAACATGACCTAAGTAGTGGCTTTATGTAAACTGGAATATTTTAGGTTAGTATTCGAGAAGGTTTTGCACTTGAAATAAATATTTTTTTAAGTTAAAGTTAAGTTAGATATTAGGCTTATAATTAAATTTAGTTGGTAGATGGTCTTTAAAGTGTAATATGAAATGTTCAAATGCCAATATTTCAGACATCATTCCCCAACATGATAACAGTTTATCTATCCTACTTATATAAAATTTCTTATGCTTTGAAGCACAAAACTATTGAAGCCTCTCTTCAAGTTTATCTTCACCAAAAAACCTTTTACTGTAAATCTTGCTATTTAAAGACAAAAATCCGAAGGGGACATGTTAGCAACTTCCCTGCACTAGTTTGTGTATCTCGTGCGAGACCTGCGATGAGAGGTCGAAGATTACCTTGCGAAAACACAGTTTTCCGCTTGACCAGTGCTTGACGATTTAGGATAAGTTCACCTTGAACCCTTAACAGTATTAGAGCAGCTTATACATCACCTTTTTTTGCCCTAAGAAAATTAGATTTTTCATGAAAGTCTTTAATAAGGCGGGACTCGTAGAAAGACTTCGTTTTTGCTTCAATCCTAAGGAGTTCAAGAAATAAACTTTTATATTGCTGGGCAAAGATCTCTGACAGGAATGGGAAGTATTTTATAGAATAAATTCTATTGATTGGTGCAGTCGATATTTATAATAATGTCTCATGTTATTCAGGACGTTGCATGCTGTTTTAGTATGTTTGTATCATAATTTGAAGGCTAAATATACAAAGAATTAGAGCCTAAGCCCATTTTATTATTAAATACAGTCGATTAATGCCCACAATCACTATTTACAATAATGTTCTTTGTTCTTCAGAACTGCTTCAATTCGTTTTGGCATGATGGAGACGAAATTTGTGATAATATCTTGATTGTTATTGCTCGATTTGGTTCAATGACCACTCGCAAACGCTCATAATCGGATGGCTCCAGTTTATCAAATACGATTTTGATTGTCGTCCCAAAATTCCCTATTGGATTAAAATTTGGCGAATTTCCGGGCCAAGGTTCCAAACGTTGCATCTTATTTTCAGCCAAAAACATCGTTATCTCTTTTGCTTTGTGACAAGGTGCGCCATTGTGCTAAGAAATACAGTTAACATCCCCAACTTGGTTCTGAACTGTTAAATGTGCTAATGGAGCATGGTTTGCTACCATTCATTGCTGTTTCTTGGCAAATTTGTTACTGATCCACTTCTCTTAGACTTGAAGAGCCACAAACATGGAGTGTGTCCAAGCATGAATCAGGAGGACTCGTGAGAGTACTTTTTTTCTCCTCCTAACGAGGAATCTTCAAAAAGTGAAAAGGAGCTTTATTAGAAAATGTCACTTTGCCTCAGTTTTTAACAGTTCATTCCTTATAATTCCTAGAAAAGTGGAGATTATACGTAAGGTTCTTCTTAATAAGCTGCGGCTTCTTCGCAGCCCTTCTCGATTTGAGACCTTTGTCGAAAATGCACGTGCATTTTCCCTTTTCATTCTCTCCATCTTACAGGCACAGTTTTCATTTGGGCGGTGGTCTTTGAAGGGGCGAACTAAAAAGTTAGATTAATGAAATATGTTGTCAATCTTATTGGTCCCGTGTAGCTCAGTTGGTAGAGCACTGATCGACATAACCAGAGGTCTAAGGTTCGAGTCTTTGCCGGACGATGTGTTTGTTTCTCTCATCTTTTCTCGGGGTCATCTCCAGTAGGATCTCTTCTCTCTTGTTTTCTTCTGTGTATCACTTCTCACACTTTCCTTTATCAAAGGTTTAAGCTTTCGGGTGGATGCGTGCTTGTTTGCGCGCCAACCACACAGGCCCATAGCTTTCGGTCGCACAAACGAATGCACAGCATTATTTATGCCCAGAATGATAATGATAAGCAAAATTTTCTCTTTGATTTCTGAATTTTGACTACCCCTAGATAAAAAGAAAAAGTGGACTATTTTTTCTTGTTTTAATAAGTCAAGGCAAATTTTACAATAAACTAAAATGGTCTAAAATCACAAATCCTACTCCTATCCTGTACAATCAGGCCATGAGAGACAAGCTTGTGTTATTTGCTAACCTTTCGGACACAGTTGTTTTTATTTCATCAATTTCGTCCTGAATCAAGCGCCATTTATGTTTATAGCCAATAAAACCAAACGAAATTTTAGTGCGAGTCACGCACATTCATGATAACTTGTGACTCTAAATCATCAACTGGCTATTTCCTCACCCCATCTCTCTTTCTGGATGTAACCTTGAACATAAGTGATGGGTGCCCGCGCTAAACGTAATTGCACCGCTATTATTATTTTATAATAAACTTTACAAATGATGCGGAGTGCTGGACTATCGTACTGGCTACCGGCGTTTGGATCAGCTTAATTCGCGCTCTACTGGCATTCGAACACTTTAAGGTGCGGTCTACGTACAAAATAAAAACCTTTTTAGTAAATATTACTTATTAGATATTCATTTAAATGCACCACCCAAATTTTTTTCAAGAGGGCAAACAAAATATACCTCACAATATGAGCGTTTTAATTTAAAAAGTAAATAAACTGATCAGGATCTTCTTTCCACACGATTATATCATACTTCCTCTGACCTGCAAAGCTTACTTCGATTATTCGTGATTGGATTGATTTCAGTTCCAGTTATTTGAATTCTAAAACAGAGAGAACCTACTATACCACACACTTTCTACATAAATGGTACCAGTTCATTATAGTTTGGCCGCTTTTTCCACTTAGAGTCAGTGCAGTATGCAGGATATTTCGAATCCAAAATGATCATCAATTCTAGATGGCTATGAACGCTATTATTTAACTCTGTAAAGTTTTTAAAAATTGGAAGGGGGGCGGTGCGGGGGCAACGAAGAATAGAGCGAAACCTTTCCTCGCTTACGTGTCACTTGACTTTCGTCCCCACAACGATGACAAGTTCAGCGTTCGCAAGTTCACAAATGATGCCACACTCGCGCAACAAAGGTAACAGCAGTGTATGTTTAGTAGCAAAAAATATCGTATAAAATTCACGTAAACGAATTTTTAAGATGAGCAAAAACAGATGTCTTGGAATTAAATTCTTTGCACCTTTTTAATTTCTTTTTCTAGCACAAAAATTAGAGGTAGGTAGATAAACTTTTCTAGGAAGACCGCACATTAGGCTGCACCGACCGCGGTCTGTTTCAATAACCGAGGGCACTATAGCATGAACATAATCTACCAAAAATAAACAACCTCTAGAATTTTGAAATTTGTAATATAAAAAAGAAAAATGTATATATTTTGGACTTACCAATTGGCTTTTATGTCCGAAATGCTGTGTGTGGATGGGTATGAGTATTTTTCTTACTTATATCGTAAAGACGCAGATGACTTTTCTTTGGTAAGAAATCTTTTGTGTGTTGACTGGAACAGGAGCTGCCAAGTGTAGGCCATGAATGGTCTTTTGCAGTCTCCTTCTTTTCTTATGTTCTTATAACTGTGGTGTAAGTTTTCGTACCCACGTAACAAACATTACTCTATTCCGGCCCACCGTAGATGATCATCTATTCAAAATCATTCAAATAATTAAAGACCATAGCAACTGATTAGACTGGGATAACTTCGCCTTCCTTGAAAAAATTCATTTGACATTTGACATTCAATTGATAATGTAAACAGTTGGAAGAAATTAAGACAAAAATTTATTAGCTCACTGCAATTTGAATCAAAATAAATGATCGTAACATACACCTGGATGTGTTTTACAATATCATCGTTTTTCAATAGCTGGAGAGGGAATAAATTTGGTAAACTATCAGGAAAAAAGGTTTTCATATAAGAGAGGAACACAAACTACTAATTTAATTGGACGATGAAATGAGGAAATTTGGCTCCGTAGAATAACTGATGCTAATTAGTGTCACTCAACTGAACACATAATTGGAAGATGTCAGAAAAGGGAAAAATAAAGGCGTGAGACTGAGAGGCGAACACAAGTGTAGTTATAATAGAGAGTCAAGGCAAGTTCCATAGGGAAATTTTCAGAATTGGATTGGGCATAAATGAAGGAAAAGAAAGACTGGGAACATATGAATCTGAATACAGGGGACTTTAAAGGAGACGGAGTGAATCCGGTTTGTTAAGTGGTATCTAGAAGGTAGCAGCAATACGGAACGTGAGATTAGGTGTCCATAGGTTAGTCAGGTATTGCCTGAACGAGAATAACCCATAACCTCGACTATATGGCGATAATAAGGGAAGGATAATACTAAATATCCGCTGAATGGCTTCAATATAGGAAGTGTTTTAGTGACTTTCTTCACCTGGACAGCATCTCTCCGAGCAGCTATGCGATTCGCATTATTGCCAAGCAACCCAACTTGGAAGGACACGTAGTAAGAGCTCCTAATGATATGAGTACATCTAAGGAGTGATAGAAGGTTAGGAAGAAGAAAAGCGCAGGGTTATACAACATCGGCAGCAGATGATCTATTATGGAATTGGAGCCGTCGAGAAAATAGACCGAGTTTTGTGAAAAGGGCGAATGCATGACTAAGGAATTTAGTGAAAATTCTTTGATCGACTTCTAGAAACTGCCGCCTGTTATTAGGCCCCCAATTAAATACTCCAGCTAAGGAAATATTTCATAAGTATGAAAGCTGTACAGAGTAGTGGCACAATCCACGGCTGGTGACACTGCTACCTAACGCCTCTAGAAGATAGGAGTGACGTCCTCTTGCAAGAAGAGGCTGAAGAAGTAGAAAAGGCTCGAGTTTGATGGTGGTATCAAAAAGGTGTTTGTCACTCACAAATTTCTCCTAACCCAAAAAGTAATGCGGCATTTCCTTTATGTCTATTATTATTCTATGGATAGAATTCAAACAAAGCTTTGAAGTCATATATATTAAAATAAGTATTTATTTATCTAATAATTTATGATTTTCACCAGTTTCTACCACTAGTCTCCATCTTTCTACTAACTTTTATATACCATGTTTTTAATCATTGTTTGATTTTGATTTTAAGTTCTTTAAGTTTGTTTTGACCTCTTCTGTTGTTAGCATCTTCATTCTCTTTAGATGATTCGTTAAACTATCCAAAAGATAGTAATCTAATGGGGCTAAGTCATAGGAGTATAAAGGATGACTCATTAATTTCCCAATCTTTATTATTAAGATTTGTTATTTATCTCTGGCGATATTTGGCCTTGCGTTATCTTGGTGAAAGAGCAATCTTCTTCTATTGATTAATGGTGACATTTTTACTCCAATTGCTGGGGATACATAAACGATCTAAATGGGCAGATTAGAGCTCATTTATATCTCACCAAGCGCTCATGAGAATGTCCCGTTGCTAAGGGCCCTGCTTCGTCAGAGGTATTAGTTTTTCCTCATGACTAATCCAATGTTTAGAACGCTTAATATTATTATACATAACTAGCATTTAGTCTCTTGTAAGAATCCTATGAAAAATTGTTCCACTTTTTATTCACGAAAGGAAAGATAAATGAATGTTGATTCCTTAATGCAAGTTAGTGTGCTTCGGATAGGTCGTAATGGCCTCAATCATAAAACCTTGCTTAACTCTTTAAATGACGATGTACTACGGAATAATTTGAATATAGTTTTCCAGCCATTTGTTCAACAGTTAAAATCTCATTTTCCTTTACTATTATTTTTAAAAGAACTTAATCAAATTCCATTGGTTGTCTTGAACTGGGTTCATCTTTGAGACTAACGTTTTCTCGAGCAAAAAGTCTGAAACCACCTTTGCCACTGGCTCACTTTAATTGTTTCTTTACCTCCTTTGGGACTTCTATAATATTCATTATTTAACGATAATTCGCATTAAATAATGATAATGATAATAATAATGCAAAATTAATAGCCCAGAAAATGACGACTCTTGTATATCAAAATAGAAGCCATGAGTAAGTACCTAATCTTCGAGTTTATTAGACTTACCTTACCTTACCGAAGTGCCTGCCATGTGACGCCAGCTATCATCGAGCGCCATTCTTCTCTATCTTTAGCCTTATTGACTAGATCTGTCACAGTCCATCTTCTGTTCATGTTTTCCATTAGGGTCTCCATGAACTTTTTCTTTTTCTTCCTATGACTTTCTCTTCTGCCTTCAATTCTTCTCAGCAGGCAATCTCTTTCTATTCCTCTTGCTCTCAGGATATGCCCCAAGAACTGCAGCTTCCTTCTCCAGATACTGCACTGTCCTAATACTTCCTCATTTGTTATTCTTGCTGTCCATGGGATTCTTTCCATCCTTCTTAAAACCCACATTTCTGTTGCTTCTAATTTATTTTCCATATTCTTCTTAATCGTCCATGACTCACATCCGTGTTAAAACTTACCAAACATAACACTTTAACAACCTAATTCTTAATGTCATTCCCAAGCTCAAATTCTTTAATGAGTTTCTCATTTTCATAAAAGCACTTTTTGCCAATATTCTTCTTCTCCTTATTTCTTTCTCACAGTCTTCCTCTCTCAACACAATACTTCGTAGGTAATTGAATTCACTGACTTGTTTGATTTGTCTCCCTCAAATATATACTCTCACTCTTAACCTCTCTCTGCGTTTTGTACACCAAAAATCTCCGTTTCCTTAATATTTATCCTCAAACCTCTCCCTTCACCAGCATCTCTTAGCTCATCCACAAGTCTTTCAAACTTCTCTTCTTAGTCTACTAAAAGGACTGAATCATCTGAGTAACGTATACTGTTCACATTTCATCCTCCAATGTTCAGTCCTTCCAGTTCTTTCAGATTCTCCATGCATTTTTGTCCATACAACGAGAAGTGGTCTGAGGAATTACACACCCCTGCCTCACTTCTCTCCTTATGTCTATCCATTTTGACTTCCTTTCTTCTATTTTCACAGCTGCTCTCTGGTTCCAATACATATTGGCAATTAACCTGATATCTTTACCATCCATTTCAATTTCTTTAAGTATTTTTACCAAGTCTCCTCCATGTTTTATTGTGTCAAAAGCCTTTTCAAAATAGACAAAACATAAATGTACAACTTTCTGTATTTCTATCGCTCTCTCAAGAATGGTTCTTAGGCAGAAAATATCATTGCTATCACCCTTTCCTGCCCTAAATCCGAACTGTCCTTGTGCTACATATTCCTCTACCTTTTTCTTTAATCTATTTCTTAGTACTCCCCAAATTATCTTATCTGCCTCATTATGCTTATTGTTCTTTGCTTTCCACATTCTGCAGTTCCTGGCTTTTTAGGAATGGCTATAAATATAGACTCTCTCATGGCCTCTGGTATATATCCACTTTCATATATGCTATTAGATAGTTCTGTGATTTTGTCCAGAGGCAAATCTCCCGCTGCTTTCACCATTTTTTCTCACCGCTCCATCTTGACCTGCAACTCTATTACTTTTCCTCTTGACAATAGTTGCTACTATATCGCTTTTTAGTATCGATGGTCATTCTACATGTACCTCCGAGATGGCCTCTCTTTCATCATAATAAAGCTCTCTTGTGTATTCTTCCCACCTTTTAAATATTTTGTGTAATTCCACCATCAAATTTCCATGTTTGTTCATAATTACTGGTCCATGTGTTGTTTTCTTTCTCCCTGTCATCTCTTTCACTTTTTCATACATTAGTCCCTGATATTTTTAAGCTTGGAAGCTGTTCTATCTCTTGACATTTCTCATTGAGCTATTCTTCTTTTCTCAGCTTACATCTTTTTTTTATTTCTCTATCCGACTCTACATATCTTTCTTGGTTATTTTTACAGCCATTAGACAGGGCAGGATAAAAACCAAATTGCGTTTTATTTTCTATCTCTAAAATATTGAAAAACATAACCCTTCCACATTACGTATGCAATGAGCCTAATATTATTATTTATTAGTTATTCATACCTCTTACAACCATCAGATAATACCCATTCATACATAGTTCCCTCAACACCTTTTCCAGATGCTTTTACAGTCTCTCCTTTACAGCCTTACCTTCAGCATTTCTAGGAGCGCAGAATACAGCCAGGAATAATACACCTCAAGTGCTGCAGACAGTCCCCCTTTTAATCAGCTGAATCTTTTAGCCACATTTCCCTTTCCTTCATCTCTCCACTTTCCTTATAATTATCTTCAAAATCTATTCTACGTTGGATTCTTCTTATGTATAAGTAGATGCTAATAATTATATAATCCTTCCACATTGATTGTCATCCATTAGCATTCGGAGACCACTGGAATAATACTATTGGAATGCAATAAATATAAAAATTGATATAAATTAAGTTTGACTACATCTTAAATTAGTGAAAAAGGATTTTAATAATAACTATTAAATTAGTGATTTAATTAGAAGCAACAATCTCTACAAATATTTATTTATTTAGTTAATTCTCCTAAATTTAATCTGGACCATCCCTAAAGAATGCCACCGGACGAAAAATTCATATATTCTTAATATTTTATTTCGTTCATATAAACATATATCATTCAAATGGGACCCTAAAGAAAATCCTCTAAATCTTAAAGTATAAGTTATTTTATAAAATCTTACACACCATTCGAAAGAAGATATTTTTAGGCTTATACACTAGTATATACTAGGCCTTCAAAATAATAATAAAATAAAAGTGCTACATGAATGTTGTAGACTAGTATAGACTAGACAAGTTATATATATATATATATATATATATATATATATATATATATATATATATATATATATATATATATATATATTGTGAAATATACTCGTAGGTTGCATTGTTATAATTGTAGATGGAGTTTAAGAACCAATATGGTTCTTTTAAAAGAGATTGAAATACTTGAATATATAATCTAAGCACTTTATGTCTTAAGAAACTAAGCTCTCTGAAGTATACAGTGATCTCGTTTTGAAAGTAATTGTGGATTTGCAATGAGGTCTGCTAATACTAATTTTTGGAAGTTTTAAGTCTGATATTTTCTTATTTTATTAGTGGCTCACCAAAAACAATGGCAACTTAATATAACAGAAAAGACCATATTTATTTTATAAATTTGATTAAAATTTTAAAGCACAGATGCATTAATCTTCCTCTCTAAACTATTTTGAGATCCAAATCTTTACACTATGCACAAAAATAGGGTTCTTTGTTGCATCTAATTTTTTGTAACGCAGAATACTAATGAAGCCTTTGTGGGTCGGCTTGTTGTTTGGATATTTTTTGTGTGGTGGCATGTTTGATCCAGCTAGTCAACACACCTACGGCAATCGCTCGTCAGTCTACATTTGGCTGCCTCGGAGGAAGCAACGATCGCTCCGGAGTCACCGTTTGTCGGTGATTGCGGGCAATGGAGCCAATATTCACTCGCTGTTCTTCCCGTACCAATAAAACTCCGCTATAGACTCAGCCAACGCGGTTCATTCAACCGGTGTTTTTCGCTCATGTGTGGTTTGTGAATCAGATTGTGCACTTAACTATTCAGCTTATTCATAAATAAATTATTATAAAAATCTCATGAATAAGACTTGTCTGTTATATTTGATTTTTGTGATGCTGGAAACCTTTTTAGAACTGGACAGAACTTTGGAAAATGATGTAAAGTGCAACTTCTCCATCATTGGATTTGAAATAGATTTTCATTTTCTTATATCTTTTGCTCACCAAGTGGCATTTCCAAACACATCCTTTTTCATTCTTTGGAACCATGGCACATCAGATTTCGGTTACCAGAACACAAACGTATGCCGCCAAATGGTCATCCAAACTACATAAAAACTGATAATTAGAATGGCGTCCGCATCTGCCTACAGATACAACTGTTTGTTTACTGATAGCTATGAAAGTATACCAAGGTCAGTACTCATTTTAGTAATATCTCATTTAGGTTTTTAAGAACACTTGTGCTCCAGCAAAAAATAAAGAACCAATATAGGCGGCGCTGCTAAGATAACAAAACAAATATAATAATAATAATTATTATAACAGTGATTATTATTATCATTATTTTGCCATCAACACGTTAAAACCCGCGATCAACATTATTATTACGATTAAGTTGATATCAAGGGTTTGACATAAGACTAGATTAGGGACCAACGATGGAATTTACTTATGTATTTTTGTAGAAACGAAAAAACGGAACAAATCAACCATGGCTCTGACGCTGTTTGTTAACATGAGTCGGATGTCTGACGGAAGAAGAAAACCATTATAAAATAGTCAATCGATTGTGAAAAAGTAAAATGTATGAGAGTCAAATATAGACATTGAGAGACGTATGAGTAACTAACCACAGGCGACTTGTTGCTACATAAGAACAAATGAAATATTGACTGATGTGTGGAAGTGAAAGATTATGCCTTTGTCACATTTGTACCTTTGACACTAACTGCTTCTAACTCAACATAAGCGTCCATCCTAGCCATTATTCCTGTCAAGCGGGTAATATATTATGCCTACAATGAACCAATTAAATCAATAAGGACAAATAGCGTGGCTCGCGAAAGATGAAAAACTATTATTGGCTTTGGCGGGGAGTTCGATCCAGCAGACCTCTCGCTGAATAATGAATCTCCCTTTTCAAAACACCCCCAAACTCTAAGATTGTTTTTCGGCTGCGATGGTTTCATTTAAGAAGTCTAGCCTTTTTTCAGGGCGTCTCCCTTTTGACCACTCTGGAATATCTTTGTTCCCTTTATCCTAGATGAATTTCATCTCTGAATTCCCTCTACCCCGAGGAAGTCGTCAACATAATTTAATGTTCTTGTTCTATCTAGTTAAAACTTTTTATCATTTTTATCTCCCTCCCTTGATTTCCTTTCCTTTGGATTTCCTTTCTTCTCTAAATTAAAAATAGTGTTTTGAGTCTTAAACAGTCATTATA
Source organism: Ceratothoa steindachneri (assembly GCA_963969495.1). Taxonomy (NCBI): domain Eukaryota; kingdom Metazoa; phylum Arthropoda; class Malacostraca; order Isopoda; family Cymothoidae; genus Ceratothoa; species Ceratothoa steindachneri. Next base: position 30,291,763 of record OZ018337.1, read on the forward strand.
ATCTGGCTAGGTAATCCTTGTTAATCGTTGTTTTCTCTGTTTATTTTATTCTTATCCCTTTGCTCTCTTTCCTCTGAGTACTAGCAGCGTCAAACGGGTTTCCTGCAGTGCATGTAAATACACTCATTAATATCCACGCACTTCCATGAAGCTGTGACACGATCGCCGTATGGTCGCATGATTCATGAATCCACGAAAGCCTATGCCGAACTATTGATTACTGGCTCTGATAGTGCCCGAGGTTACTGAGCAGGCTGTTGTCGACAAAGCTTGCGATTAAATGGTGTATGGTAGTCACTAATCCCCATTTTATGTTGTACTAGCTGCCATCCATCTGATTTAAAAAAGTGTTTTAGGAAAATTGCATCAACACTTTTTATTATGAGGTTGCTGGATGAGGCTTTTTTTTTATTTTAGGACTGGTAAAATAACTTCTCAGTTTGAGAGGAAACTCTTTAGTAGATTGCGAAACTCAAAGATTGTTTATACAGGATTCTATACAAAGTTTTGTCCGAGAAATAACATTGATTCAAGAAGGCCAACCATAATTCTTCTTCAATAGTAGAGAGATGCTAAAATTTATCGCCTTTATACGCAATGCATTTATGCCATCTCCTGGTAATTTTATGATACCATGTGCTAATAATATCAGTGGTTTAGCAGTTATCGAGGCATCTAGGACAGCGTGAGTTTTTATCTGCAGATGAGAATTTACCAAGAACCGAAGATCTTTTATGTCTTAGAGACGTCGAGCGTTGATATCTTAATAAGAGAAAACCTTTTAACCGGCAAAAAATTTAATAAACAAGCAATAACAAATGAAATAAATAGAGGATAAAAATAAATCATGGAACTAGTAAACAAGTAGGAGGAAAATCGTGGTCTAAATGCAATCATCACTACTAGAATATAGCTGTAGTACTGTGACCCGGAAAAGTGCAGCATAGTGTGTTTTCACAGTAGCCATAATTCAGCATCAACAGATTAATGAGATGTTATATATGTAGCGTGTAATTAAGAGACGAAGGTGCGAAGAATGCGCCGAACCCCTTAAAATTTCTGTTTGATCCGATTCTGTTTACACTAAGACGTGGCGAATTGGGTAAAGGAAGCATATTCAGCTGTTCGGATCCCTATTCCCCTTCGATTTATCTTTCGTTCTTTTTTAATTTTATACTGTTATGTGGTAACCAGCTATCGGTACACTGCTCTGCCTACTCTATGGACCCCTAACCATCAACATGTCTACTAGGGATGTATACCTTTCCTTCAGGGATACAATCTAACTAATACTGCATCTCCCGATAAGCAAAATTAATTCACTTTGGTCATGGTTACTAAACAGATGCCCACCTAATTTGAATAAGTCGACATTACTGCATCTAGTGGAACTATTATCTAAACTAAATTTGCTCCCACCCACACTTCACCAAATACACTATTTTCTTACGATACTATTTTCAAATCTAACAGGAATGATTTCGAAAGTTATCGCTTTATTTTATAAATAAGTAGAAAAATCAGTTTAGTGTAGCATTTCGTTACTTAAAAATTTTTCCTATTACATTTATTCTTTTTTAAGAAATTTAATAAGGAATTACAGGACATTTGCCTAATTGTAAGTTGGACACATTAAAATATAGATGAACATGAAATATTTCTGAATCAATCCAAGCACAATTAGCTCAAAGAAGGAAAAAGAAAAACTGCATTGTTATAAAATATAAAAAGTACGTTTTTATATGTAAATTGGTAGCAAAACAATTAACAATGAACTATGAAAAACAATTAACTGCCACTATCAAAAGTGGTGAATAATTTTACATTGTATCGACCACCTTGTGGAACTCGCAGAGAAGGGTGTGTTATGGAAGAAATGAAGACCTCCCCCCTTCCTGGCGTGTAAGAGGAAGCGCGAATTCCCAAACATTGGATATTGTCAATATATTTATTGTCATGTTACTACTTCTCATTTACATATGATCAATATTTGACACGCCTGTTTTCACCCCCAGTTAATCTGTTGTTAATTTCTTAGGCCAATCTCCAAACAATTTTCATTGATCATCTCTTGTCTTAAAGAGGAAATATTGATTTAGATTTATAGTTTTTCTTTTGTGAAAGAACTCAATAAAGTTTAAAAATACATGGATTTATGGTTCTTCACCCTTGTAGGAAAATTTGCATTCAGTACTTATTATAAGTGATGCTTCAAGAAAGCATGACATTATTTCATCAAATCAAATGTACCACCTTTTTATGTTAGTACAAGAATTTTATTACTACTACTGCTAAAATTGTTTCTTTGTATTATTTCTCATAACTAATGATTATTTTATTTGGCAATATGTAATGAAATGCGTTTACAATAATTCATAGTGCGAGGCACAGTAAAAATGCATGACTGCAAAACACGATGAAGCTTAAAGATCATGTGACTGAAAGTACGAATAGTTTGTAGTTCGACTTTGGTCGAATAACAGATTTAAATGTTAAGGAATATCGGTTGCTGATTGTAGGATATATAAATCGAAGAATTTGTAAGAAAATGCAAGATGGTATATTGGGGTAATGTGTACATTGTGAGAATGAAGATGAAAAAGAGTAGTAAGTTCTTTCTTTGAGAGAATCAACTTTCTTAGGATGAGTTTGATGTGAAAGTTGGGAGAGAGATGACGATGAGACAATATGACTGCAGGATAAACTTGTTTCTATGTAAATAAGAAGTGAGAAGAGAGCAAGGAAGTGACAAACTGAAGCAAACGCTTTATGAATCAGCAACTCGGGTAAAGGTTTATGAGAAAGCATGAAATTGGATGGACTGTGAGCATGGGTACAGAATAAGCGTGAAACAATTTTAGAACGGAATAGTGATTTGGGTAGTCTATAAATATGTGAGGTACAACTGGTTAATTGACTATGCACTACGTGCTCTATAGAGAAAACATGAGGTCTACTTTCAAACGAGCTTGTCATGGAGATGCAGATAACTTGCATACAAGGAGTTGGAATGTTTAGTAAAACAAGTTATTACTCTAAGTTAAGAACTCGTAAATAGAGCATTTTGAAGGAAAATGTATGGAGATCCTGATTTTCATAGGAAATATTAGTTAGCTAAGAATTTAGGAGTAACTCAAATGACAAATAAGCCATTTTTAACGAGAACTTTCCACAATAAGAGACCATTTCGAAAAATCTAACCATCATATTAACTCAGATTCTTTTTTGTCCTATATTCTTCTACTAATGGATTATTATACTTAAGAATTCTAATGGATCGCTTTATAAAAACTGAACTATGAACTAAATGATTACACTTGTTCTTTCAAATTAGATAGGATTTTAAAACTGTGACATTTTAAATAAACAAATAACTCACCCCCTCGGTTTAAATAGTTATTTACAATTCTGTTCTTGTTCAGTTGCTTCCAACTCCCTCCAAAATAAAAATCCAATTTCCGTTTTGATTTTATAAATTGCCCTATAATTATGTTTATTTTTGAATCGTCCATTCATATTGCTTTTAACACTAATTTGAATGATGATTTCGTTTTTATTGTTTTAATTTATTTAAAATGAGTTCTTGTTTATTTTGTCTGGAAATGAGTTTTTTTCGTAATATTAAATCATATAAAAATGACATTTTGTATATTTATTTCAATGGCATTTTAATTATGTTTGTTCCGTAATCACTAAATCATTTTGTTTTGTTTGTTGTTGTTTTTCTATATTTTAGTGGATGATGATGGTCTCTGGTTAAAGACCGAAATATCCGGCATAGTAAATGCTCGGAATATATATATATATTGATGACGAGGGTTACCGATTCTGTAGCAACTTTTGTGGTGTTGTGGAAGCCAGATTACATCAAGCATGAGAGTCACTATTTTTCATAGTCAGCCTTTTTGTACGTAGTTTGTGGTAGGCTTGTCCTTCAGTTTCTAATTTCTCGGTTTTGGTTCTAGTTGCTTAAAACAAGTCTTTTTTTCGTAGGAAGTAGAGAAACGTCTTTTAAAAAGAGCTTTATGAATGATAAAACAAAAATAACAAAGTATTGTAACGAGTATTTCCAATAGTGAAAAATAGTGTTTGCAATTAAGAGGAATCTAGCAAAGAGCAATTGATAATGCCACTAGCAAGTGAACTTGAGAATTGAATCACAACTAAGCTAAAGTTTAAACGCACAAAGTGAAATGGACACTTATGCTTGACTGAATAAAAAATAAATTTGGATTGTAGCAATGAAAGACTGAATTGAGCTTGAACTGAATGGAAGTAGAGTGAAGCATTCGTTTTTATATTCAACTTAGGGACAGATCTTTATATCGGTGGGCTAGCTGAGCTGAGATTCTGATCTAGAAGGGTGGAATTTCACTTCTGCCTGCTCTTGTGATCCTCTGAGAATATTTAATTCCTTCTTATGAAAATATAATGGAGCTGCAATAGCTATCAAGCAAGGATTGAAGTCCAAAACCGAACAGGGAATGGAAGATGCCTATTTATCTATAGATCTTCAAATGGAATTAAAGATCATTCTAGTCGCAACAGGATACCAGCCACCCAGGCGCCCCCAGTTACTGGCGCAAAACTTTACTAACCTATTTAACAATAGAATGCCGCTCATTTTGATGCGCGATTTAAACGCCCCTTGCTGGGCATTCGGGTATAGATCTAAAGAGTCGGAATGCAAATTAATATACCCATTAACAGGCGGATAATGCAAAGACTGGAAATCAACTTCCCTACATACCTACAAGGAGAATCTGTTAAAAATCCTGACATCTGCCTTGCTAACTTTGATCTACCCTTTAACTATTTTATGGAACCAGTTGTGGCCACTTGCAGTGACCAAACGCAACTCTAATGCATATAAACAAGAAATCTATACAAATCCCTTCGAGTAAATTGCAGGTTTACCACAGAGTGGATTGGGATAAATACAAAGCATTAGTTCAGAAATACTTACCCGACACGCCCTGGAAAGCCACTATATAGGAAATCGACGAGGAGTTCCGGGGGATTAGAGAAAATATTAAAAAGGCAGAGAAGGGCGCCATCGCCCATTATTTCGTTCCAAATGATCCAACAACTTTAGATTGGTACCAGAAATAGTGTCATTCGGTGAGAAGATCAGCCGAGCCGGTCTATCAAAGGAGTGATGCAACGCACCCATGAGAGAGAAAAGATAATTAATAGTACTATTTTACGAGGAACAGAAAGATAACTGGGATCAACACATCGAAAAAATAGATGTGAGGTATCTCCGAGGGAATTTTTGAAACATATTAACAGATCAAAGCTACGGAGAGTAAGTGATAGAATGAAAATTAAGAACGCAAGGAACAACATTTTAGAAGACAAGGCAGAAATATATAATGTTCAGAGAGCAGTAAAAAAATGTATTTATAATTAGCGAAGAAGTGAAGAGAAGTATGATATTGGATTCGAACATCAAATTGTGGAGGAATTAAATGTAGAAATCAACGATGGAACAGATGCGGTCATTACATCAGAAGAAATAAAAGATAGGATAAAAAAATTCAAACGAAGAACCTCAGGCAGATCGGCACTCACCAGATCCAATTATCTTCAATTCCCCGAGCATACTCGAGGCTGTAAGAGGCATCTTTAAGGTGTGCTTGAAAACGGGATACTTTCCCGATGAACTTATGGTAGCAAGGATGATATTCATCTCCGAGGCGGGAAAATCCCTAGATCAATTGGTAACTACCACCTCGTCTTGCTACTAGATTTTATTGGTAAAGTATTTGAAAGAGTAATCAAAAACAGACTGTTGAAATATTTAGATTATAACTGCCTAAAGAACATCTGTCAATTTGTCTTTAGAAAAAAACAGAAGCACGGAGATGGATGGCCCAAAGAGTCATCCTAAAGAAGATTTCCAAAGCAAAGAGAGAGAAAATTAGCGTGGACATCGTCTGTCGGGACTTATCCAAGGACTTCTACAAAATTTGCAGAAAAGATATGCAACTCAAGGCCTTGAGACTGGGAATGAACAACAAGATAGAAAGGATATTATGCGTTTCTGTAATCGAGAGACGTACTTATGCGAAAATACGATGCCATCAGGGAGACGAATTCAAGCTTGTTTTCGGTTTGCCCCATGCCGGATGTTTGACCCATCTATCTATTCAATTTACACCTTAGATATAACACTACCCAGAAGTAAGGGTTAACTGAATATTCAATTCGCCGATGACATCCACCAGCTGATATTTGCATTTACAGGAACGGACCCATGCAATCTATAATGACGGCCTGAGAGATGAGAAGTATCAATAGATACGAAGAAAAATGGAAAATTCAAAACAATAGCGATACATTTAAGATGGTACCTGTGTATAGGAGGAGCCTCTTAGATATATATGTAGAAAAATAGCGCTACAAATACGAAAAATAATGTAAGGCGTTTGGGCTAACCATTACGACATCCGGTTACAAACTGACAAAGATACAAATAGACACATACAAAAACAGAAATGCGTGAGTATTACGTGAAACTAGTTGAAACTTTATCACGCTAATTATAACTACTAACAATGGAGAGATAAGAGGGGGGGGGTATTACGAGCTGTTCTTTGGCTCCCATTTCTCTTTTCATTTCATAACTTTGTATTGAGAGAAGAAGAGGGAAGGTCAGGGGCAAAATCCGACCAAAGGCGAAGTGAAGGATTAATTTCGTCTTCAAAGATTTGAGGAAAACGAAATCTTTCTTCATAATTTACAGAATTGTAAGGGTCAGGAAATGAACAAATTTGGCAGGGTCGTAATGAAAGCAAGGAACGGAAAAGTCATTTCCTATTGCAAAGGAAAAGAGGAAATTCAATATATATGTATATATATATATATATATATATATATATATATATATATATATATATATATATAAATCACGTTGATTGTGAAATTTTAAGTCCCACAAATCGTATTCGGATTAAATGCCCTTTTGTCTTAAATAAAAGAGGCATGTTCTGTATTTGGAAAAGAAAACCATCACGTCGCTCACTGACTAGGCCGCACTATCATCAATCAACGGTACTCTCCCCATTCAATTATTACCCCCCCCCCCCCCGCCGCAAATAACACGTATTTTTTGTAGATGGTGAAAGGCAGGTATCGTTGTTAGCCTCTTTTTCAAACCAATTTTGCTTCAGCTTCATATTTCTCCCACGGGAAATCTATCGACCCTATAAGCCTCATTCACCCAATAACCATGCCATCTATTTCCATTATAATCTCTTCTAAATAAACTCATCTTTCTCACTTTTATTCATTCGTTTGCTCTGAGGAGAAACGGAAAGCTTGCCCAAGATATACATACTTCTTTCTTGCCTTTGTCTTTAATTGTCTTTCTTTTACCTGATCTGGCAATAGGAAAACTATGGGATCGAAGCCTTGGCTTTTCGATAACACTTTATGGATACGCAATAAGGGCTTTTCATACAGGAAAATAATGATAGAAAAAGATAAAGAAGGTCACTGGAGAATCCGGCCTAAACTTCATTCTGAAGTGACATATTTTTGTCTCTAATGAACTTGGTTACGAATTATTTCCTGGATTAATCCAATACGTAACTCATTGAAGATCAAAATAGTTCTCCATCCCAAAATATGCAGTTTATAGTCATGATTGGTAGCTTTCATTTAAAAACAAAACTTGTTCCTAGGCGTTTATAATACACTCGTGCGACTCATATCGAAATGGTGACTATGGTTTCCTATTTAAAACTTCGTTCTAACGATATCGTGCTTAGGATTTGTTCGTTTATACACCTTCGGCCAAAAGTGTAAACCATCCCTCATAGATTTATATAATTAATATATTAAAAAAAAACTTTTTTAATTTATAAAATTATTCATAAATATGAATGATAATGTATGTATATTTTATTAATATATTTGAATTACTTAGTATTTTACTAAATGGTGTGCAATCAATAAAATGGTCCTTTCTTAAATCAGAAAATAACCAATATTTATCATGATTCTGTAAATTTATTAATATTGTATATTCAATATCTTTATATATTAATAATATGACTAAAACTAAAGATTTTACAGGAGCACAGAGAGCACAAATCCCACTTCTTCATGGTTATTGATCACAAGTATCACGCAGAAACGTTAAATGAGACTTAAAGATCAAAGGTAAAAGTATGCAAAGCGAGAAAAAAGACACAGATATCTGAGGTGAACATGAACAATGGTCTAAAGTTATCTGGTCAGATGAAACTAATTACACTGACCAAAAATTTGAACTTTTTTTAATCATCAGAGACCTGAGCAAACTTTTCTCATGGCATTTTTCTCGATGATTTCAAATCTCACTTTGGCTTTTCTCTAGCACATCAGGTTTTCGAGATATTCAAAATGCAATATGACCGAGGGTCGCTGATAGAATGCAGCGTTTTACTCTGATTTCTTTGCCGAAACTGGTGATATACTCGTATGATTGCACAGCGCCATTGGTAGAAAAAAATTGCTCTTAGTATATCTCTATGTGCATTGAGAAGTTGAACTGACACAAAATGATGCATTTTACATATAGAAACTCTAAAATTTATTATTCTCTTTAGGCTTAAACATATGATAAAGATAAATAGACATCTTTTGTTTATTCCACAAGCATCATAAAGTTAATGGTACTTATATTGCATGTATAAGAATGGTAAACAATGATTGAAGGTCTAATAAGTCAAAACTCGAATTCATAAACGTTGTGCATGGGATTTGCGTTTGAATTTTTTCTCAAGATTATCACGATACAACATCCAACAATGATCTCCCATCATGCTCTCATTCCAAAATCCTTGATAGCGAGTTTCCATGATCTTAATATCCTGGTGGAAAGGCTCTCCTTGCTCGTCACTTACAGCTCCAAGATTTTCTGGGAAAAAGTCTAGGTGCGAATGCAGGAAATGGATTTTAAGTGACATACGGCATCCCATTTCTTTATAAGATTGAAGAAGGTTTTCCACGCCATCTCTGTATGCAGGTAACTTGTTGATGCCCAGAAAGTTGGCGCATAACCACTTGAAGGCTAGCCATGCATATCGTTCAAGAGGAGTCAGGGTCTTCTCGAAGTCAGGGTCTGCTAAAACCTCCCTGATCTGTGGTCCCACAAATATGCCTTTTTTTAGTTTTGGAATCCCTGAGAATTGTCCTTGGTCATTGCTTTCACGAAGTTTTTCATTAGGCCTAGTTTCAAATGAAGAGGTGGCAGATATATTTTCTGAAGTTTTACCAGGAGAACAGACTGAATACTGCTTATTCCATGCTCATATGTAGATCGAAGTGGCCAGTCACGCTTGCCATTATGTTCCACAGTGGCACGGCTATCCCACAGGCAGAGGAAGCAACAGTACTTCGTGAATCCTCCTTGCATACCCATTAGCATGCCTATGACATTTAGATTACCACATATGTACCACTGATGGGCTTGATAGTTTATGGCTTTAAGAAGAATATCCATATTGTCATATGGCTCCTTAAGGTAGACATAATCGTCAATAGGTATGGAAGGCTTTACATTGTCATTGTGTAAGAGGACAGCTTTCATTCAGACTTGTCTTAGAAGCATCAATAAAGAGACGCTAGTCAGACGCCTCGTATGGCTGTGAGAAGGCTTCAAACAATCCATTTATATCATGATAGTAGCAAAGAGGTCCATTAACTGTGAAGAATGGATTCAAATCACGATTACGCTTTCTAAACTAACTCACATGTGCATTTTTCTCGAGTAAAGGTTTTTCCTGTAGTCTAGATGCTAGAAGTTAAGCTTTCTCCTTTGACAGTGACTCATCTCTCACAAGATCATTCAAATCTTCCTGAGTAAATAACTTTGGCTCATCAGGTACGTGGCCATTATCAGGTGTAACTGGAATTGGCAAAGATACATCATGTGCAACTGGTCTGCACGCCGAATCCTTGCTTGTATAAACAATTTGGTGCTTGTTCATTGCAGAAAACCCTTTTGTGGTCACACTGCAGAAATAGCAATCTTCGAGATGATCTATGGGCTCTCTCTATATTATAGGAACAGCGAAGGGCACGTAATCCATTAGAGCAGGAAGTACAAATTTGGTAGGGTGCCCATGCTTTATTTTGGTTACCCAGGGGGCAACCAAGGTAGAGTTTGTACATTTTCTTTATATCATCTGTGATAGTACGTTGCTGAGATTTTGTTGTAAAATGCCCATATACATAGCAGAATTTATCTGGATGATTTTGCATTCTCGAGGCATTGTTACTGCTTTGTGGAAATATTTGGAAGCCTTTTATGATAAACGCAGAAGAAGTAGCTTATAAGATGCATATCACATGAGGAACCTGAAAGCATTAAACATAATTATAAATAATTGCGCAAAATATGCATGCGGATTACAAATGTAAATGAATTCTACTCTATACCCCTTTAACCAGCAAGAACTCACGAAGCATCTAGTTTGCTCATCTTACTCATCTTATATGATTTGTTATCCTTTAACACTTCCTTCATATCAGAGTAAACTTCGCCATTTAGGTGATATTGTAATCACTTAAATTGATGGTAATCAGATGGGGAAGGGTCCAGTGAATATGGCGGATGAGAAAGAACTTCCTAACTTGAAGCATTACTTTTTTTCTTGTGTTAAACGTTCTACGCGTGAGCTTGCATTGCCATGAGGGAAGAATACAACATCTTCCGATGACTAAGAGCTTCACTGATCTGTTGCAATTGTTGAACATATATTGCTACACTCTCCGTTTGCATATTATTAAGAGGCTCATAATAAATGACTCCTTTAACACGTCACAAAATAGAAACGATCGACTTACGGCAGTGGAAACCACTTCCAGGAGTAGGAATAGCTGTTGTTTGCGACCAAGCCATTGATCTTTAAAGCGCATAATTTTGAAGATACGAATTATGTTCAGAAGCTCACCGTTATTTCGAGTCAATAGAAATGAATAATAGGAATAAAATAAAGTGGAAATGAATTATAAACATAAAGTGAAAAAATGATAGTGAATAAAATAATGGGAAAATTAAAGTGAATAATTAATGTGAAATAATATAAATAGAATAAAGCAAAAAAGAAAGTAGTGCGAAAAGGTAGCAATAAATGAAATAATATAGCTTTAAAGTTAAAGGACTTTAAAAAAATCTATTCAAGTAGACCAGACTGAAAAATCGAAAACATAAATAGATAAATAAGTGGACATAAAGTATTTAAAAATAATAAGTGTAGAAAATAAGGGTATTAAACTAAAGTGAATAAGTAATAGGAAATATAATATAAATTAGTAATAAAGTGAATAATATAAAGATATTAAACTAGGGCGAAAAATCGGTTTAAACATTATCCTTCAGACAGTTCACGTCACACCAAAACAGCTTTTTTGTAGAATTTTCTTAAGGAATTAATAGTTTTAAAAGGCCTATGGAGTGCTATTGTAAAAGAGGTCTGGGCATTACTGCAGCTAAACAAAGCCTTAAGCTTATCTACAGTTGTCTATAAAACGATTGTAGCAAATTTTGGATCAATTTAAACATCTGTAAGAAGCATTTTACATCTGTCCTAACAACGCCACTAGTTTCTTGACAACCTAATATTCCTTTGTTTTTTTCCTTCCTTCTTAGCCAAATGGTTGACCATATCTTCGTTAGGTTATACTTTTTAACTCCTTAAATAATAGTTGTCTTCCTCGCATAACTCCATCATTCGGTGGCGAGAATATGTCAATATATCTTTCCTTGGTTGAGAACGTGAAATAGTATATTAGGAGATGACCGAAAAAGTTTGTGCCATTTTTACCGAACAGTGATGAATTTTGACACTATTTGACACGATGCAAAAGAAAATAGATGTTTTACCTTTGCGTATACCTCAAATGTAACCTTCTTACATGTATAGAATGGATTTAATTAAATATAAAATTTCCATTTATTATCATTAATTATTTTCGGTCGTCTTGTGAGACATACATCTTCAAGTGGAACATTTTTATTTACAAAAGTTTTAGCCTCATTCATATTACTGTGATCAATAACTTTATATCCACTAGATGGTGATTGTATCATGTGGACACGTATGTTGTCCTTCTTCCGAATTTAATTCTGGAAAGTAAATGACTAACCGTATTTTGTGTGGCCATTTGTCATTATACGTTTCTACATCTGAACACCCTCACTTGGCGCGCTAAGTCTACTTCTACTTTATGTATAGGTAATTATTACCAACTAAGCCATTAGATGGTTTAAAGCATTTTCGTATACTAATGGAATGAATACAGAAAACCGTCCCTACATTTACCGCCCTGGATATATTTAATATCTAAGCTCGTTTTGTTTGGAAGTCAAATTATAGCTCTTATAAGCGACCTTTTCCTAATTAATTTTAATTAGCTTCTTATTCATTAGGATGGGGAAAAATATCCTAAATTAAAGTCTATGAACAAGGGGATCTAATAATGACTTAATTATGGCAAAGATATTAAACTTTATTTTTATGGCTTTTTGGTACCGACCATACATGTTTATTTCTTTATGGGAGAAGGGACCAAAATTTATGGCGCAATAACGACGAAGGCGTATAACGCAGATTGTAAGGAAATGTCGGATCAATCCTAAAGAGCGAACTCCAGCCTATGCTAGAGGTCGTTATCTAGGATTGAACTTTTGGGGAGGTCAGTATCTAGAAATGATCTTTTGTGGAGTCATTAGTTAGGATTTATATTTTTAAATAATAATAATCGATAATAATATTAAGATAAAATGATAAAGTAAAAATGCTACTTAGGATTGAAATTGGTTAAGGTAATATTGGTTAGGTTAGATTAGGTTCAAATAATGTGACCTAACCTAAGAAAACCTATATGTCAAGATCGATTCGGTTTGAGTGGATTTGAAAATTTCGGCCATCATATTTTTCTTTTTTACTCCTTGGATTAATATTTTACTTTTTTGTTAGTTTAATTTGTTTGTGTAATTTGTTTTTGTTCTTTAATAAAAGTTATTTTACCGATTATTATTTTCAATATACCAAAAGGTTTCTTGGGTGTCATCAACTAAGTTTGATATTTTGGGTGGAGGTCATCTTCTAGGATTGAAATTTCTTGGGGTCATTAATTAAAAATGGTCTTCTCGGGGGTCGTTGCCTAGGATGGATCCGAGATATGTGTTAAGAAAGTGTTGAAAATATAGTGAAAATGAGTGGAAGATATATAGCCGCAGATTCTCCTTCAGGTACCTGGGGGGGAGGAAACTACGGGTGTTGGGAGCAGGAAATCACACAATCCTTCAACTCTCACCAGCAACAATGTTGACCAAGTTACATACACGTGACGTTCTATGTGGGTTCAAATACCAGTATTATTTTGCCTACAATTTATCTCGGTGTAGATTTACGTTACTTGTAATTGTTTATTTGACTGAGGCTGAATGTGAATGAGAGTATTCCGAAGCGGTAGGTGAATGTAAAAAAGAATGAAGAGGAGTTGATTTGTAAAAAGAGATTGAGTGTACTGGTGCGCGAAAGGTTTGGAAATTTTTACTTCGCCGAACTTTATTACTTGCTTTCTAAACCACAATAACTAATAATGAATCCCTCATTGGTTTCTTTTTGGTGTTCAATAAATCAAAGTATAAATGTCTTTATTTCGCTGTTCCAAAGTTTGCTTAATCACGGGTGACCACACACAAGTAATAAACAGGTGATTGAGTATGTAACGTTCGTTCAAAAGGTTCACGGAAAATAATAATAAAATTATGAAAATATACACTCTTTTCCACATAATCTCCATATAACTAAAGACTATTCCAATCTATGTTCCAACTTTCTAACCCTTTCTGCAGAAATTATTTTAAATTGAAATACAAAGGTACCAGTGTTGGTACAAGAGGATTCTCTCGCCCCATTGATTCCGCATCGGGCGCTCTGGCTGACGCTCTTCATCCACACTAAGCAAACAAAAAGTACCAGTAAAAGTTTGACTGTGGATGATTGTCTATCACTCGTGAAATCATTGAACGTTTGGGAAGGGTGGCAATTGCTACTCATTTTGTGCAACATGAATGCAACCCCTGCAGAGGGTTGGTGCCCTGTGTAGCTTATTACACTTGGTACCTGGTACCTTTAAGGGTCCTCGAAAATTGTTGGTACCCTCTGGCTCCCCCCGCACTCCTTCACAGCGCTAATTTATCTGTATTTGTATATTAATATATTTTTTTTACGACTAGCCCCTCAACATTTGTCTAGCCGCTCTTTGTACTAGAAGGAACTTATCACTTGGATAGAGTTTGCCTCGCTAAACATGGCTCCTTGATGGACTGCGCGCCATCCCGAGATGACCGAGCACCGGAATATGATAATAATAGGTGATCACCCACCCTCCTTAGAGGTGTCCGTCGGCACCACGACGACCTCTCCTGTCATGGGCACGCATGTGGCTGAGCAGACCTGATCCTGTCAGGAAGCCCCTTTCACATTCGTGGAAGTTAGTGGACACGCCTATCTATACATACCCTCCTACCCGTTTTCAAATTTGTCTTTCTATCCACAGAGTTTGTGGTTGCCCAGCTCACTTTCGTTCTCTTATGAGCCTTAGTTGAGTGGTAGTGTATACAGTGACGTCCCTACCTGCTGCGAGGCCCGAAAGCCTTCTGACTAGGGCATGTATTAAGTACTGTGTATGCTGGACCATAGACTCTGCTTACCGCTTCCTGGTACACACCTAAGGTGAGTACGCCGACACCATCCTTTATGGATAAAGGTTGACCACAATTCAGTCGGCGGGAATGGCGGGCAGAGTTTGCCAAGCCCATCAAAGTTCCACCCCTGAACCGAGTATGTGTAAATGATCATATTCTGGAATTTTATGGAGATTTTTCTCTTAATTTATCGAGGCAGTGGTAGGGCATGGTATTTAGTTCTCTGTGGTCGGGTGGTAACCATCCTAATTTTTTCGCAATAACATCGTTACTATTCGGCCGATTCGAACAAATTTGAAACCCTTGTGTTATTTTACATTCTTTTTCGAATTATATAATTGCCAAGGTTCTTCCAAGGTTAGTCCGCGAATTATTGAAAGAAAACCAACATGGATCGGATTGCTCCACTTGTTGCAAGTTCTGAAGGTCATAAGGTCATGAGTCAGAATAATTGAGAGCATGCGACTTAAGTCTGTTTACCTTGTTACTTAATCATGGCGACAACTATATTGAGCGAAGGTTAATGTACGGAGAGTCGCTTCCAAGCAAGGCCTTGCCCTCCCAAGGTAACGTGCAGGATGAGGGAAAAGGAAACACCCTTTCAACCAAGGGGGCTGCCACTCTCCCATCTTTGAAATCACCCAGGGGCAGTTCCACCTCAGGACATGAAGTTTCCCCCTTATGCTTTCTCAGGAGACCCTGCAAACTACTTCTAGAAAGGAGAAGGTTTACTCCTCTCTTATGTCTTGGGTGAGGTCTCTCCATCTCTGCACCAGTGGTGGCCCAAGCTTGCCTAGTCCCTCTTTTCCACTATGGAGATAGATAGGCCCAACGGTACAAAACAAGAGAGTAGAGTCCTCGATTGTGAATGCTGGCACCTTGTTGGGGGGGGGGGATTAAGGGTTCCTCTCCTCCGCAGAGGCTCTTGGCCAGGACTGGTCCGCTACCGCTTTAGAAAATCAACAGTCAAAGATCGGCCGTCCGGCCCTGAGGCGCCATCAGGCTGGAGGCCTCGGTAGAACGAGACCAGAGTCATAATCGGAGCCTCGATTACGTCGGGGACCATCATGCAGAGACTAACTGGCGTTTTCGAGCCCGCTGGCTTCAAACACTCTCCTGTATCAGATGAGAGCATTAGCTAGTTTAAGTGGAAGAGAGGCAAAGGGACCCCTTACTTGAACGGAAGCATTGTGGCGGATGGGTTGGAGCCCTCCGAAGCGCCCAAGAATAATACTCTTCGAACACTTAATGAATAGCCGGTGAGCGTGACGCCACACACTATCATGAATTTCGTGAAAGGAGTAATTAATTCGAGGAGACTCGTGGGCTACTCCTCATAATTCATCAGTTTGAAGCTGGACTACCATAAGAGGAGGGGGGGGGGTTCAGGATCGAACGGGCGATGGGAAAACAAGGATGGGCCTCGAGACCCACTCCTACACTCTTCTTTACGTTCAACCGTACAGGAATCCTGAGTCAGTGCGTGCCATTTGGTATCGCTACCGCGTGAAGGCCTTAGTGCCACTGACACGGAGGTGCTTCTACTGCAACCCCTTCGGACATACAATCCGCTCATGTTGACGTGCAAAATCAGGTTTACTCCAAATCTGTCTAAGTTGCCCCAGCGCGTTCACTATGAGTTATTATCGCGTATGTACAAGTGTATCAAGTGCATAGAGCTGCACCATGGTTCTTTGAAGTAATATGGTGAGTATCTCTTAGAAAAGAAACTCATGGTCTTTCAGGCTTTGGATCACCTTTCATTCTGCAAGGCCAAGGGCACCTTCTGCTCTTGTTCCCTCTAGGCCTACGAGCATGATCGTTTCAGCGCTCAGTAAGAACACTTGTGCGGGTTTTACCCCACCTCAGGGCGCTTACCTGGCATATATGGTGAAAAATAGGGTTCACACTTAGCCTGGGCTAAAACAAGGGCTCCACCACTCCCCCAACTTGAGCATTTGCTGTAAGGCTTCAATAACTGCGCACTTCCACCTAGTCGTTAAACTCACAGAAGGCATACACCCTCCTGAAGGTAGTCGTGAGACCCTCTCGAGAGGCGGAGAGTACCAAAAGAACTTCAGTTCCTATGGCTCTACATAAGGATGGACTGGGTAGCTCAGAGAAGAGGGATTCTCCAAAGGAGGGACCTCTACCCATGAAAGCACCCCACCCTCCAAAGCTTTTGAGGTAGAGGGACGAAAAGACTCGCATAACGATCCCAACCTCCTCCGATAATTCTTCGAAAGAGACAACACTTTCAGGGTCTTGTTCGGCATACCGCACCCTAAGTTCCACCCTCCGGGAAGCCTAAGGCTATTAAAAATATTCTCATAGAAGAGGACCCCCTCATCTCTTCCGAGCTAGTCCTGGGAAGCATATTCCTTTACTGGAATTGTGTGGACTCAGCGCAAATTGGGAGGAGCTGCAGAGGTACGTCTCCTTGTGTCCCCGGTTACCTATTTTTCTGCAGGAGAAAATGCTGGGCGCGTGCCTCCTACTTATTCTCCCGGAGTATAATGGATTTGAGACCCCCACCACCACAAGATGGGAGAAAGGCAGGAGGATGCACGATTTAAACCCGGCACGATGTTTCCGTTCTTCTATTTGCTATAAATATATCCATTCAGGAAGTGGCAGTGCAGCTCACCTGGATAGGAAGTATAGTTTAATTTTTGCTTACATTACACCGTCAGTCGACTTCGAAGTGGAGAATTTCTGCAGCATTGTGGCTCGATGCCGAGGCCACTTCTTTAGCTCATAGAGTTGAACAGTAGACACCACCGCTGGGGATAGTACACAATCAATTACAGCGGTAAGGTCCTTGTCAACCTGATCAACGAACTGAAAATGTGTGAACCTAACTTTAATTCCTTCAAAAGCTGGTCGTTTTGCAGGTCACCCGCTTTCTCAGTGCAGATAACGTATGAAAATGTACCTAGACATAAGCGATATGATTACATGCGCCATAAACACTGTCGGTCAATTCGTCAAGGTTCCGTTATGTTTCGAACCACGTCAGCCACTCTTCCTGGTGGGCATACGTGTTTTCACTTAACGGGAATACTCCTCTTGCACAGGTGTGGTGGTGAGTCAAAAGGATTAGAGGCAAGTTTTTTCAGGACTCCCCTCCCTTTCCTCAAGAGAATATAACGACAATCTCGGATCCCGAGTCCGTGGTGGAGTCCTTCGCGACCGCTTTCTCCGCATTCTCTGAACGGAATTCTGTTCCGCAAGTATTCACTGCACGTCGTTATGTTGCTGAAGGCCGCCGACTCCACTTTACCTCCAGAGGCCGAGAACCCTGTAACTACAGGTTTATGTTTATTTTCGTTTCACTCCGCTCTAACGGTCCAGAGGATGTTCCGTATGCCATGCTTTGACGCCTGGGTGAGCAAAGCGTAGCGTTTCTGTTAGATTTGCTCACCATGATCTACACAGATGGTACCCTCCCATATTTCTAGCTGATGGCTACTGTGCTTACTTTTTTAAACCGGAGAGAGAGCACACATAAGCCCGGCTGGTTTTCGCTCAATCTTTCTAACTTCCTGTGCCTGCAAGTTGATGGAAAAATTAGTAAATGTCAGATTAGCTTTTTTTTCCTGGACAGCAGAGACCATCTGTATTCTGCACAAGGCGGCTTCGGCAAGTTACACTCCATGTCTGATGCATTGATCCGACTCGAATATGCAGTCTAGTGGGGGGGCTCTCTAGCCCAATGAAGTAGGAAGAGGGGGTCCTCCGTATTACTTCGGTGCTTACAGAAGATGGTCTTGCTAACAGGTTACGTAGAGAACTTTTCCACCTCTTTTGGTGCCACCCAGATGTCCACTCTATAGCGTAGACTCCAACCTGCATTTAACCGCATCTTTCGTTATGTGGGAACGAACCATTTTCTGTTTTACTTGGCCAAGACTAAGGTGGTGCACCTCTGCTCCTACATACGGCTCCATCCCAACCGTGACTTGTTCTTAAACGGAGTTGGCCTAGAAGTTGTGAATTCGCTCGTATCGTTGGTCTTCTTTTTGTCCGACGTTAAGCGCTAGGGGTGCTGTTAGGGCTACTGCCTTACTTTCCTAATGATCATCTATTTTTTAGAAGCTTGACTAAGGATGTGAGTTTTATGCATCAAGAGCCGAGTATGTAGTACGTAACATGGAATCTATCCCCACACCGAGCTCCACCTGGCAACCAGTGCCTTCTGCAAGTTCCACATTGAGAATCTAGTTGTCGAGGCCGGGGAGATGCCACTCGCTCTCCGCCGTTCACAGTGGATTATGCACTTGTATGCTCGATCCTTGCACCTCCCTCAGTCGCCAACGCAACTGCTCTCACTGTATTCACAACCTTTCTCAAAGGTGTTTAATCCGCTGATAGATGCAAGTCATACATACCATACCCTAAGCCCTTCTGGTTTAGGGCTAGGCTACTCTTTCGAGAGCTCGGTGAATCTCTCAACAACCACCCGGTGGTGCATCTCGTTCTGTCTAGTGCGCCAACCTGGTGGGTACCACCTGTGAGTATGTTTTGCCACATCTTTGCACTTAAAACTTTCACAGCGCCGGGAATATTGCGTTTGACATTTTTAGAGCACGTTTTATCTAATGCTGGATCCGTGAGATTCAACACGGAAGGCTCCAAGTCTCAGGTTGGTTTCCATATCGTATCTTCTCTTTTGAAGTCATTGGGCTCTACAAGAAGTCGTGTCTGTCTTCCTAGCTAAGCTGGTTGCGAGTCCTTTCGGGACATTGGAGTCTCGGCAAACCTCAGTTTACGACATCCTTAAGGCTATGTTTGAAGCGATCCGGAAGGATGTTGAGATTATCTTCTGCTTGGTTTCTGGATATGGAAGGACTGGGAGACCAGACCAGCGTTTCCGCTCTTCCTTTCAAAGACTGCTTTGAGACATGTATTGGAGTAATTACTCCATGCTGCCTGGCAATTAAGATGTGCCTCAACTGAGATGAACTTATAGTTGCGTGTCATTGTGCTGTGAATATTCCCATGGACCTACCCCACAATGCCGCGACTATTTCCATGGATTTACCCTCTAATGCTTCGACGGTTTCAGGTAGCTTTCTGCCATCTTTGAATTGGGCGCACTTAATGGACGCATCGTCATTTGATAGAGCAATCGCTTGCACCTTATTGCGACGACTGCGTTGTCTCTCAGTCTATTTGGCACATTCTTGTCCCAGTGTGGATGATCTTCGCGCACGTTACCTGTCCCGTTACCGAGATGATCATGATCGCTACGATTCGTCCCTTTTACTCTGGACGGGTTTTTTGACACAGACTTATAGACTATCCGACATTTGGGAGGAGGTTGTCCTCTTCCTTTGTATTTAATTATGTTTCTTGTTGGTCGCATGATTCTGCGATGGAGGGAGGTGGTCCTCCCCTGATACAACCGGAGCGTGTGTCTTTCTTCTTGCTGTTTTGCTTCTTTTTTCCTCTGTGTTTTTTTGTTTGTTATTTGGGGTTTTTTTGTACCTTTTTTTTAATATAGCCTACCATTAGGCTGTAAGATGTTTACAGCGCCATTTGCCTTAATAGGCAGTTGCCAGATGGGCCTTAAAAATATCCTCTGCAAGAAAACCACCACGATGGGGGAGGGGGCATGAGAAAGTATTTATTTGAGGCATCCGTCCCTCTCTTCGTGAAATAGGTCACCTGACCTGATAATGAAAGGAATATAGATATAAGAATAAGATTCAGTGGCGGACACAAGGGGGCCGATCTTCGAGAAGGATGGGGGGGGGGTAGTATTGTATTCTGACACCAACCAGCAAGCAAAGAACCCTTCATAGCTCCACGTTAAGAGTATGCGGTCATGAGTACCTCCCATAGAAGACACTGGTACTCCTGGCTGAAATATGTGCGGATAAGTACCAGTAGCACTCCTTCGGCAGAGTTCCTAAGCAGAGGAGAGAGTGGGTATGTTTTCCTCTGAAAATGTGGATATGAAAGATAGTAGTGTTGCCATTGGCTATGTGCATGCTGATGTGTGTGGAGCTACTTACCCCCTTAGGGGCATATTTCATTGTATTCGCCAATGGTCGTGACGCCACCGAATGTTTTTCCCCACGCTCGCTCGGTTCAAATCGATGAACCGACTACCTGGAACCTGATGATCCCGTATCATCCCAACACGTCTTCATCATTTTCATCGGACGTTGCGCTGTGATTTGCAGTGCTAAATCATTTAACAAAGTACCTTTCCTGTCTATAGATTTAGATGACATATTCATCGTTAACGTTAATATTTGAGATGATGAACTTTTGTTGACGTTAATATTTGAGATGATGAACTTTTGTTCACGTTAATATTCGAGATGATGAACTTTTTTTAACGTTAATATTTGAGATGGTGAACTTTTGTTCACGTTAATATTCGAGATGATGAACTTTTGTTAACGTTAAAATTCGAGATGATGAACTTGCTTCGCTTCGATAATTAGTTCTCACTCGAAAGACTATTTTTAGATTTTAAGTTGGGCTAAATAAGAATTTAAAGAACTCTGGCAAAATTATAGCTTTTAAGAACTAAAGTTTGTACTTATACTTTTGCCTGACAAAGTTTGTTGAGATATTTCCAGATTTCTTCCATTTGTGAGATGATTTTAACAAAAACGACTTACTCAAGTATTAAATGAGAAGCTTAGTGTGGCGATTATGCCACTGTATTAGTTGTCTCGTTAATAATGTTTTATTAACTCGGAGTGCGCTAATGCTTTCATAAATCTGCTTTATATTTAATTAAGAAATATAAATATATTTACTTAAATTTCTATATTTATGTTTGGTGTATCTAAATTTGGGCAATTCATAGCTAATCATTAATTGAAAAGTGCACCTCATTAATTGACTCTCGATTATCATCCTCTTTCTTTCATACTTTTGAACACAGGTTCCCAACATTTTATTTTTAAGGGTTGATTATGAAATCCAAATTTAAGGGTGCGCCACATTTTATAATAATTGATATTATACTTAAACTCCTATAGCATTATAATATTCAATAATTATGTTGAAATTCATGTGATGCAACATAGGTAAATTACTCAAGTTTTGTAATTGAAATTTCAGCATAAGAGTAGAACTTGAACTAGGACGCAAATTATTTCCTATATCTGTTAACGTAAGAACTGCATTTCGGCAACCTGTGAGTTAGACAAAAAGGCGTTTTTATTCATATCAGAATAAACTTTTATAACTTTAGATTTTCAGAACTTATTTCATTACAAAACAATAGAAAATAGCCAATATTTGTTTTAAACTGTGCTTTTGTAGCCTGTATGATGAATTATTTACTAAAACTAGGCATATTTTTTGAAATTTTATTTGAACTTCCACAATAAGTCTATAAAAACAAGTAAAAAAAGTTAGAAGTGAATGGTTTTCCTCGATTTCCATTAGTAATGTAAATCACCACTACCTGCCCAAAAATGTAGTCTCCCATCATTTTTTAATTGTATACTACTTAGTATCTATGTTCAAAGTTTAGTATATCTTGATGACAGCCCCCTCCCCCCCCCCCTCCCCACTTTTATCTCTGAATATGCTTTCATATTCTATTTCAACTTGTCAAGATGGGAATCAAGGATATGCACCTTCTCAACCAGTTCCACATAATTATCAGCTTTGTGGTTGCCAAAAAAACCCCAATATACCAAAACAAAACTCTCTCAGGCTTCTTTTTCCTTTTTAGTAAGCTTTTCAGGGAATTATGAACACTAGCATTTCCTGATTTGTGATCCAACAAAGACACCAGCTTTCACCTCTGCCACAGAGGGTTTGGGAAAGAAATATTGAAGGTATTTGAAGGATTGGACTCTTTGTTATGACCTCTAATAAACTACTTCATGAGACCTAGTTTTAAATGCAATAGAGGGAACAACACCTTTTGACGGTCTATCAGATGGTCATGCTTGATATTTTGCCATACAACAGAGAACTCAGTCCTTTGTGGCCAGTGCTTCTTGTGGTAATCTGCTGTGGTATCTCTACTGTCTCAAAAACAGATATGAACTTTGTTAAAACTTCTCTAGAAACCCATCAAAAATGCTACCATTTCTCAGCCATATTCCTTATAATTTAAAACTTGAGCAGGAGATTAACAGTGTTTTAGTCCTCCTTGAGATATACTGAATGAGCCTAGAGAAGGAATGGATGCTAATTCCAACTAGGCAGAAGTACAGTTCTAATGCTTATTGATGAACTGTCAATGAAGAGCCACCACTCATCTGGATTACAAGTAATTCTAATTGCAGCAGCATAGCCCAGCAAAGAACCTTGAGAAATGTTTAGGACGTTTTCTTTTGTTTGTCGCTTGCACATTTTCGTCCAAAAAATCCCACTCTCACAAGCTCATTTACATCTCTTTGGTTTGGATAGTATATATTACTTTCAACGGCAATATTTCTGACACTGTATTCTACATCTTCACTGATCTTTTCAGATTCTGAATTGTGGCTTTATTCTGAGGGGAGCTTATTTCTTTCTGGAGGAGAATGTATAGGAAGATCAGCACTGTGCAGTGCTGATGCAATAGCGGAGAGAAGATCGGGTTAAGAAATAGCAGGTGAATTTTTGCTACTTCGACGATTGGAAAGGTCCACTATGCAAAAGTAACAGTTCTTTGAGTTGCCAGTGGGCTTACACCAAATCCTGGGAATGGCAAACTTCATGGCTCTTCTTTCCCCTCTCTATCATCCTGTAAAATTAAACAAGGTTCGCTGACCTAAACGTCGCGTGCTCTCACTGATTCTGATTTATGATTTATGATCAATAATTCCCCGATTAACCTTGGGAAGACCTTGCCAATTATAAAATTTAAAAGAGAATGTAAAACAGCATAAGGTTTTCAAATTTCGTTAGAATCAGCTGAATAGTTATGATGTTATTGTCAAATAATTCCCGGCTAACCTTGGGAGGACTTTGTAAATTATATCATTCGAAAGAGAATTTAAAATTAATAAGGATTTCAAATTTTGTTAGAATCTGCCGAATAGTTATGATGTTATTGTCCAAACAAAAGAATTCCCGGGCTAATCTTGGGAGGACTTTGGCAATTATATCATTCAAAAGAAAATGTAAAACAACATTAGGTTTCAAATTTCGTTAGAATCAGCCGAATAGTTAGAATGTTATAACTAAAGAAAAAGGCAAAACGGGACCGACCGACCGACATAGGGAAATATAGAGCAGCCCGCGACTAAGCGCATGCAACTAAAAATATACTTTTTTACTATGTTGGCTTAAAAACAGAGACATAATAGCTTGAATATTTGTGACATTTAATATTTTACTCTTTACAATTCTCTTACCTTCCAAAGTTTTCTTGCAATTTTCCAGGGCAACATGAGGTGCCCAGGGTTTCTTTTGGTCCCCAACTGACATGGCAAAGTATGCTTTGTAAACTTGACACATTTTCATAGATGCTGTCACACCGAGCCTTTGTTATCTTGTTTTAATGAATTATTCGCCAGATATAACAAACAGAATGCATCTGAAGAACGATTGCTGCCTCTTGATTCTATTTCTCTACTGAAGTGGTTACTATGGTAGCTAGAGCTGAAATGATAGCTGATCTGTGAATCCCTGTATAAATATTTCCGAAATAAAATTCCAGAATATACTTGAAGATTCTAGAAGTTTCCAGGGGGGTATTCTGGCAAGTTCTGGAATACTCTTCTAAATTCTAGAAATTTCATAATATTCTTCTAAATTCTAGAAATTTCTCATTATACCTAGAATGTTTTGGAATGTTTCCTTAAACCAATTATTATTCTGTGCAATTCCAATACTATTTAAAATAAGATTTATAATTTTCTACCAGGCTTTGAAAAGAAAAATTAAAGGATGCATTACAACCTTTTATATATTCTCAATTTTTTTCCACGATATTCATAATAAAAAACCCCTGCATTATTTTCAAATGGGCAAATTTAGAAAGTTTAGAATTATATTGTAGGAAGTTGTTTATTAATCAATAATGGAAATTTGCGAGGGATTAAAACTTACGGATTTCTAGAGGAATTCTAAATTACGATTAACTATTTTTTCCTGAAGGGATCAAAATGTTGCAGTTAGTGGTTGTACAGCCAATTTGGAAGGCAACATAAAATCACGTAAATTAATTATCTTATTGTTTATCTTTCTATTTATATATATTTTTTTAAAATCCAACAACTGGCCAACCTCCAACGGAATTTTTAATATAAGAGTTTGGTAAAGAAAGTGGTGAGGAAGGAGTATATTAAAATGCATGAAAGGAATAAGGGATAAGTAGCATAAAATGGTGATTACAGACATGGAGAGCTCGGAGAAAGATGACGTTCATTATTCCTGAATATGGCCCTTATTTTTATCTCTGATGGCATCCTCTTGGGTGGTCTACTCATAGTGCATTCATTGGTTAAACATTTTAGGTGGTGAAAGATGGAAGAGAACGTTGAGCCGCACACAGCATGGTGTTATTTGGTATGATGTGCATGTAGTAATAGGCGCGACAACCGTTGAATGGCAATAGTGAATAAATAGAGAGCAATAGTAAGATCTCACTAGAATGCAAAATTACTAATAGCAAACTGCACCACTTTTGAATGCGAGGGCAGAGGGGAGATGTAGTGTTAGATCATAAGTACAATTTCATACATCGAGCATTGTCACTCAAACTCCGAATTTTAACTACTTTTCGGGGAAAGGATGATCATAATAATTGGAATATATCTTACAAAAAGAGAGAAATTGAGTTTAGATGTTAGTCAACGGTGCAATGATGTAAAAGAACTTTTACATTAAGCAGAACTTACAATCACACCAGATCGGTGCACTATCCACAGATATACTTCTAACTCTTTTACCAATAAGATTATACTTAAAAGAAACATTAAAAATACGAGTATATTTTTTTATATTTTTTTCTAATTTTAGTGAAATAACGAACATAGTGAGAAATTTAGGTAGTGTTTTGAAGTTCACTAAAAACATCTCTAAAAATTCCTCAAGAAAATAAGGAGAGAAATTGTTAACAAGAGAATTTTATGAAGTATTAGAGTAATATGTATATTACAATTTTTCGACTATTTTAATTAATAAGCAGAAACATCTATATAATTCCGATTTGACTTCGTCTGTGGAGCAGAAAATATGGATAACAAAGGATATTGGGAAATTGGACTAAATCCTGGTGAAAGAAAGAAGTAAATACAACGATGGTTTCCCTATAATTCACCCAAAGTTTTACTGCAAAGTCACTAAAAATTTAATAATATTTTTGTAAAGAAACTAACAATTCAAGGTATTACGGAACCAAACCAGCATATTTCAAAATTTATATTGAATTAAAATTAAAATACCTGGAAATTCTCAGCTATGGCTCTTAATTTGTCTATCATTTTCCTTCACCAATTTAATATCTGGCCCAATTCTGTCATCGTCATTATGTACTTGTTCTCACACCCCCCTTTCTTTTCTCAATTTCAAATTGACGAATGTTTTTTAATGTCTACGGATGAAAATGATCGCCAGGAAAATAATACTCCGTTTCTAAGGATCTTTAGAATTCAGCGATAAATTTGTCTGTGATTCCTGTGGATTCTCGTTGATTGAATAAAATAATTACGCAACAAACATACTCAAAGTTCTCATATACCTAACTACCGATGTGCCACATCTACCTGGACTTCGGCAATCATGGAGCGCCAGCTGAATGTGTCTCTTGTTAGCTGCAACAACTTTGCAGGCTTAAGATGTCCTCCTGCCACTCTCGTCACACCGTCCATAAATTTTTCTCTCTGTCGTCATCTTGCTCTTCCTCTCTCCACCATTCCAGTCAGCACCGTGGCCTTCATCTCATTCTTCCTCATCACATGTCCGAGAAATCTCATTTTTCGTTTTCTTATCGTTGTCATCATTTCCCTCTCCACTCTCATCTGCCTTACACGCCAATATTAGTTCGTCCTGCTGTCCATGGTATTTTCAGAATTCTCCCCATATCCACATTTCAGCTGCTTCCAACTTTTCTTGCATCCTTCTGTTCATCGTCACTAGGCTTATTTTCTAGGCCTAAAAGCAAGAAGGAAGCTTTTATCTCGAATTCTTTTGATATACGGAAAAGAAGGCAGCAGAATTTCACGTGAAAAGTCGAAGCTGAGAGCATCTCATTTTTGGAAAAGGAGGAAAAGCCAAAGGCAAGGGAGGCTCAAAACGCCAAACTTTTTTGCCTCATCAGCCTTACGGGGAGAATTCTTTTACGAATTTAATATAGGCACACAGAAGACTTGATGTCGTGCTAACCCCCCCCCCCTCCCACTACGGAGTCGCGAAGCTGAAATGAACTGATCTGCCACTCATCTAGTCTCGCCACAACTATGTCGGTCCACTTTGATAGACATAATTGGGGACGTAAAGGAAAGCAGGTTTGAGGATTAGCCCACTGTGGAACTCTACGGAAGAGACCGCCCGGTTACGAGGCGATGCTGAAAGCTTTGGGGAAGAGTTCGCTCTAATCTCTAAGGGTAACTTCCGGCCAGGACCACAGGGGGACATACAACCGTCCCTGTGTAAGTTGGAAACAGCATCGATATCCAAACCCCAGATGGGGCGGCACCCCCGGGGGGTGGTAGTTGATTCTATCACCACCCATCATCAAGTCCGCCACTCATCACCCATCTGAGGGGCCTCGCCCGGGTCCACCTTCCATCATTCACCCCCCCCCCCCCCATTTGGCAGTTCAGTTCACGTAAGCTTAGTGATGAAGTAGCGGGAGTCACCAACTACCCCAATTAACAACCCAAGAAGAGAGAAGGAGCACCAATTTGAAGACACACCAATCACCCATATCAAGAGCGTACGGAGACAAACTATCAACTGGACTGAAGGGCCACTCTTGTGAAGAGATGGCCCAGGACCACACGACCAGGATTCCTCTGCGGGTTGTCGACGGACAACCCAAACCCAGCAGAGAATCCACTTTTGAGGCCGTGTATGGAGCACTGGGCATAGCCATGGTTAGGCTCCTGGATATCCCCTCAGGTTATATCGCCATTTGCGAGAGGGAGAAGGATATCGAGGAGATAACTAAAGAAAAGGCTGTAGAAGCGCTGCGAACCATTGGACTGCAGCCAGCAGTACCCCCCCAAATTCTGGCCCATAGGAGCGTGGTGTGTCGTCGAATCGACCCATGGATTGGGCAGCATACCGCAGAGGAGATCCGAGAGGAGATTGAGCTTCGGCAAGCCTGGGCCAAGGTAGCCGAAGTAATTAAGTTTCTAAATAGGAGGGACGGCGGTGAGTACACGCATGTGTTCAAGGTGGTCTTCGCGGAGACCTCCATGGCACATAAGGCCAAAGAACAGGGTCTGCTTATGTTCAATGCGAAGATCAGCGGCGAACAGGTAGAAAAGGGGGAATACACCCCAGTACAATTCTGTTTCAAATGCTTCCAGATGGAATCTCACCCCACCAAGGACTGTAAGGAGCCCCAAGAATCCTGTTCCAAGTGCAGTCAGAAGGGCCACAATTGGCGCAACTGCGACAGCAACACGGTAAAGTGTATAAGCTGTGGGCAAGGTCATAGGACTATGGCCATGTCATGCCCCGTCAAGAAAGAAATTATAAGAAGAAAGCAGGAAGCCAAGAAGAATGAGGAGACACGTAGAGCGAACACGTCAAACGCCCAGGCGGCTAAGGCGGCCATCTCCGAGGTGGACGCCAAGAAGACATATCTGAAGATAGAAAACGAGGGTTCCACCAAAATAATGACATGCATCCTCCATGCACATGTCATGAACTTGGCACGCCCGGGCACATTTGCAAAAGTCCTGAACCAAATGTTGGCTAAGAACGGTATGGATCAAATGTGGTTCCCGGACAACCCACCCTCGGGGGACGTGCTGCACCTGCAGATGGCCCCGAAGGAACAGAAGGAACAGAATTCTGCAACTACGACTCTAACAAACACAACCAAGAAACCTAATAATAAAGCACGGAAAGTAGCAGTCGAGGCAACAACTCCTGCTCCCACCCATGGCAAACAAGTATCGGCTGAAATCGACAACCCAGATAATAGCAGTTCTTCGGAATCCTCAGATTCCTCAGACACTGATACGCCCAAACCCCAGAATAAGAAAGATCAAAAGAAGAGAGTAAAGAAAATAAGGGCGAACTATATCAACCTTAGGATATACGCCTGTGAGCAATTCCCCTTCCCGGAGGAGATGGAAGCCAGGAGCATATTCCAGGGCATAAGATCTAAGATCTACAAATGGGAATATGACTCAGAAGTAGATCCCGAGATTGTGGAGGAGGCCCTGCTCGCGCAAAATGTGATCCTGCATCACAGCACATGCGAGCAAATCTCCAACGCTGAGTTTAGAAAGAAGAGAAACGGGAGGAAAAAGAACGTTACCCAGAAACACTAAGCGGCAAATAGATGGAGAGAGTAAGCAACAGAATGAGGATTCTGACACTCAACGTGAATGGATGGGAGGAGAAAGCCACGGCATATGGTAACATATTCCGTGTGCACGACCCCGACATCATTCTCATCACGGAGCACGGTATCGACACTACAGCTGGTCGCATTAAAATACCGGGCTACAGAGTGATCATGAAGAACCATTCCCAGGAAAGGTTTGATGGTGCTGCAATAGCTGTCAAGAGGAACATCTCCTTCAAACAACTACCAGAACTCGATGAGTCCTTCGTGGCAATCGAGGTTCACACCCTGGTCGGAGACCTCGTGATAGCTGCAGCATATCAACCCCCTCGACGAGCATATCTCCCGTTATGCAACTTCTACACACTGTTCGGGCACCGCAGAATGGCATTCTTAGGGGGAGACCTCAATGCCAGATGCCGTGCGGCAGGCTATGGTAACACCAACGATAGAGGCCGAAACTTGGAATTGATTATGGGAAGAAAGAACATTCAAAGGATAGGGCCGGATTTTCCGACCTATATCACTTCCCGGTCAGCAACTAAGCCTGACATAATCTTAACAAGTGAAGGCTTTCCTTTCAACTACCATAGTGAGCCAGGCCCGACAGTCCCTAGTGATCACATAGCGATTCTCACCACAATATCTCTCGCACCAATCCAGCTCCCAGCCCCTCTCCGGAAAAATTACGCCATGGCCAACTGGGATCGTTACAAGCAACGACTCAGTGACTATGCGCCAGCTGACCTCAGCACGGCGTCGTTAGAGGAGATCGACAGGGAGTTGGAGAGGATAACAACGTCCATACTAAACGCGGACCGCGAGAGCATACCCGTTACAGGGTATAAAACACCTCCTCAGCCCAGATGGACAGAGGAGATGAGAGATATCGCTCGCGTTCACAGGGAAGTGTTCGAAGAAGTACGACGGGAGGGTCCCAGCCGGGAAAGGAGCTTGCTGCTCCGACGCCTAAGCTCAGAACTTAGAGAGGCTATCAACCTCCAACAGGGGGAAATATGGAACAACTTGATAGCCAAAGTCGACAGCGAACTTAGCCCGGCCAAGTTCTGGCGCCAAGTCAGAAACTTAAAGGGACTTACACCAAGACTCAAGACTCGGATAATGGAGAACGGAGACCACATTGAGAACCCGGTGGTTCTCGAGGATATGTTCAGGGACTTCTGGAAAAACGTTTTCAGGATTACACCCGAAGAAAACGTTGAGTTCGACCAGGAATTCGAAGGCCAACTGATTGAACAACTTAATCAGGAAACGCATCGCACACACCCACTACAGCAAGTCAACGAAGGCAGGGAGATGGCGGGTCACGGACGTCCCATAACATCAGAGGACGTCAAGGCCACTGTAAAAGCCTTTCGACAAAAGGCACCAGGCTGGACGGGTATTACCAGGAACAACTTGGTTAACGCCCCACAGCAGATCATTCAGGGAATCGTGAATATCTTCAACGCTTCCCTGAACACGGGCTACTTCCCGGAAGGTCTCAAGATTGCGAAGATGATCTTCATACCCAAGGGAGGTAAACCCCCTGATCAACTGGTAAACTACAGGCCAATTGCCCTGCTGGAGTTCATTGCAAAAGTCTACGAGAGACTCCTAGCTGACAGGCTTCAACAACAACTAGCCGAGCTGGGAGCCCACAACCCTCAGCAGCACGGGTTCCGCAAGGGACGAGGGACGGAAACAGCCCTCGCCCTTCTTGCGGAGAAACTCGCTTGCAGTAAAGCTGAGAGGCGGTACGTAGACGTGGTGCTGCGTGATGTTAAGAAGGCCTTCGATAAGGTTTGGCTGAGAGGATTACAATACAAGATCCTCAACCTCCAGCTTAACCCACTCCTGGAAAGGATCCTTTGTAATTACATCTCCGATAGGAGAGCCCAAATTTCAATCGAGGGCTGCAAAGGACCCGAATTCGAACTAGAAGCGGGAGTTCCACAAGGCAGCTGTCTCAGCCCTCTGCTGTACCTCGTGTACACAATAGACCTGCCTGCTCCAGTGAGGTACGATTCGATGTATCTGCAATACGCAGACGACATCACACAAATCGTCCTGAGTCCATTCAGGAACGCTGGAAGCCAGGCGAGGGCGACAGCTGTCGAAATAGAAAATATCAATAGATATGAAAGAAAGTGGAAAATAAAAACCAACCGCCAGAAGTTCACGATCGTTCCAATGAACCGCCGAAAAACTGATGACGTTGTCGTCAATAATGAACACTATCCGTACTCCAATGAGGGAAATGTCCTGGGCTTACGCCTCTTTAAATCTGGATATAAGACCCATATAAATACCAGAGTCTCCCTAGCCAAACGAGAGCTGAAGAAACTTTACCGCTTCAGAGGCCTCAGCGTGCCTAACAGCAAGAAACTGTATATGGCCCTGGTACGCCCAGTCCTGGTGTACCCGGCCGTGATCACGCAGATGGCAAGCTGTACCTCTCTCAGAATGATGCAGAGAGTGCAGAACAAAGCCACGCTGCTGATTACAGGCACGCGAAGGATCGACCGTATTCGGCAATCGACTCTTCACCAGAGAATCGGTCTAAAGCCGATCAATACGGAGATCCAAAGGCTAGGGAGAAAGACATGGGACAAGATAGATCTAACTATACTCCCGAATTTAAACCTAAACCTAAACATACGTGCGAACCGAAGACGCGCTATAGGTAGAACTGCCTTGTTCCCAAGCAGTAGAACCTGCGCGAGAGAAGTGGTACTACCCATATTTACGTAGTATTAGTCCACTTCTCTAAATTGTGAGAATCCAATATACCAAGACTATAAAGATTGAAGTTAAACAACCAAGTTGACAAATTTTAAGTAAAATATTGAAAAAAGAGGCGTAGTGCCCACGTTAAAAGCCCCCCCCCCCTAAATATAAATAAATATAGCAAAAATTAATTAAAATTAAAACTAAATTTAAATATAAAAGAGGCGAAGTGCCCAAACCTAACAAAAACCCAAAAGTCAAGAATAAAAAGAGGCGAAGTGCCCAACTCCCAATACCCAAGCCCCCCCCCCTAAATATAAATAAATATAGCAAAAATTAAATAAAATTAAAACTAAATTTAAATGTAAAAGAGGCGAAGTGCCCAAACCTAACAAAAACCCAAAAGTCAAGAATAAAAAGAGGCGAAGTGCCCAACTCCCAATACCCAAGTAAACTAAAAGTCAACAATATTAAAAACTGAGAAAAGAGGCTAAATGCCTACATTAAGAATACTTCAAAACAACCAAAATTGAGAAACATTCAGCATGAAAGTCACCTTGAAAGGCTTGAATGCTTCGAAGGCGAAAATACCTATGAAGAAACATATATAATTATGACGGAGGAAACTGGCTGTCAATGACAGCCAGCTACTTTTTGACGGAGGAATATAAATCTTTTAAAGAAAACAAGAAGAATGCTAGTGATGCCCTAACACCAGGGCAAACTAGAAAACTTATTCACACCTTTATATACCTACCACACAATTTCACCACTTTAACCTAATTTGTAATTTGTAATTTGTACGGAAAAAATAATTCTCAGAGCTCCCTTTTTTCATCTAAATTTGCTTTTATATATGAAAAAAACCTGCCATGCCTAATTTTAAGACATTCTTTGAACTTTACAATTTGTAATTATTTTTTTTAATTAATTAATAATTGCATAATCATATCTATTTTTTCTGAACTCTTAGAAAGAACTTGGATAAAAGCTTCAAATGTACCTATATGATAAACTAAAATTCAAACTTTTAACAAAATTGCATTCCTAAAATATATTATTATGTATGATAATAATGTATTGTTAAATTAGTTACCCTAGAGAAATTTTGAAAAGTAAATGTTAGTCTTGGACACACGAATGATAAAAGCTATGTGTATAAATCCGTGATGGAATTCTAGCTATTTTGTTCATTTCCTTCATATTCCATTCATTCAAATACGTTTGGGGGGTAAAAGAACTTGATTATACCAGCTAGAAGCGAGACAACCATGGCTGAAAATCCACGACGTAATTAAATTCATGGAATACACCCATGTTTTTAAAATTGTGTGTAAAAATACAGAAATGGCCTCACAAATTATGGAGAAAGGGCTGATTGCTTTCTGCAAAAGGATACCGCAAGCTAATATCCAGCGAGACGCATTTGTGAACATTTAAATATTCTTCCGTTGCTATTAAATGAAAGATCACATAAACAGCGACTGCCCAAAAAAAGACCTTTTAATATGTTCAGAGTGTGGAGTACAAAGACACACACACCGAGCATGCCAAAATACAATTAAAAAATGTATCAACTGCGGAGGACCCCATCGGACCATGGCGATGCCATGCCGGAAAAAAAGCGAAATTATCAGAAGAAAGGAAACCAAAGAAAGAATGAAGGGGCAAAGAAACATGACCTACGCAGCAGCAGCAAAATCAACGACGCATCAGCGAAACAAAGAGACACAAATCAACATAGATGGCAAACTCAATGTTAAAATACTGACGTGCATTTTACATGCACACATCATCAACATTGCTAGCCAAGGAAGCTACGCGGACTCACTGAATGTAATGCTGAAGGCAAACGGCCTCGATCCAATGAAGTTTTCAAAGGATGTGGACTAGTCCGCTATATTTAAAGTCAAGATTAACGATGAGACTACAAAAGCATTAATTAAAGAAACCAAGCAACAGGAAGACAAGAAGGATGAAAGAGAAGAAAGAAATAGTGAAGAAACAAAATCGGATGGTAGCACAGAAGAATCTACACAGGAAACAAGAATCACGAGAAGAAAAGCACAAAAGAAAAAGAAATCCAGCTTGAGCAAAAATCTAACCCCGAGACAATATTCCCCGACCCCTTCGTCATCACTTTCACGTAAAGGAAAACAAGAGTTCATGCGTAGACGTGAACCAAATGAAAGAAAGAAGAAAAAATGGTAATCGAGATCAACGGAAACTCACGGAACCCCTTGAATGATTATGGAAATGGCCAAACGTAACTTGGAAATTTTACAGATAAACACAAACGGTTTCGAGAAATAAAAAAATACGTATATAGAAATATATTTCAAGAATTAGACCTAGACGTTATTTTGATATCTGGGCACGGGCTAGACCAAGTAACTGAAAAAATAGGTATATGGAATTACAATGTATTAGTGACTAACCCCTCGAGACAGAGATTTGACGGAGCAGCAAGAGCAATCAAGAAGGAACTAGACTACAGGACACAGGAAGGACTAACCGAATCACATGTGGCAGTAGAAATAAAATCAGAATTAACCATCCTTACAATAGCCACGGGGCACCAGCCCCCAAGAAGAGACGGATTGCCGACTAAGAATTTCACAAAAATCTTCAACTGCAGAAATCCAGTTATATTTATGGGAGATTTAAACCCCCATTACTCTGAGAGTGGGTACAGAAGAAGATACAACGCGGGCGGGCATCTGGAAACGATAATAGACAGGGAAATGGTCCAAAGATTGGGGCCAGAATTTCCCACCTATTTAAACAACAACGTGGCATCGAAACCAGACATCTGCCTCGCGAACTTCTTCCTGCCATTCAATTATTACTTCGAACCGGTCGACATACCGGTCAGTGACCATATAGCTATTAAGCTTAGCATAAGCCAGAATCCTATCCAGAAGCCGTGTAAGAAATGGAAAGCATACCACCAGGCTGACTGGCCGAAATACAAGGAAGCATTAAGAAGATACGAACCAAGGACTTATGCTGAGGCGACTGCAGAAGAGATCAACGAGGGACTCAGAGAAATAAGAAGAACGCTGACTACAGCAGACGAGATTGTAATTTCGAAAAGAGCCTATAGAACTATCCAAAACTTCAGATGGTCATCGATAATAATAAATAAGAATAGAGAAATAAGACGTATCTCCGAACAGATTTCGGAGGGAAGGACATTGCAGAGACCTTTATAAACAGCTCAGAAGAAAGAAAAGAGAATTAATGAAAATAATATACCATAAGCAGCCAGAATACTGGAACGATCATGTCCAGAAGATAGACACAAATGACTCCCCTAAGAAATTCTTGAAATTGGTAGATAGAATGAAGGAAAAACCTATAAAGGAGAAGATAAAAATTAAGGATGAAAGAGGAAAACTATTAGCAGATGAAATCGAAATAGAAAGAGTTTTCAAAGAACATTGGAGGAATGTCTTCCGAATCACTGAAGAAGAAAATGTAATCTTCGACACGGATTTTGAGGGAACAATTATTGAAGAACTCAACCAAGCAAGGGTGAGGACACAACATTATGAGACGGTCGACGAGTTGAAAAACAACAACGAGGATAACAGAGAAATATTAACCATTGCAGAGCTTAACAAAACAATAAGCAGCTTTAAGCAAAAGGCGCCGGGAGTCTCAGGGCTCACGATGAGAAATTACATGGAAGCAACGAACAACATCTTGGAGGGATTAAAAACGTATTCAATGCCGGCCTAAATACAGGATACTTTCCTAAAGATCTGAAGGTGGCTAAGATGATTTTCATCCCTAAACCTGGAAAATCTCCATACGGGATTAAAAATTACAGGCCAATTTCGCCTCTGGATTTTATCAGTAAAGTATACGAAAAAATCCTAAAGAAGAGACTGAACAGACATCTTGTGGAATATAACCTGTATGATATATGGAATTGAATGTACTGAATCCTGATGAGAGGGAGTTACAATTAAACAGAACCTATGTCCATTTGTGAATCCCTCAAATACCAGTATGTTTGGTCTTTGCAAATATTGTAATCTCGTACACTTTTTAAGACTTTTTTATTTCGGATTAAAAAAGAAGCCTATTGAAAAGGTTTGAATACTCGGGCTTTTTTAACATGTATATTTTCCCCTTTTACTCCTTACTTTTATCTTCTCCTAATAATCTTTCCCACTACCCCGGTCTCTACTAGCCTCACACTCTCTTGTTTTTGTCAACTTCTGCAAATTTCCGACATTTTCTTTCCATTGAACCCCAATATTCTCTCACTTACTACTTTTCAAAGACTCTAGCATGGCTGATCGGTTTTACTTTTTAACAAACAAAAACATTCCAAAAATAATTCATTCTCGGTGGAGGAGTAATTGAAATAAGAGACTCCAGAAGGTTTCCATTTAACTAATGGGATGGAATGAAATCAAGCCTGGTTTTTTCCCAGAGGCATAGTAGCAGCGAATGAGGTAGCACTTCACTTTGGCATGGAATATTAAAAGGAAAGAAGGGTAACGCTATTAAGAAAAAGATGATATAGTGATCTGATACATTTGCCTTGAATTTAATTCGTTTCAAACCTTCAAATCATCCTCATTAATACTCTCAGGTCGTTTTGTGTGGGGACTCCGTCAATGGCTCATTTCCTGTATAAAACCCTCTATTTCCCGTTTTTAGTATGATTACTAACTTAATCTCCACCAGGTATTCGATGGTCCACTACAGACCGCTTGATTCTAAGTTAAACTCATAGATAAAAGTCTCACAATCGACTTTTGTTGGTTATTTTGCTTTCAGATATTATTTACTTAAACACCCTTATGAGTCCATTTAGATGGTTTAACACTTAACGAATACTAGCCACCCATTTTAAAAATTAACTAATTGTGGAGGACTTTTTCAAATGATAAAATAATTGTTGATATGCAATCAAGCCTGGAATAGTATCGATTTTTTTTTAAATTTTATATTCAAAGGTTTCAGAAACCTTTGACTACCAAACTTGAGCTGTTATAGGAAAATCTTTCTCTGTGCATCAATTGCATTGATATATGAATTCGCATAATATCGGAGAAGCGCTACGTCACGTCATTTGATTGCCACCCATGACATTTCATTGAAACAAACAAATATCATTAATCTCATAATCTTTATGTTGGAAAGTGAAACAGTATCAAATTGCGTGTGTGATGGGAGTTAACTTTTGTCTAGAAAAGTTTACAGCAAACCCGGAGCCTCCCTGGCTATGCTCGTTCCCAACGGCGTGGAACGTCGCTTCAGCTGCTTTTCAATCTAATGTTGCACGCAACGGCAGTTTATCACATGTGCTTATTTATTCCATTACAACATATTTAATGGATATAAATTAATAAAGCTAGTCATAAAGATTACTTTTAACCAACGATAAAATTCAAAGATGTAATGGTCACAGCAATTTGTAAGAAAGGAATTTATATGACTGGTATGGAGAATACGGACTACAGAGTCTATTTGTCAGAAAAGACACCTTTGCTAAAGATGAATATTGAAACAGTCCCTTTCCAACTTTTTTCCTAAACGATGACAAAAATCACATATTTTTATAAATAATTTACCTTAAATACGATCTAACTTTGTTTGTCACTGAGGAGAAGTTTCATCTATCTCAATAGATACA
This sequence comes from Ceratothoa steindachneri, assembly GCA_963969495.1. Classification (NCBI taxonomy): domain Eukaryota; kingdom Metazoa; phylum Arthropoda; class Malacostraca; order Isopoda; family Cymothoidae; genus Ceratothoa; species Ceratothoa steindachneri. The sequence goes on from OZ018337.1 coordinate 30,329,305, forward strand.
ATTTTAAATATTATATTTTTTTATTTTCCTAACTTAATTATGTGACCACTGACATTTAGATATGAGCTGATGACATGCGTTAAGATCTCGAAAAGTGGTAATGGATTAAGAAAACTCATCTAGGAAACCTACACTGTATTAGGTCTTATCTATTACTTTAAAAACCAGGTCAAACTTCAGTATATTTGTTTTAGGCTAGAAAGAGGCCACCTTCACTTCTAGAGTAGAAGAGCCTCTCAATAAACTTTCAGGTTGGGTACAGGACAATCTCAAAAATACCTATTGTGTAAAGGCATGAATCATAAATACTACAGTGGAATTGAGGAGCGTTGGTAAATATCTTGATAGGATTGCTCATAATGGTCCTCAATTAATAGTAGGCATCTTTTTAAAGTACTAAATTGACATACTCGTATTTTTCCTTATAGGTTATGTCAAATAGTAGGCTACCGAATTCAAACAATAATTAAATGGTTTACTGAGTTATAGACTGCTAAATTGAGATTATTTTAGTAGATATTTATATTATGCACGTTGCACAATATTCAAAGTTACACCGATGTGTTAAGAAAACTAAATGAAAGAAATAAAAGAGAACCTACTAAACTACTTCATCAAAGAGTATATTTCGTGGAATGGCCAGACCCTCTCTCTCTGTATATATATATATATATATATATATATATATATATATATATATATATATATATATATATATATATATATATATACGTAGGTACTTTGGGGGCTTTGGGCCGAAGTTGGGTGAAGACCGTTAGTGAATGAGGAAAGTGTTATGAGTCCAGTGGGAATGGTTTATTATTAACGTTGTGGGGTGCTGTTTAAAACAAATATTTCAGAGTGCAAGTTGGCCAAAAATTAACAGGTAGCTGGAAAGCGTTGGGATTGCAAAAAGAAAGACAATGACGAAAATATTTCTTTACTAGCAACAAAATAATATTTAAATATACACAAATATTGGGTTTAAAGGGAATGGTCGTACAGACGGAGTTAAATGTCTACGCGAGATACAGGTGGGTTAATTAGGGAATTAAGGAGGTCGGTGATTTAAAGGAGAATTTTAAACCGGGGCGCACACACAATGGATGAATCGATTGGGTAAGCCAGATTCTAGATCAATCCGCAGGCGGCAACGGTTCCAATTCCTTACTGCTCGTTTCGGAAAAGGGGCCAGTTGGGATTCCATGACTGCCAAGGGAAAAGTCTCGTTTCCTTGCGATTCAGATGAGGGAGCACTCGTACATGTTCTTCGGAGATAGGAATCCTCGTCAGATATTCGCCGATTGACTATGGCAGAGTTCAAGGATGTCGATTTAACCTTCATCTCGAATCGAAATCGCGGATGGGTGAGGCAAGAGTCCTTCAGTTATTCGCCGTAGTAGGTGGGAAGTCTATTAGTGCTGCTTACTAAACTGAGTCGAAGGATTATATAGACGCCTGGTGAGGTGGCTTTTGGTGGCTTTAGCGGCCCTCCACACACACGTGGGAATTTAGGGAGAAATCGGCGACTCCTTCTGGGGGAGGGGATTGTGATAACGTTGGCGTGGTATGTTCAACGGACTTCGATCTTATGACGGAAGGCAAGAATGTTGGCTGAAAGGTGGTCATGGGAGACAATTAAATCGGTCCCTAAACAAATATAGCTGGGACGTGATAACGGCGTAGGCTGTATCCTCACCCTGGTTCATCCACGCTTTAAAAGCTCCATGCGGTGATCTCAGGACCACGCTAGTACAGAAAAGTACGTGGTCGCCCTTCGACCTTATTCTGCTACATCCCTCCCATTCAAAAAGATAGCACTTTCGGAGTTTGGAGAAAAAGGTAACATCCGTAAGATGAATGACTTGGGGAAGCGGAGTCTTTCACGCGAGTGGTCAACGGGGTAAGCAAAAAAAAGGGAATTCCTGGCCTGACGTGGAGCAGGTGTACAAGCTCATTCTACCCAACTGCGTGTACATATGAACGGAAAAGGAAATTAATTATTGCCGACCATAAGAGCATAAGGGGGACATAATTAAAAAAAAAATAGTATTTATACACTAAGCTATACAAAGCAAAAAAAAAGAATTAAATGGATATTCAATTATACATTTTACATAAATGACATATACATATATGGGGGGGCTGCACCAGGCTTCTAAATACTAATTTTATATATATGTACAAGGGCAATGTGCCTCCTAGACCTACACATCGAGAAAACAATACATAAACAGAAATAATTGAATATATGCTCATCTCTAGCTGGCGGTTATAATAATTACAAGATGGACAAATGTTTATGAAGCAATTACAATTCAAATTTAGCTGGGCTCGTCACCCAATTGATTATGGCTAAGGGTATCGGCGATACAATTTTCCGACCCTTTTATATAAATTATCCTATATTGGAATTCCTGCAATAATAAGCTCCATCTTATTACTCGGCCATTATGGTGTTTAATAGTACATAGGTATGCCAGCGGGCGGTGATCGGTTTCTATAACTAATTATCGGCCTACCAAGTACATCTTAAACTTCTGCACACTCCGAATAATAGCTAAAGATTCCTTTTCTATCTTTGCATAATTCCTCTCACGTGGGAAAGGTTTGCAACTCGCATAGGCCACAGGATGACTTTTACCGTCGTCTCCGTACTGAAGAAAGACACAACTAATGCTCTTGTTACTCGCATCCGTTCGGATTCCGAAAGACCTACTGGGGCCAGGTAACCTGAGGAATGGGGCAGATGCCAATTTACCCTTTAGTTGATAGAAATGAGCAGTAGCGCTTGAATTCCACATGATGCGGTCTGGGGACTTCTTTTGGAGTAGTTCACATAATGGCGCGGCCAAAGACGCAAAATTGGGGACAAACCTCCTATAAAATGAGGCAGACCCGTTGGAAGAACAGAGTTGTTTCTTCGTACCCGGGATAGGCATCTCAACTATCGCCCGGACCTTTTTTTCTTGTGGGCACTTTCCTACGAAAAGGCGGAACATAATTTGATAGGAGCTGACACACCTTCAGCCCATCCGGAAAAGTACTGACACTCCAGGTAACATTTCACAATGGGGAAGCGGTTTGCGCGTCCCAGGTAGTCATGGACTACCGCAAACCTTTTTTGGTCGGGAGCCACCGAGGGAAGAAGTTCATTCGATACCATGATACAGATACACCAGGTATCGCAGATGATGGTAGAAACTCAGCACCCATTAACGCTTCCGTTTTCAAATTTTCAACTTCCTGGAGAACTCTTGTCGAAGAGGAAATTAACATGGTGCCCTGTGGCACTGAGAGAGGAGATTGGAGCTAGGATTTCTGGTCGCGATGGAGGGGCGGCGGGAACCGCATTTACCTGGTGTACTTGGTGAATGGGATTGCCACGAAGTTGGGAATTTCGGGGGCAATTTAGGAGCGTGTGGCCTTCGACACCGCACGCAAAACATACGATTGGCCTACGAAGAAAAGTTGACGCTGGGGGATTAGATATGAGGATATGAGGGGCTTGACATCACGAAGTTCCGATGGAGGGAAACTTCTGGGTTTAAAGGAACCCGTAACCTTAGCGAATTTTGGGGAGTTCTTAGGAAGGAACCGCGAGTTATTAAATTTATTTTGGGGGATGAAGGAAGAGGCTTTTTATTTTCCTTCGGCTATAATTTGTGACTCGTCGCATAGATATCTGCTTCTTTTATGCACTCTTTGAAGGAGTTGCACCGACGATCCTTCATAAAGGAGCGGATCTCTAGTGTTAGCGACTCCAGCAACTGATCCCTTAGAAGAAAATCTACCAGGGACTCATAATCGTGGGAGACTTTCGATGCGTCTAACCAAAAATTGAAATTTTTAGGGAAGAGTATATCCAAAATGACGGAAGGCCATATTTGGTTGGATGCGGGGGTGTCGAAATTTGGCGCGGTAGAAGTCAGGCGTCATATTATACGCCGCGAGAAGTTCATATTTGAGGGTCGAATAATCCAACGTAGCTTCCGAGGCAAGGGATACACATAAGTCTCGGAGCTGCGAGCTGAGGAGGGGAGGAGGCTTAGCGAGACTGTCAGTTTCGATATCCCAATGATTAACTTCAAAAGTTTTCTAGAAGTGAGTGAGAAAAGATCCGAAGTCCTATCCTCTTTGAATGTGGGGAATTTAACGTAGGCGGATTGAGGGGCCCCTACACGGGAATTTACTGAAAGGGTTTCGAGCCAATCACGATTTGATTCTAATTCATATTGGCGAATTCTCTCGCGCTCTTCGTTCTCTCAAATTTCTTTTTGCTCAGCTAGTTCTCCAATCTCTTTTTGTTCAGGTCTCTCTATTTTCTTTTCTTCCTGTAGATAGGTGACAAGATCTTTGCCACTTAAATCGAAGGATTCTCCTTGGAGTTTAAATCTCTCGAACGACGACATTTTGTTCGTAACAAAAATATAGGTTTAATGGACCATCGACACTGGACGAAGGAAGCTTGGCTCACAAATTACTTACAAACTGAGGAATATGCTTGTTTAATATAATATACGATTAAACAAATAAATTAAAAAATAAAATAATGGAGTCTTCGTGAGACTCTACTAATTCTTTGGGGATTAAAGTGACCGCGGGAGAAGCTCTGTCTCCTGACAAAGTTTTCATATTAAACGTTCTCGGTCCAAATACGCATACAAACACTAAGCGATAGGTAAATATGGCAGGGTAGTTTCCTGTTTTGTTTTGTCTTTGCAACTCAAACGGTATTCAGCTTTGAAAATTACAATAAAGTTAAAGGGTTGCCTTTAAAAAATCTGTCTAAAGACCATTTAAAGACCCCCACACCTGACACCAGACTTTATAATAGAGAAATATATATATATATATATATATATATATATATATATATATATATATATATATATATATATATATACGTAGGTACTTTGGGGGCTTCGGGTCGAAGTTGGTTAAAGACCGTTAGTGAATGAGAAATTAAGTCCAGTGGGGATGGTTTATTATCAACTTTGTGGGGTCCTTTTCAAAACAATTATTTCAGAGACCAAGTTGGCCAAGGATTAACAGGTAGCTGGTACGCGTTGGGATTGCAAAAGAAAGACAATGACGAAAATATATCTTTACTAGCAACAAAATAATATTTAAATATACACAAATATTGAGTTTACAGGGAATGATCGTACAGACGGAGTTAAATGTCTAGCGAGATACAAGTAGGTGAATTAGGGGATTAAAGAGATCGGATTCAGGTCGGTGATTTAAAGGGGGATTTTAAACCGGAGCACACACAAAATGAATGGATCGATTGGGTAAGCCAGATTCTGGATCATTCTGCATGCGGTAACGGTTACAAAGGCTTACGTGCCCGTTGCAGAAAAGGGGCCAGTTGGGATTCTATGACTGCCAAGGGGAAAGTCTCGTTTCCTTGCGATTCAGATGAGGGAGCACTCGTACATGTTCTTCGGAGATGGGAATCCTCGTCAGATATTCGCCAATTGACTATGGCAGAGTTCAAGGATGTCGATTTAACCTTCATCTCGAATCGAAATCGCGGATGGGTGAGGCAAGAGTCCTTCAGTTATTCGCCGTAGTAGGTGGGAAGTCTATTAGTGCTGCTTACTAAACTGAGTCGAAGGATTATATAGACGCCTGGTGAGGTGGCTTTTGGTGGCTTTGGCATCTCCCCACACACACGTGTGATTTTGGAGAAAAGTCGGCGACTCCTTTTGGGGGAGGGGAATTGTGATAAAGTTGGCGTGGTATGTTCAACGGACTTCGATCTTATGACGGAAGGCAAGAATGTTGGCTGAAAGGTGGCCATGGGAGACGATGAAATCGGTCCCTAAACAAATACAGCTGGGTCGTTATAACGGCGTAGGCTGCACCCTCACCCTGGTTCAGCCATGATTTCAAAGCCCCATGCGGTGATCTCAGGACTCGGTGGGTACAGAAGGGCACGTGTTCCTCCTTTGACTTTATTCTGCTACAATAGACAAGTAGAGCCTCCAAGTTATAGTATTATATGAACCATGCAAATCTTCCTGAAGTATATGACAAATATTCTAGATATTCCCATATTACTATATTGCACAATCTTGGAAGTTCTATTTTGCTTTGTATCCAATAAAGAGAAAGAAAAAGAGAACGGAATGCAGGTGACAAGGATACGATATAAAAGACACTACAAATAACTATCAGATGTTTCAGCAATGTTTAATTTACACCACCTCATGATATATTATATATTACGGCAATTTTCATCAAACGAACAGGATATTCTTGTCTTATAGTTGATTTGCTCTTTTATTTTAACTCCCTCAACATTCCTTCACTGATCTAGAATTTGAAGAAAGCGTTAAGCTCCTTGATGAATAAATAGCCTTACAGTATTTTTTGCATAATAAGCAGTAATCATATGAGCATAACATGGATGCAATGTTTCTGGCAAATATTTATCAATATATATGCAATATCTAGTGTACGAATAAATGGCTGGACCGAGTCAAATCAATGATTTAAGCCGCATTCAACGTTATTGCATAAACTTCAAGCTAAAGCAAACCTCGGAACTACGAGTCAAGTTTACGTTATTTGAACATCGATTACATTTTTTTTGTCATTTTTAAATAAGGGCTACACTCTTACCATGTTTGCTAGTGAGATATCTACCACTAATAATGCTAATATTATCACATTCATATAACTATTACTATTGTTGATTTTGAAACTAGTGTGGTTAGAGTAGTGAATAATAATAAATCGGGGAGGTAATGTTTTTCTACATTCCCTTGTTTGCTTAACCTTCTTCATTTTGAATATTTAATGTATTTTCATTGTCATCGTGGGACAGTTAAAATTTCTTCGGGCTTTCTGTTTGCCGATTGTTACCTTGTTTGCTGTCAAGTGCCAAGCAAAACTAGAAAAAATGCAACCTTGGAAGTTAATTGTTTACATGCATATTTTATTATTTGCATTCAGTCTGCAAGAGCTCTTTCCAATATGGGAAAGAATTTGCCTTAGGTTTGTTTAATTACACATTACACCAATGATTCCTTGTAATTTTTAAACGTAAAACAAAGTCAATTTTCCGACATAGGTTATACGAACATCAACTTCAGTGTAAGACGAAATTAATTGTTTGCATTTCAATCTAGATATCGTACATATTATCAGAGGTGACAATATGTATAAAATAAATATAATATTGTATGAATTATCATAAAACATGCCATAGGTGCAGTAGTAATCACCACCATGCCTTACAAGTATATGGGTGCCGCTACTAACTTAAGCTTGTTAAAGGAATGTATTCTCAAGTTCCGCAAGAATTTGCTTCTTCAGCTCCTACCTGCTTCTATTCTTTTCAGGTTTCTTCAGATTAGAAAACTTTTCAGTTCTCTTTTGATTTTTCCAGACGAAGATTATTTCAACTAGATGGTCCTAGGAAGGACAATGTCATGTCTTTTAAGGCAATATAAACAAAGGTGATGTGGAAGAATTATTGTGTAATTTTGCAATGACTTAGCTCCTGGAAAATGGACAACCTTATTTTCAGGGGTGATGATCAATGATGTAATTATTAACCTTTAACACTATTTTTTAGCGACATCGAGGCCTATACAGCAAAAAGCGGGGGGTGAATGTACGGTTTTTATCTTTATACTTATTGTCATTACATTCAATAGCACCTTTTTATGTCTGACTTTGTAAGAGATATTTTTAAATGTTATTAACGGATTTCTATGTGATTTGGGGAAGTTGACTATATTTTGTGGCTGGTTCTGGAGCACTTATTCACAATTTGATTTCTGTATATGTAATCTCAAAATTGATTAACAGGTTTCGATAATATTTTGTAGAGGTGTAGCAAGGGAAGGCATGTGCCAAAAGAAAATGTTTAGAAGGGAGCTTATAAGGAAAAATACAACGAACTAGAAGATTTACCAGTATTTGTGGATGGTTATTGTTACCAGCGAAGATATAACGAATGTGAGTTTCCCCAAGTATATTTCGTGGGAGTTGTGTAGAGCCTGGCCCATTTAAGCAAAGGGAACAGTGGGCTGAAGCCGACTTCCACTTAGGATTTGAAGCCATCAGTGAACAATCAGTGTACACTTCCTGTCATGCTAGAGCTGTACGAAAGTACACTGTACATTGGCACAGCTATAGCATGACAGGAAGTGTATTATAAAAAGTTTGAACGCAATGTGAAAGCTTTGAGAGCAGAGCCGTGGCGAAAAATAGTCAGAAATGATAAGGTCATGGGTAGCGTTCTGCGTAGAACCAGAAGCGCCACGGGCTCAAGAGCTATGTTGAGCTCCCGAAGGAGCTTCCTCGCCTTAAACCCCAAACACTTAGGGTATGAGTGGGGTCTCTCGTCGGCATAGGCACAATAGAGATCTTCTGTGGATGCAATGTGAGCCATTGTCGCATCTGTAGAATAACTTTGAACGAACAGAGAATCGGTAGAAGAGCAAGGCGGTAGCCATATCAGCGCTCCCAAGTTCTGGACGTCGCATGACGAAGCCGAGGGACCTTCACACGCTTTCGACGAGAAAAGAGGAAGCTTTCAGATAGATAGTTTAGGAATGAGTAGCAAAGGTGAATAAGAGATGGGCTGTAGCAGTCTTAGTACCATTAGCAAAGAAAGAAGATGCAGAAAAAAATAGAATTGAGTTATCGAGGTCATTTTGGAGGTGTGACATCAAGTGAGAGAGGAAAGAAAGCAGGATTTTGGCTTATCTGTTCCGGGTCAATAGACTTAAGCTGACGATAAATATGTATGGGCGAAAAGGAAAAAGAGAGACAGAGTTGGATAAGGAAGTATTCCAAAATTACCGAGGCGTTCATTATGTCGAGGCTATATATGACTTGGGAGAGAGGAAGCGACAAATTCAATTTATTTCCTGTTTGTGGATGAAAGAGAGAACAAGTTGAGATTGGGAGTAAAGCTTTTAAATATTCAGAAGTTGGAGATCGGAAGGCGTACGTTGGAATGTTTAATAACCCAAGATTAGTAACGTTGTTTTAAAAATCCACCACAGTCATCGAAAAGCTGTCAGACGAGTGACAGGAGGACGACAAATAACCTAAATTTTGAGAGATGTCTTCAGAGCCAAATAGGCAAGAAATACTTCGAAAGGCGGGATGAGAATGAAGGAAAAGGGGACTTAACAATTGAGTCAATGTGAGTCCTCTTTCTATAGCTCTCGGAATGTGGTTAACGTGTAGCTATTTGGGCAAGGGGCAGCGGAAATAGTGTTTGTATAGTCATAGACCCATGACTGTTAAATCGAAGAGACTATTTTTTTTAGATATTCTAGTCACAGATAAAACCAGCCTTATTTATAGATATGGAGAGGCAGGTTAGTAAGCATCAGAAAGCAGGATGAGGAAAGAGGAAAAGGAAAGAGTGGATAGGGTTGATATATGATTAAAAATGAGGAGATGAGTGGGGGTAATGGAATAGTTAGCTTGGTTGATGAGTAAGCTCTGTGGTAGACCGCTGAAGGAAGAAATTTCGTACTGTGATTGAGCGAATCTATTTTTTTTAATGGTAGTAGTCCTTAATATATTTTGAGATAACATTAAACATACCAAAACACAATTCCACTTAACTACACAAAAATCACTAAAAGGATACAGTTTCACACTACTTGTAGGACGTAATAAATATAGAGTTTAGGAAGCTAACTTTTTAAATAAATTTACACAAGAGGGAGTTTAATTTGGCTTTTAACGCAATTATATCGCGAACTTTTAAATTAAAAGGGCGATTTCCACTTATTGATGTTTTTGCTTCAATGAAACGTATTAAATATACTTATTCAAAACCATTTCAATATCACGATCTGATTAGGCTCGTATTTTATTAATTATTGACTTTGATTTGACATTCATTTGAAAGTATATTCATGAAAATGACTGAAAATCAGCCATTCTAGCGATAGTTATTATATTGCTTTTGATCTTTAGTTAATAAATTCTATATAGAGTATGAAAAAATAATTTTGGGTATCACGATATCAGAAGCTATCTAAAAATCGTGCTTTTACGATCTTCTATAGAGTTAGTTCAAAGGAAGATGGGAAAATAAAAGACTTGAATTTATCCAAATTGAATTGGGATAGAGATTACAGGCCACTGAGTGGAAATCCAATAGACGGACGGATAAATCAGCGATCTGTGAAGTGATTCCAAATTAGGTTTCATTGATTGATCTATTCTATTATCAACAGACGACAAATGTAAGCAGGAGGGGATTGGAACTTAAAAGAAGTAAATCCACTTAAATAGAGTTCAAGGGAAATTTGCAGGAAATTACAACTTACTGCATTAATTTCGCAAAATAAGAAAAATTAAACTGATTTAAAGATTTGAAGGGAACTTTTAAGTACATTTAAATAACCTTAATATATCCACCACAGTTTCTTGACATTAACAATAATCAACTATTTCACAAAGTGGTACATCGCATATATAAGAATGTAAATCACACGCAGGAAAAAGAAAATAGGATTCCGAGTGCTTTTTTATTTATTAAACAGGCTTCATTATAGGAATAAAGAACAAATGAAAGGATGCACATTCACGAAAGTTTCGAGATTATTATTATTATTTAGATCGTGCATCGCTCTCCTTCTCCCTATGCTCATTGCATCCAGACACAGAAACAATCGTGGAAAATTTAAAATAGGCTCAAAGGACGAGCAGAGAGAGAGCCTAATTAATCGCGCAATTAGAGAGTGGCATAAGCATTGATACCGCGGAAGGGCTTTGGATATAACAGGTATATTGCCCCTGCTACACTTGAAGTCTGGAGGAGTGGCACGCCCTCCCGACCTCAGTGGTCCCAGAGAAAATGGGGCTCTCTCTCTCTTTCTCTCTTTCTCTCTCTTGGGTTGTCTTTTGCACCTTTTTTCAATCTCCCCCTATCGTTAGACCCAAATGAAGGTGAAAGATGGTGTTAAACATTGCCAAATAAAAAGTATAAATAAAGCACTTTGCTCAATTAAGCGGCGGGCAGTGGTTGAATATTTGTAATGAGGTCTAGCTCCCCCCCCCTTATCTCTCCATTGTATGCTGAAGGATGTCTCCTACAACCTGTTGTTCATTTCCTGCATGAGTCCTGTTTATTAAAGAAGAATTGATTATTTACTGTTTCCTGCGGGTAATTTACAGGCTTGGTTTCTTGCGATTGATGTGTGTTTCTTACTGTGGTAGTCCAAAATGGAGGCCCCTAAAGAGGTGGACATAGATCCGGAAGTGCCACTGCACCTGATGGATGTCTTCCCATTGAGCGAATAATGGCCCCCAAAAACTCACGGGGAGCGGAGGGACCTCCTCTATCTGAGTGGACCCACATGACAGCCTTATCCTTCTCCATCTCGAAAAAGGATAAGGCTGAGGCTTGTTTGTCCGGCTTCTGGCCCCTTCAGATGGGGGATAGAAGAAAGTACACCCCCAACCTCCTTTCCTAAAAAAATAATAGCCCTTATTTCCCTTCCAAGCGGGTTGAGGGAACGGTCGGGGGCCCTTGCTGACTCAACAAGTGACCAGGCAAAGGATAACACATGCTTCCAGTCGCCCTTTTGTAGGGAGGGGGCTAAGGTCCAAACAGCACTTCCAACATTTTAGGTGATTCCAGGTTGGTTGACTTCGGGGCACTTCATCATGCCGCTACTAGGCGTTTCCGAGCCTGCCGGCTTCAAACTCTTCCTCTTTATTTTGCTCAACTGATTTCAGCTTTCTGGTCAAAAGAAAACTGTTTTATCATCGTTAGGCTCTTAGCAGGATCCGCGGTAAAGAACCTCAAGTCACCGTTTCTTCCTTCCGGAGCCTTCTGACGAATGTAGCCATTGTTATTGCTCTCCCAAGATTCGATGGCTCGTCTATACAGAGCAAACTACTTAGACTATAAACTTCGTAAAAGAAGTAGTATATGCGAAAGATCTCGTTAACCTCTTTATGAAAGATATTACTGAAGAGAAAACTGAGTAGTGAGAACTCAAATTCAAACGTGTGATGAGAAGACATGGAGGAGCCTATAGACCCACCCCTGCACTCTTCGTAACGTTCGACCGTGACAGCCTCCCTGAGTCCGATCGTCCTGATTGATATCGCTACCCTATCTAGGCACTCTGCCATTATCGCAGAGGTGCTACTAACACTACCACTGCTTCGGTCACAGAAATCTTCTTTTAGAACTGCCAAGCCAGCCGGGTTAAACCGAAATATGTGCAAATTACTCTAGGCCTTACATGATAACTCTGCATTGTGCAAGTGTAAAGTTGTGAATTGGAGTGAGCCACTCCTTGATTCCTGTAAGCATGTCACTCGTATCTTTTCGAGAGAAGTCCTGGCTGTTCAGGGTGTGGACCGAATATCTTTTCGAGACTCCAAGGAATTGGTCCTGTCTCGCTCGATGCGACCCAGCACTTACTACGCTTCTAAAAGCAAAAAGCCGCCTCTGGTCCAGGCTCTGCCATGCCTATGACCACGGTAGCCACCTCGCTCATTCATAACCATTCTATGGGTTCTACCTCTCCCGAGCGAATCCTGGCAGAGATTGCTGTTCCAATGGATCACACTCCGCCCCAGTAAAAGCCAGGGCCTACTTTAACCCGTGCGCTTCCTTCTCACAAGGCCGAGTGGCGGCGCGACTGCCCCAAGCCAAACTCCAGTAAAGTGGTCGCTTCACATCCAGGATGGCACTTGCGTCTCCATGGAAAACATTTTCTTTTAATGAAATTGCTTTGTACTCCTGGCTAATTGGTAGAAGCTGAGGAGGCTCATTCATCTCTCCATGGAAAACATTTTCTTTTAATGAAATTGCTTTGTACTCCTGGCTAATTGGTAGAAGCTGAGGAGGCTCATTCATCTCTTTCCAATCCCCCCTAGCTCTTTGTCTTCAGAAGACAATGTTGGGCACCCTCCAGGGCTATAAGAGCTCATCGATCTGGCGGAACTCCGCCGTGTCATGGCATGCTTGCTAAAGCCTTTTATTCTCATCGGGAATTTGAAGGATAGTCACTCCCTCGACGGGAAAGGAGTCTAGTTACACAATCAATCCCAGGGGCAAGGTCCTTGCCAACCTGATCAAAAAGCCTACTGATCGGTGTTTAACATGTCGATAAATCCACGTATAATTGTCCATAATCCACTTTCTTTTCTTGAACTATCCCAGGGTATGGGGACCCACTGCCTGATTTTAATTAGTTAGTAGTCGATTATCTTAGTGGGAGTGATCAATTCACCATCCAAATATCTGGAAGGATATCAAGATTGTATTCTGCCTGATCACAGGACGTGTGTGGATTGCAGGGAATGAGCACGTTTATGAGGGCGTCAAGCTGTTCGTAATGAATGGACGAGCAAGCAAGCGTTTTTCTCTTACTAACTCAGACTATATGGCATGAATCAAGAAAGCCATTGAATTTCATGCGATGAAGAGAAGAGACGGCATAGGGGAACCTAAAGTTACACGTAATTCCCTCGCAACTTTTCCCGAAGACCTCCTCCTCCCCAATTCTTTGACGGCTTCAGGTTGTTTTCTGTTGTCTCCGAATAGGGCAAATCGCGCGACGTTTCGCCATACTGTCCGGCACATTCTCGTCAAATGTCTCAGTAGCGGGACGAGCGGAGACGCTGTCGCTTACCCTTTTTTACTCGGGCCGGATTCGTGCACACCAGATTCTGATATTATTGAATTTATGGAGGAGTCAGGCTTCCATCTTTGTCTTGTTTTTTTTATACGTTTTGGGTGGCCACTTTGGCCCTTGAGTGATTGGGTCTCCCTTCGGCACTTGACCGTGCATTTTTTTTCTTTGTTGTTATTTTTACTCGCCATTTGTTTACTTTTTTAAATTGTTTTCTGACGTTTATTGGGTTTTTGTTTTTTAACCGATAATTTAGGCTAAAAATAGGCTAACATTAATAATGTCGGTCACTATGATGTCAATCCCACGATGGAGGCTATACATAAAGAGTATGTATGCAGAAAGAATACCCCCTGCATGGGGAGAAAGAAGAATACAGATACCGTTGTCTTCCTTGTGTCTTCCAATTGCCTTAAAAGACGCACACACCAAACTTTTGTTCTTGTCAGTAAAGAATGTAATGGCGGTAATGGAGAGGGGGCTTTCGCAGAACCCGCCCAGTAAGGCAATTAGCGGTTAATGATGGTAATAATTTATTGCAATCTTTCTTTAAATTGCCAGTATATAAGAAATCACCTTTTCGCATTCTTATCCTTCCTCTTTATCTTCATTTATCCATTTGTTCCTTTCATTTGTTCTATTATTTTTTTGTTTCATTATTTTGGTTGTTCATTTCATCTTTTGGTTAAATTTATTCTTTTATATATTCGTTCGTTTCATTAAATCTTATATACTGTATATATCTTAACGACCACCATTCCACTTTCAATTTTAAAGTAAAGTGGGAAAAAGATAATTGTATATCCTTTCTTGATGTTGAAATTGTTAGAGTCATTGATAAAATTAGCTTCACTGTTTACCGAAAACCAACCCATTCTAACTCGTATATCCATTTCTTTTCTCATCATAATATTAACATTAAGGGAGCCGTTGTATTAGGCATGTTTTTGAGAATACTTAGCATATGTGACCCTTGCTTTCTAGAAGACGAGATTACATATATAACCTGCTGTTAAATTGAATTACATTATCCTCTCCACGTGATTAATGTAAGTTTATCCAAAGAAAAATCTACTTATTACCGTCCCAGGGATAAAAACAAATTTAGTAAAGGAGCAAACAAAGTTATTTTCCCAGGCCTAACGACATTTAAATACCCTTTTTCTATCCTTAAATCTTTCCCTTCAAGCAAGCCCGTGGATCAGCCAAATAAAAAAGGTGTATATTTAATCCCGTGTGGCTCTACAAACTGTGCCTCATTTTACATAAGAGATATCGCAAGAACCTTAACAAAACGAATTTATGAATATAAAGGTGATTTCAGACGAGGCTGTACCACATCCAGTATTTTTAATCATATTAGCAATTTCAACCACCAAATTGACTATTCAAAGGCACAAATCATATATAATTGTAAAAATTTCAGTAAAAGAAAAATAGGAGAATCTATATTAATAGGAGAAATTCCAAATTTTAATTTGTCAGATGGGCAATTGAAATGCAGCCCCAATTATCGTAACCTCATCGTAAACAGCTTAGACTCGCAACCCCTGATTAATGAACTTTTGCCCCCGTTTTGTGTTTCTTTGTGTTTTTTTCTTTTTGTTTTTCTGATTTGTACGCTATTTATAGACTTTTTAACAATTGCATTCTCAGTATACGACAGAAGAGGGTATGATAAACTAAATACTGAAACTAGTCTCGTAAATTAAACTTTTGGCTCCTATACAATGGTTTCACTATCATATATATATATATATAGATAGATAGATAGATTAAAAGATATCACATTAGCGTGATATATATCAGTGATAAAATAATAGTAATCCACAATATTTGAATTAAATTTATTTTTAAATAGGCAGGGAGAGCCGGCATTTCCTTCAGTTGGTTATATCATTTTCTTCATTCAAAAAGAGGATATAAATATATTATATATGTCCTACAGTTGGATAAATCTGCAGGACAATATAGTTAAAGCAACATCACACATATGTGGTTTAACATTTAGGAATAGAGGCAGAGAAAGGAAAACTTGGCGGTGGTGTGAAGAGGTGCTAAAGCCAATTAAAGAAAATAGAACTTTTTACATAATGTCAGCGTCCTGGTAATATAAGAGATAAAGAACAGTACAAGGAAGCAAAGAGAGAAGACAGGTGGCAAGAGTGAAAATGACAGCACGGCAAGAGTTTAGTGTGAACCTAAATACAGTTGCAGGGAAAAATAATATGTTTAGAATTGCAAAAAAATGAAGAAAGAGAAGAAGGATGTAAAAGGTGGCAGATTCATAAAAGAAAGTGATGATAATATAATAGTTGATAAAGAACAAGTGAGAGAAAGATGGAGGATATATTTTGAAGAGTTTTGAATGAAGAAAATGATAGTCAACTGGAAGAAAAGCACCCCATAGAAGGTCCAATACAAGAAGTAAGAGAAAGTGAAGTTGAAGCTACCCTAAATAGTATAAGGCTACCAAAGCATCAAGACCATCAGGCGTTACCAGTTGTTTGTTAAAAAAGGCAGGGAGAGCGGGCATTAGAGATCTAACAAAAGTATTACAGTCAGTGGCTGGTGGAGGGAGGTGTCCAGAGGAGTGGCGGGAGAGTTTAACAGTACTACTCTACAAAGACAAAGGTGATGCATTACAGTGTAGGCAGTACAGAGGTCTAAGGCTATTAGAACAGGGAATGAAGGTGTGGGAGAAAGTGTTGGATAAGTACCTGCGTAAGATAGCTAATATTAATCAGTCTAAGTTTGGGTATATGGCAGGAAGGTCAACATTGGATGTCGTGTTTATTACAAGACAACTCCAGGAAAAGTATGGTAAGACTAAGAGGAAGTTTTATCATGTATTTGTGGATTTAGAAAAGGCGTTTGATAGAGTTCCAAAGAAAGCATTGGTTTGGGCGTTATGAAGGCAGCGCGTGCCAGAGAGGTTGATTAATAGTGTAATGGAATTGTATGTTGGAACAAAATCAAGAGTGTGTGTAGCAGTATGTTTCTTGGAGAGATTCAGCATTGAAGTAGAAGTACACCAAGGTTCACTAGAGTTCATACTGGCCATGGAGGAAGCAACTAGAGTGTGTAAGCGAGGTGATCCATGGGAACTATTGTATGCTGAGGATTAAGTTTTAACAGCAAAGAGTAAAGAAGAAGTGGACAGAGAATTTGTAGAATGGAAGCAGTCAATGGACGAAGCACGATTGAGAGTTAACATTGGTAAGACTAAGATAATTGTAACTGGAGAAACAGGCGAGCTTGTGCAGTCGGAGAGGTACCCTTGTGCAGTTTGTGGTGAGAGGGTTGCAGTTAACTCAATTATGTGCACTGAATGTCCCAGGTGGGTGCATAGGAGATATTCAGGCCTGGGGAACATTAATCTAGCTCCAAATTTTTTTTAATGTACGTAAGGAGAAAAAATGCTGTCTGTAGAGTGGAAAACATCATTGTTGTTAATGGACAAATGGTGTAGGAAGTTAAACATTTTTGTTATTTGGGTGATATACTGGATAGCGAGGGAGGTGTGGAGAGAGCAGTCCGTGGCAGCAGCGTGGAGGACCTGGAGGGAGGTTACTGGATTGCTTCTCAAGGGGAGGATCCCATTTAAGAACCGTGGAAAGGTTTATGATGCATGTGTCAACCAGTCTTACTTTATGGATCAGAGACTTGGGGACTAACACAGAGGTTGGAAAAAGTGCTCATGAGCTGTGATGGGAGAGCGTTGAGGTACATGGCTGGTGTAACAGGGAAGGATTGAGTTCGTAGTGGAGAAGTAGCTAGAAAGTGTGGTGTTGATGAACTGGACGTAATTCTGAGGAGGAGAAGATTGAGATGGTTTGGACATGTGAAGCGAAGAGAAGAAGAAGGGGCACTTGGTAGGGTAAGAGGGTTGGAAGTGGATGGAAAAAGGCCAAGAGATAGACCTAATAAAACATGGAAAAAGAATATAGAGGGAGGGTTATCAATATTAGGAGTGCAGGAACACGAGGTGTATAATAGAGATACCGAGATACAGGCGTGCAAGGGCCAACCGACCCACTCGAAGCAGCCCTAAATGTTTTTCGAATTTTTATAAGTCATGATGCAATTGTTTATTCTCCTATATTACCCCACAATTCTCGAAATACTTGTCTAAACGATTTTTAAATATATTTAATGATTCACTTCTCAACACTTCAGCTGGCAATCTGTTCAATTTGTCTATGACTCTATACGTAAAGAAATTCGTTGCTATAATAGTCTGGAACCTACGAACCTCGAGCTTGAAACCGTTATTTCCGCGGGTATTGTTCACTTCACTGAAGGTAAAGAGGCGCCCAAAATCTAGCTTATCGTATCCTTTCAGTATTTTAAAAACTTCGATCAAATCTCTCCTTAGTCTACGCTTTTTAAGAGATGGTAATTTCAGCTGTCTTATTCTTTCTTCATACTCTAAACCGCGGAGCTCTGGAACCAATTTAGTTGCTTATCTCTGCATCCTCTCCATCTTGTTAATATCCCTGACATAAAAGGGTGACGAAAATTGAACGGCATGTTTGAGATGGGGTCGAACCAAGGATTTATAAAGAGGGACTATTACGTCACGAGATTTATAATCGAAATTACGCAAGATGAAATCCAGAACCCTATTCGCTCTCTTTGACGCCTGCATACACATCTCAGAGTTCTTGAGATCCTTGCTTATAAGGACCCCCAAGTCCCGCTCTTCCTCAACAGAATCAAGATTTCTACCTCTCATATTATACTGAAATCATTTATTAAAATTACCCATGTGCACGAATTTACCTTTTTCGACATTAAAATCCATCTGCCATTTCTCTATCCATCGAATAAGCTTTTCTAAGTCTTCCTGTAAGGATGCCCTATCCTCATCTGTAAGTGCCTTCCCTTTCCATAAGCTTTGTATGGTCCACGAATTTAATCAACCTACTTTTTAACCCTTCGTCAAGGTCATCAACGAAAATAAGAAACAAAACTGGACCCAGGACCGCCCCCTGGGGGACGCCACTCGTAACCGGTTTCCAATCTGACTGCTCGCCGTTTATTACCACTCTTTGTTCTCTATTATTATGCCAATCATCTAACCAGCGCAATACATTGCCACGCAGGCCATGTGCGTGACATTTCTTTATCCACCACGCATGGGGACTTTGTCGAACGCCTTCCTAAAGTCTAAATATACTACGTCCGTAGCTCTATTATTATCGTACATGTTTACTATATCATGAAAATATCTATAAGATTCGTTAGGCAAGATCTTCCCTTTCGGAACCAGTGCTGCGTGTCCTTGATGAGGCCATTGTTCTCCAGATGTTCAACAATTCTGTCTCCCACAATTTTTTCATCAGTTTACCAATTACCGACCTCAGATTAACCAGTCGATAGTTCCCGGCCCTGCTTCTGTCACCTTTCTTGAAGATTGATGTGACGTTTGCCAGTTTAAAGTCGCGCGGGACGACCTCCCTTATAACAACATCTCGAACGCCAACGTCATTGGCTCCGATATTACATATTTTAATTGTTTCAGTAGTCTCGTACTAATACCATCCGGACCTGGAGTTTTTCTAATTCTAAGTTTCTCTATGTAATTCCTTACTTCTTCAACTGAAAATTTTATATCGTTAAGTACGGTATGAATTATCCAAATCCGGGATTGGACTATCCCTCTCGATTGTGAAAACGGTTTAAAAAAGGTCATTTAAAATAGTCGCCATCTCATTTTCTTCGCCAATTAACTCCCCATTTTCATTTAACAGTAGACCTATCGTGCTCTTTACAGGAGTCCTATTACTTACATGCTGGAAAGAGGATTTGGGATCTTCCTTACATTGATTTGCGATTTTAATTTCAAAATTTCTTTTTGAACTTCTAACTAGTCTCTTAACCTCTCTCCTGAGGTTGATATACGCGTTATAATTAGCTTCTGTTCTATTACTTTTCCAGCGTTTATAGGTAGTGTTTCTATCCCGTAATTTAATGGCTATATTATTGTTAAACCACTGAGGTTTATTCTCAGTGTTTTGCGTTTTATTTTAAATGAAATGTTTTCTCTTTCTACATTTTTTCTTTCGCTTGCTAAAAATTCGTACGCTCTCATCCCCGAAAGACCCTCAAAACGTTGCCTGAAATTTTTACTCGTGATTTCTCCTTGCATTGAGTAAAAATCCGACGTCTATAATCTGGAATTTGCATACGGTTATCCTGAGTCTTGGTGTCCGCGTTTATTTGAAAACGTATGATATTATGATCAGAAGTCCCTAAATTTTCCCCAACCTCACATTTTGAAATCAGAATTTCATTATTCGTTATCACTAGATCCAATGCTTTACCATTACACGTTCCTTCGCTAACTTTCTGAACTAAATAGTTTTCTTGCATGAAGTCTACGAGTCTCGTCCCCAATCCATCGTCGCAATACAACGTATCGTAGTTTAGATTCCCATTATTGAAATCACCCATTATGAGGCTTTGTTTGTCGCGTATGAAGTTACTTAAAGAATTGTACAAGGTTACATCGTTCTCTTCGCACAGGAAGGTGGTCTGTAAGCTAAAGCGATTCTTAAATCTAAGCTTTTTGACTTAATATCGACGCCTACGAAGTCGAAAAAATCGTTATCTTCAACATGTTTTAAAATTGGTTTTAATTTATCAGAAATTTATCGGTCATTGTTAAATAATTTGTATCTTACTATCTGATACTCCCCCAAAAAGTTCCTCTCAAGGTTTAGCCATGATTCTGAGATTGCTATAATATCTAATCTTTCCGCTAAAACTAAGGCTTTAAACTCCTTTTTTTTTTATTTCTGATACTAAGACCATTTGTATACAAAACTTTAAGGGATTTATGTCTTTTAATATTTGCTACATTAACGTTTTTCCGCTAGATTCAAAACTTGCTAGTATCCCTGCTGCTTTGGGTTTTTTATTTCATATTTCCTAGTGTGGTGTCGATTAGGCGCCTTATCTAACTTATGCCATGAAAATCAAAATGAACCCCATCTCTCGCATAGAGCCCAATCATGATCCATATCCGCCCAATAGTTTACAAACTCTATCCTCTCCTGTCTACATAAAACATCCAGCCTCGTATTAATGAATATTGCCTTAGACGCCTTACGCAATGGCCATGATTTCCTTGGCATTATACCAACTAAAACGCATTTATTTGATTTGTTTTTCATTTCTTTCATCAAATTTTTGTACCTCTTCAAAGTTTCCTGAGTTTCCTCTTTTCGAAGGCACGTGCAATTGTCAATGTCATTTCCTCCTACTAAAGTTATTATGAGCAGTGGTTTATTTACGCGGACGTCGAATTTTTCTACCTCGTTAGAGAAAGATGGGAGCAAATCATCGAACGTCTAACCCCACCTTTCACTTTTTCTTCGTTAGGTTGGTCTTTGAGGATGTGCGACTAAAAGTGGGGAGTCTTCTATATATGGGGATTAAATTTCGCACACAAGGAGAGGAATGAAACTCGAAAAAAAGCAGTGGTGTGGAGAAAGGATCAGTGCACTTTAAAATATTACCTCCATTTTTTGAACCACCCTAATTAACTAACTTACTATATATATATATATATATATATATATATATATATATATATATATATATATAAGAACACTTGACAAATACAAATATTTGATTAATAATAAACTGTTAGAGCACCATTTGTCTTTAGTCCAACTGCAATCCTTTCTGGCGTAGAATATTTGTGGGCAGTAACCCGACCATTGATGTTAATGATGTGTCCAACTGATTACCAGGATATAATCCCCCATCCATTACGGATCCACCGCCATATTTGACCTTTGGAAGAGGTAAGTCAGGATTGTAAGCTTACTTTGGGGTTCTTTATACATAAACACAACCTTTTGTTGTAAATAAGGTAAACGATGACTCGCTGGACCATAGTACATTCTTCCAGTCATCGAGTGTCCATAGTTCCTGAACGTGACACCATTTCTTTCTTAATTTGGAGGTGGTTTTCGTTGCCAGCTGTCTCGGAATTGCTGTCTTTCCATTCATGTTTGCTTTGTGAATTTCACAGCGCATAGCTATAACCGAAACAGTTTCGTTCAGATGGCTGTGGCGGTCTGATGTCACCTTTGCTCTAGTAGTTTTGTCTTGATTGGCCACAATCCTTGTTAGTGTTGAAAGATCCTTCAGTCAATATCGATATATGTTTACGATTATGCTTTAACATGTTTTGTACATGTTGTCATAACCGAGGGTAGTGTTTCTCGCGACTCATTAAACAATTCAATTGATTAAGTTACCTTTAATCGAGCTCCGGCTAGTATTCCTTGTTGGAAATATAATAAGTCACTCAATATTCCACCGCCAGCCGCGACCGCCCCTGATAACAAATTGGTGTACACTGAAAAACAAAATACCAGGATCAAGAAGTCACTTGCAATCAAATGAATATCGCAGCATTCAAATATAGTTGCCAACATGCAAAAATGCATGGAATATAACATTGTATTCACATTATTTTGTTCAGCCCCTTTATATAAATGAATTCTTAAAAGGAATCCTAAATATTTATACGAACGTATTTTTTTTACAAAAGATAAAAATTCCTTGTGGAAAATTAAATAAAATTTTAATAATTTATTTTTTAAAAAATCATTTAAAAATAAGAAAGTCAAAAAATATGCAAGGTAAAGAATTTTTGCAAAATATCGAAAGATTCTAAAAGCATGTGGGGAAAAATTATTTTCCCATGCATAATATTAAAGTTAAATCTAAGCCAATAATTAAAATTCCGCAAATTTTGTTTACATTGTCGAAGAGTTAACAGATGAAAGTATTGATGAGTGAAATACGCAATGTGATGTTTTACAGAATTGCATTAGATTATTTTATTGTGTGGCATACATTAGATGTATGTTTACAAGTCAAAGTATTGAAATCATTTACACCTATCTATCATAATTGATGAAAACCAGGATACACACTGTAGATGTAGAGAACAAAATAATAAAAAAAATGATAACATAAAACAAGTGTCTGCATTCAGGATTCATTTAATTAATCAGTTCTATACAACTTTAATGCTCTTAACAGAGATTTGGGACATAACGACATAAAATATAACACTTATGAATCAAGTCATATATAAATATATATATATATATATATATATATATATATATATATATATATATATATATATATATATATATATATATATATGTATATTGCACGAAAGCCCACTAAGTATTTTTCAACACCAATAACAATTTTAAAGGTACTATTTTAATTTGAAGTTTCTAATAATTATAATAAAGGCGCAAAACTTTGTTATACCTCTCACTGATTAGATAACACTGTGTAACACGATTTTTGTTACAGAGCAGAAAATAGGTGATTCTAGATGTTTTTAGGCGCTGATTACAAATTTCTCTTTAGAATTTGCATATCACGTCTAGTTTTTGTGTAATTTGAATTTTCCTTTTCAAACCATTTCACACTTCTGCTCAATATTTTACCAATATGCAATTTTTAATATACTTAATATATATAATTAATATATATATAATAATATATATTAATAAATAATATATATATTTAATATATATTAGCACTTTTAATATATATAAAGTAGACTATATTTAAGCATAAATATCATTGAATTCTAATTACTGGGGGGGGAGGAAGTTTCAGATTTTTTCAGATTTTCAGATTAATACATACTTATTTGTGATAACATTTCTGCTACTGATAACTGGTAACTGGTAAAGAAGATAAAATGTTTATCAAATTTTGCTCTGATAAGAACCTTATGATAAGGATCTCACATTGTGTATCGTTCGTTTGCTCAAGTTAGTATTTGAAATCTTGTCATGGCTTAAAGTTCTAGACACGGATGTGTAAACAGTCCCAACATATTTTGTTATGTTTGTGGGCAATTCACACCAGTGACACAATGGAGAAAAATAGAAACAGTAGTAACGATGAAGCAAGCCTACAGATATTATTTTGGATGCAAAATAGTGGACCAGAATAAAGATTGGGCCCTTCATATTTGCTGCACGCATTGTAACACAATGTTGACAGATTGGTTAAATGGGAAGATGAAAGGCAATGCCATTTGCTATTCCCATGATATAGTGTAAGCCCTCAAATCACTTTGATGATTGTTGTTTCTGCCTAACAAATGTGCCTGGTTTTCAAAGAAAAACAAATATAAAATTGCTTATCCAAATGACAATCACTTTTTCTTGGGTTACAGTAGGGATACACAAAGCACATGTGCTTTTTATGTCTATGGGATAGCAGAGATGATAAAAATCACTATAAAAAGCGAGAATGGTCAGCCAGAGAAAAACACATTGTTGGCAAACATAATGTTAAGCATGATGCTCAAGTAGATAAAAAAATTTCATCTTCTACCTCCTCACATTAAATTAGGGTTAATGAAAAATTTTTAAAGGGTATGGATCAAAGAATTGAAGGCTTTAAATATTTGAAAAACAAATTCAAAGGATCATTAACTGATGCAAAAAAAGAAGCTGGAGTTTTCACTGGACCACAAATTCGCAGAGTTGTTTCGGATGATTCCTTCACTTTGTGTCTCAATGAAAAGGAACGCAAAGCGTGGACATCCTTTGTGGGAGTCACTGAAAACTTTTTCGGCAATTTTAAATCTCCAAATTACCGAGAAATGTTAAACAATATTCTGGAAGCCTATGAAAAGATGGGATGTAGAATGTCACTTAAAATGCATTTTCTGAATTCTCATCTCGATTTTTTTCCTGAAAATCTGGGAGCCGTTAGTGATGAACATGCTGAACGTTTTCATCAACAAATTTTAGTTATGGAGACGAGGTACCAAGGAAACTTTAATCCAAATATGATGGGGGATTATTGCTGGTCTTTACAGAAACAAACTTTATGTCTCACGAAGGAAAAACGAGAAGGCTGCAGCAAAGTTTCTTTAAACTTTAAGTGCATAACAAACTTAATCAAAATAAATCTTCATAACTTGGGAGCGAGAAGGGAGGTAACTTCGCTAATGATTTACACTGTCTGTGCTAAGAAATATTTTAGCATCCTATTAATACACAAGATACATTTAATTCTAAATATATCCTTTGTCTCCTTTTCAACCAATTAGTTTTACATCCCCCACCTATATTTCGGCATTTAGATATCAACATCGTGTTTAAATAAACCTCCCCATTATGTTCCGTTCTGGTAAACAACTTTCGTTCCAAATTAGGTATTGTTTATTCTATTCTATAAAATAAAGATTGCCCTAAAGTATACATAGAATAGTCAGGTAAAGATTTGCATGGACGAATTTAACAACATCTAACCAATGTACGCAATTTTAAATCATAACGGTCTGTTAGTGCACATGTCCATATTTGATCATGTAATTAGTTGAAGCAGTGTCCGTTTCATTTCAAATAGCAGCGTTTGTATAAATTTAATTGATAACTTAAATATAAACGCCGGTCGGTTACTTCGCTTTAGATGGAATCATCATGCATATAATCAAAGTTAAATACAAAGCAAATATTTACTTTATCTTCCTTTGTCCTTTTCATCCGGGTTTAAGTCTTTAAGTCAAATGACTAAGTCTCTCTCTCACTTATAAACCCTCCTAAACGCCTCTGTTTTTATTCCCAGGAGCTATCTTTGCTATATATATATATATATATATATATATATATATATATATATATATATATATATATATATGATAGTGAAACCACTGTATAGGAGCCAAAAGTTTAATTTACAAGACTAGTTTCAGTATTTAGTTTATCATACCCTCTTCTGTCGTATACTGAGAATGCAATTGTTACAAAAGTCTATAAATAGCGTACAGATCAGAAAAAAATTAAAAGATAAAAACACAAAGAAACACAAAAGGAGGGGGGGAAAGGTCATTAATCAGGGGGTCCGAGTCTAAAATTGTTGACTAAGCTGTTTATGATGAGGTTACGGGAATGGACACTGCATTAATTGCCCATCTAATAAATTTGAATAGGGAATTTCTCCTATTAATATAGATTCTCCTATTTTTCTTTTACGGAAATCTCTATAATTATATATGAGTGGGCCTTTGAATAGTCAATTTGGTGGTTGAAATTGCTAATATGATTAAAAATACTGGATGTGGTACAGCCTCGTCTGAAATCACCTTTATATTCATAAATTCGTTTTGTTAAGGTTCTTCTGATATCTCTTATGTAAAATGAGGGCCAGTTTGTAGAGCCCCACGGGATTAAATATACACCCGCTTTATTTGGCTGATCTACTCTCTTGGTCAAAGGAAAAGATTTAAGGATAGAAAAAGGGTATTTAAATGTGGTTAGGTTTTGGAGAAATAACTTTGTTCACTCCTTTGAGGAGGGGAGAGAAAGGGGGCGGGGGTAGACACTTCGTATTACTAAATTTGTTTTTATCCTTGAGAGGGTAATAAGTATATTTTTCTTTAGATAAACTTCCATTCATCACGTAGAGGGTATAATTTAATTCATTAAAACTGCAGGTTCTATATGTAATCTTGTCTTCTAGAAAGCAGGGGTCACATATCCTAAGTGTTCTAAAAAACATACCTAATTCAACGGCTCGCTTAATGTTAATATCATAATGAGAAAAGAAATGGATATACGAGTTAGAATGCGTTGGTTTTCGGTACACAGTGAAGCTAATTTTATCAATGACTCTAACAATTTTTACATCAAGAAAGGATGTACAATTATCTTTTTCCCACTTTACTTTAAAATTGATAGTGGGATGGAGGTCGTTAAGATTTTTAAGTAAATTGTCAAATAACTTTAAAGTCTTTATAGACCAAATTGATATGACATCATCTACATACCTATAAGATACAAAATTATGATGGGGAATCACAGAAGGGAGTAATGATACTTCGAAATGCTCCATAAAAAGGTTACATAATATGGGCGATAAAGGATTACCCATGCTAAGACCATACTTTGGACGAAATAACCCATATCGCTGATAAATACGAGTACATTGTCAGTAACATTAAGTTTAACAAGATTTATAATTTTATTTTTGCATAGAGGGAGGTTTATTCTTTGATTACCTAATTCTTTAGATAGAACATCAAGAGCTTCGTTAACTGGGAAATTAGTGAACAGGCTGTCTGCATCAAAGCTTATTAAGCGACTTCCTTTTATGTTGATTTTCCTAAATATTTCAATGAAATCGGAGGAATGGATTATGTTTGAAGGAGAGGTCAATCTGACAGCGTCATCAAGAAGGTAGGCTAACCACTTTGAGAGTTTGTATGCATGAGAGTCAATACACGATATAATAGGTCCAAGTGGCGTTCCTCATTTCTGGGTTTGTGGCAGACCATACATATGGGGAAGTGATGGGTTGGTAGGCTAAAAACGATGAAGAAGGTTTGGGTTGGATTGTTTGAGCAATTTTGTGAGAGTTTTGTTGAAGATCTCGGTTTTATTTTTCAATGGGTTGGAAAATAAATTCTCGCAAATGTTCATATGATTGAGTAAATCCAGTAATTTTTCAGTATAAGAATTTTTGTCTAGCACCACGATTTGGTTAGTTTTGGCCGATTTTGTTAGGATGATATTTTTGTTAAAATTAAGTATTTTGAGGGCAGTCATGAGGCGCCTGGGATTCTCTAAGTATTTCTCACACTGTTACTATGGGATAAAGCACCAGCTACAAAACCACGTAAGAACTCAATGTTCGACTGATCACTTTAACAAAATTTATTCATAGAAAGGAAATGATTAAGGGAAAATGAATCACTATTTTTGAACGCGAAGGATAGTCCATAGCCGAGGATAATTTCTTGATCTCGCGAGAGCTCATAAGAAGAAAGATTGAGAACATTCTTCGCATGATTTGAAGCCTTATTCCATAGGATATTTTGGAATAACCACTCTACTTTGTTATGAAAGTGGTGTTGACACTTTAGACGAACGCGGGGAAGGGTCAATTGGCACTGTCTCAGTGTGCAAGGAAGTTGGGTTGGACTTGCGTTTCCTTGGAATTTAAGGAGAGTTTCACTTTGAATCTTGAACCGGAGATTGCAGTCTCGTTTGGTGACTTTAAAGTGTCAACACCACTTTCATAGCAAATTGGAGTCATTATTCCAAAGTAACCTCTGGAAGAAGGCTTCAAATCCTGCGAAGAATGTTCTCAATCTTTCTTCTTATGAGCTCTCGCGTGATCAAGAAATTATCCTCGGCTATAGGCTATCCTTCGCGTTCAAAAATAGTGATTCATTTTCCCTTAATCATCTCCTTTCTATGAATAAATTTTGTTAAAGTGATCAGTCGAACATTGAGTTCTTACGTGGTTTTGTAGCTGGTGCTTTATCCCATAGTAACAGTGTGAAATACTTAGAGATCCCCAGGCGCCTCATGACTGCCTTCAAATTACTTAATTCTAACATAAAATATCATCCTAACAAATAACGAAGGAGAATTATTTAACATACAGGCAGTTTGCCTCCTTACTTCATTTTTCCTCGATTCTTGGTCCTCTCCATCTCACTCTTCATTGATGACATCTCGTAAGATTAAATCCTGTGTAAATTTATTGGAGAAAAATCGTTCAATAAACCTCCCACATGAAATCCATTATATAAGTGAGAATAGAAGTTTACAGAGTACTAAATATACATTAGTTCCTTTTATCCAATTGTAGGAGTATGAAGAGACAAGTCAAATTTCACCTATGTGAAATGAAATCTGTGGTCGAAAAGTATACGTGGCTATCGTATCTGTATGGATGAGATCTATCTCAAGTATCTTTTTCTGATGTGTTATATAAGCAGATAGATGCTTTTCTCGCTTGTATTAAATATTCATTAATTTACGTTAAGACGCAATTAGGGTGTATTTATTTCCATACAAAACGATAACAGATGATTGATGTTTCCCGGTCTTCCTAAAATAGCACATTCAATTAGCTCTCTCATCATTTAAAATCTTCTATCTTCATTTTGACTATTGTGATCACTAACTTCATCTCATTTTGAGTATTGTGATCACTAATTTCACCTCATTTTGAGTATTGTTATCACTAATTTCACCTCATTTTGAGTATTGTGATCACTAATTTCATCTCATTTTGAGTATTGTGATCACTAATTTCACCTCATTTTGAGCATTGTGATCACTAATTTCACCTCATTTTGAGCATTGTGATCACTAATTTCATCTCATTTTTGAGTATTGTGATCACTAATTTCACCTCATTTTGAGTATTGTAATCACTAATTTCACCTCATTTTGAGTATTGTGATCACTAATTTTACCTCATCTTGAGTATTGTGATCACTAATTTCATCTCTACGAAATGCTACGAGTATCCTGCGGATTTTGTTTGTTCCTCCGTGGCTTTAAAGGTTGTTGCCCTGCGAGGGGCTACCCTGTGTAGCCTGTTAAACTTAGTACTTGGAGGAGCTGGACGCCCTCCCGACCCCAGGGGAAAACAAGGGAAGCCCTGTCACTGGGTTGTCTTGAACACCAGATAGGGACTGGGAAACTGGTGGCGCGCTTATCTCTAGTTCCCTCTCACCTCTACCTTTTTATCCCCTCAACATTTTTTCTATTTTTTTTTAGAAGCCCATCTGGCGCCTGCCTACTAGGGCGAAAGTCACCATATTCACGCTAGAGCCTAATACTAGGCGAGATTAACAAACAAAAAACATGCAAAAAAACAAATAAAAAAGATACTAAACCGCAAAACAAATGAAATTAAATAAACACGCAAATACAAAATAAGCAAAATAAAGAAAGAGAAAGATGAAGTAGGAAACACGCTTCTGCTCCGGGGGGAGGCCCGCCTCCTCTCAGCACAGAAACCTACGACCTACACATTTTTTTTCTACAAGCACCTGGTACCATGAAGGACTGTTCTCACTCATGGAGATTTCGGTCCGTTACATACCTGGGTGGACCGCACGCCATCCCAAGATCACCTAAGGGTGAGGTAGGAGAATAATTGGTAATCACCTACCCTACTCGTTAGTGGATCTACCTATCGCTACTTCTCTTTATTACATGCCTTAATACCCCTTTTCTAACTTGGTCTTGTATCCACAGACGTTTTGGCTGATAGACGCACTTTCCTCCTCTTACTTTTCCTTAGTCGCGTGGCAGAGTATACTGAGACGTCCCTATCTGTTGCGAGGGCCGAAAGCCCTCAAGCTTTTAAAAGAATTTGGCCCAGGGTGTGCTAGGGAGTCCACTCTGCTGCCCTACCTTCCATTATACGTATCCTATAAGGAGAGTCTGCCAGCACCATCCTTTATGGTCAAAACTAGAGGAAAAATTCTTTTAATGGCAGACCGGGTTTTCAAAGCCTATTTTCGCTCGAACCCGTGGGGCAATACTATAACCTCCCAAATCCTTGGTAGATAATAATACCTACTTTCCATGGACTTCTGCCTATAAGCGCTGTCTTGCAGGACTGAGGTATCGAAGAGGGCGAATAACACGAGACTCCCTTGAACTGGTGGAGGTTCCCCCATTTTACTATTTCCATGCGGCAAACGGCCTTCTCCTTTGCCATCTTTGGAGCAGTCCTCTAATCTACTCTACTCCTCTACTATGTTTACACATAAGTCGATTTCCTATTCACTCCCTTCTCTGGGGTTGCCCATGCACGAATCCTTCTCTGCATCAGCGACGGTCTTTCATTTTCTTTCACAGGCGAGTGCCAATGAAGCAGGCGGGCGACCCAGAATAGACCGCTCTCTTTGGAATCATCTCGATAGGGCCAACCCCCTTAGAGGAACAACGGATAGCGATGCCCGTTCAACCGTGTCCCCTATTGTTCTACAGGCATGCATTAATTGTCTTCCTTTGGGGCACTTATGTGGAGGGGGATGAGTAAGGATACTAAATTGCTGTCGTCATTTGTGAAGGTGGTTTTTGTGCAGCATCACTTGGAGGGGGGAGGTCTCGTAGTTCCTTGAATTTAATGATTTCTATTTGTGTTGCTTTACTCTTTTTGTTGTTGTTTTTAGTTTTGTTTTTTGTCACATTTATCACTGCTGTTTCCTCTCGATTTAATTCTCTCAAATATACCAATGCCTGGATTGGTATATTTTCTATCTACATGTATGCATAGATAATAGAACGAACCTTTCATTCTTTAGATCTCAACCGTCTCATGAGCGTCAACTAATCATCTAGACTGTGGCCACACAGTGTTCCCACCTTCTCGTCGCAAATGGGTCCCCCATCCAAAAATAAATGCAAACACATCAGCCTCCTAACACACACATCTGTGTTTTCTCCGCTCACGAACCACACAACACAGCTCAACACATGCAAACGGACAACCAGGACAAAATCTACAAATACACGGACCTGGCTTCCTGGGAGGACATCGTCTGTTGCCTGAAATTGTCAAGGCTTCTGTCTTATGTAAATGTCCTTAGACAGCGGTTCTCAACTGTGATCCTTTGATGGCACCTGATGGCTCCTTTGTCAGTGATATTTAGTCTCATATAACGCATCTCTATTTAGTTTTGTACATTTAGATGGTGAGTGCATCGGAGAATCACCAGATCGACCCGTTTGTGACGTGGGACTTATGCTCCTTTTGGGTCTAACTTGTGTTATTTATGCTCAAATCGAAAACCTTTCAATTTTCAACAATACACGGGACTATTAATTGAAACATTCTTCGAATAAAAATAATGATATAGATAAAATACAGAAAATTTATAATAGTATTTTCACTACAAGTCAAAAAATCCACTTTTATTTTTTTCGAAAATTATTTTATATATTCATTTATTAATAACCTCTAGGAATTTTTTTTAAAATCTCTAAGAAGAACGCGATAGAGACTCGTTAACGAAATGAAGCATTTTTGTTCCACGTTATTTCCTCTTTCAGAGCCATTTGTTAATCCCCCTGCAGATATGTCCTTTCAATGAGCCGTAGAGTTTATTTATTCCATAATAATTCCTTAGAATTTCCCCTCAACGTGATGGCATAATATGTATCATGTGAAATCTTTTTGCGGCAGACATCTGGAGATGGCGTGCCCTCCAGGCACCAATCCCAACAGGTTCTCTCTCGCCCCAATGCCTGCACGATGAACTGAGACTATATATCATCAACTCATTTTGTCTATTAATTATCTTATACTCGAGTTACTGATAACAAAGCAGTTCGATGGGGCTCTTTATCACCATGAGTCCTCGTAATGGGCCTCTGCAGCTCCCAGAGAACGTTTCACAATGACGGCGATGGGATGAAATGTACTTGGTGAGAGGATTGTGCGTGGATGACTCACACCTCCCTCCAAAATATTTTCAGCCCTTTGTAAATGTCATCCTGATCTATTGGATTCTACGGTTTTGCCCAATAAAATAGGATTTATAAAAAACAAGCAATTAATCTTTTGTGTGTTTCTATATAAATATTAATATATATATATATATATATATATATATATATATATATATATATATATATATATATATATATATATATATATATATTATATATATCGAGAATTATATTTACAATAACGTAATTGTAATTATGCGGTTAAGAAAGCAATGTTATGGCTAACTATGCTCATCATTTTGCCATCGAAAGGATCTTTTCTAAGCAATCTAAAAGATTGCTATCAATCAGCGTTTATAAATGTCATCCCTGCTTTCGAAGAGAATGCAAAAATCGCTTTTACCCACTCTAGCCTAGCCTTATAAATCGAGAATTATGTTTACAATAACGCAATTGTAATTATGCGGTTTCATTTTATTTCCACTGTTTTTATTTTGTTTAGGCTTATTTTCCGTCTTTATATACTAGAGTCGCAAATGATACCTTTCATTATATGTACAGTTGATAATAACGAAAACCACGACTAGTTCTGTTCATAAATAAATCCGATTCAAATATTGTGGTTTATTATTTCTTGCATATATATATATATATATATATATATATATATATATATATATATATATATATATATATATATATATATATAGCGAGAGGGGTCGGTTCTTTCTTGAGGGCATCGATTAAATAAGTCTTATTTGGATTTTTATATACAACTTGAAAATATAACTTTATTTCTGAAGTTGAAGTTTTTATAAGTTGTAAAGCTGAAGTTGGGGAGCCTGGATCCCTCTTTCAGTAGAGAAAATAAATGTATAACGAAGTGATGTGATAGAAAGAGAGAGAGAGAGAGAGAGAAAGAGAGAGAGAGAGAGAGAGAGAGAGAGCAAATATCGTGCATCAAAGGGACCTGACATAGACTAGAGAGGAAAAGATAATGGAATTGGAAAACAGTGTTATTTGTGTTACAAGCCAAGGCAAATAAATAAATGGTTGAAGAGGAGATAAATGAACAAAGAGAGGTCACATATAGTCGCTAGGTGATTGTATGAAACTCTTTTGTACATGGATCTTTACAAAGAACACCCAGACCTTCTGAATTAGAAAATGTATTTATATTTGTGTGGGTACATATAAAACATAGAATACAATAATGAAATACAATAATGAAGATTCATTGGCATAGTAAATAGAATAAATAAATGTAAAGGGTAAAATGTACAATAATACGCTGGTTAAAATAATAAATGAGTATAAATGACACTAGTTCCTATGAACAAAATGATAATCCAACATATCAAATATTATTAAGGTAAAACAATGATTAAAAATAATTATACAGAATAATTAAATCAAATTTTTATAAAGTGTGTAATAATATTAATACGCAATTTACATGATAACATTTAAATATACAAATGATACATTTTTATCCAGCTGCACGCACCAACTCAGTGTGAAAATTGAATGATAAAAATGAATTGCTTGAGTGGAATTTCTGTCTTGTAAAGATATAATGAGAGAGTGTGAAAAAAAATCTACCAGTCGTTTGTCGTTTCATTTAATCGTGTCAACTATCAAATCATCATACCATTTAAAAAGTATGAGGATTGGTTAAAACATAAATACATTAAAAAGATTCAAAGGAAGTAAGTTTGCTCATAGTGTAGATTTTAACATGTGCGTGGTGGTATGAGGCGGATGGTGATGTTTCTTAATTTACTTGTAAGGGAGCGTGTTAGAAGTCTGAAGGGAAGAGTATCAATCTCCCTTGTATGGTGTCGAAAAACTGGGGCGAATCTGTGTTTCCGTTAGAAAAACATGAGTGCAAGTGTCAAGCCCCTTGGAAATAAGAGTATCTTGTTTCAAAAAAGGTATGGAAGTTATTGGAGCAAGTGAGTTCATGGTTTTCTGGTGCTGTTTTATTGATTTGTGTTTTAAGGGATATGTGTTTCTGATGACAAAGAAGTCGCCTGCGAGTCGTAAGGCAGTGCTCAAAACAATTTGTGCAGGAAAATATCTTGTCTCCTGACAGGGATTTTTACGCATAGCGAGCAGAGTTGCAGTTAATTTTCTTAACTAATCACTAGGATCTCCATTGGTCAGCAGGGATCCTTTTAGGGTACGATGGTATCTTTCTAACACAGGGTTGCCATATGCGTAGGCGGGCGATGTAAAAATGTGTTCTGTGGTAGTTAGCTTTAGTTATTACTGCAATAATCTTGGATGGAATTGAAGGCAATTATCAGAGATGATTTTAACCGGGACACCAAATCTTGAGATGTAATGGGTGAAAAAGGCGTCAACTACAGACTCTGACGTAATGCCCTTTAATGTATATGCCTCAATCTATTTTAAAAAACGGCATATGACTGTAAAAAGATACTTTTACCCTTCTTAAGTTGCAGGAAAACCACGGACTAAATCCACATAAATGGTGTGAAACCTAGATTCTGGTGCAGTAAATTGTGTGTAAGGTGGCTTTGTATCTCGTTGGACTTTGCCCTTCGGACATGAAAAGTAATTCTAGCAACTCCTTATCTTTTTTGTGAAATTTTCATCCAACTTCCTTTTACGATACACAAATAGTTTTGGTGGATACAAAACAAAAAAGTGTTTCCGCAAAGAAGTGAAATAATGAAAATCCCATGCTGAAAATTAACAAATCTATTTGTCCATTAATAAAAAAACAAATCTACATACAGTTATTCCAAATGTATTTTAAAAATTTTCTAAGCACCATTTCTTTTCAAGCATACTTGCGCCTTTGATCGCATTTATTGTAGACCTCTTTTCAACAACTGTTGATTTTCCTTAAGTAAATTGGTTTCACCTGTGTTATTATCTCTTAACTAGTTTATGTTTTTCGGGGAAGTAGAATACATTTCATTATTTAGAAGTCCCCATAAGAATAAATCGCACGTTGATAAATGTTGAATTATATTTTATTCAAGTGAATGTGTTAATTTTCATCTTTGGATTTTCATTATTTCACTTACTTGCGGAAATACTTTTTTTGCCTTCGCCCCCCCCCCCCCCCCCAAAAAGTTCTCGCTCTTAAAACAGTTTAGAAGAGATTAGTTCTCCCTGTCTTATTCCCTTCTAAATTCGCTTTTTTAACTTAATGAGTTCGGCAATGGATCCTAACAACATATAGAGATATATCTTTAAATAAATCCTTTCTAACTTGTACATATATATTTCGATTTTCGAAATAAATTGATATTTAATGAATTGTAGCTTTATCATTCATTTCTTCTGTGGAATAATTGTTAGCCCACCTGAAGATAATCATACGTACTATATTTTGTTTAGTTTAACTTCTAAGCTATTTTTATTTTACTGATAATACTTCCTTTAGTGTTTACTGAAAATATACACACATTCTAAGTTGGACCATCCAACCACATAGAATTTCTGCATATTTTCCCTTAAAAAAATTCTAAGTTTGGAAAAAGTTCTCCTCAGTTGAATTGTTATACTATGAAATATGTGACTATGACCTGTATTGGAATCAGCAAACTCTTAAATGAGAGTGGCAGGCATTACCACTTCCACGAGCAAAGTACGGATCATAGACACAAAACAGATCATTGATATATCAGTAAATCTATTCGATTGAAATGAAGTTAAAAATTGAACTCAAACAAAAGAAGATGGAAACATTTTGCCCTATAACTTGAGGCCATTAAATCATATTCAAAATTAGGCTGTAAAAAAATTCTAAACAGAACCTAAACATAAAATACCAATGCAATATATCTACTATGATAAACCACTCTGCTAACCATAGCTTAAATTTCTTCTCATTAATTTATTTTTCTTTAAAAATAAACGAGTTTATTTCAAGTATTTTGCTAATTGTAGCCTTTATGAGGAATTTAAAAGGAAGTGTAAGACGCTCTCGTGGAATTCATAATAAAAACTCATGGTTATCAAACTTCCCTAAAATCAACGAGATTTATAAACATAGTCTCAGATATGAAACCTATAAACAAACCTACACGATGGCTGGTGCCATTCCAAGTAACTTTCCGCTAACACTACAGTTAAAAGGCGATTTAACTTTATTCAGTTACCTGATTCACGAGCGACACAACGAATCAAATTAGATTTCTTCACATTAAAATGCTCGTATCTAGAATGTTGTGCTGAAAAGCATTGTCGAGCTAATGTTTATCTTACCCTCTTTCATTGCCTTACAAACTGCGCAAGTTTATTAATGAGGGAGAGAAAATCTTAATGCTTTCCTTAAATAACGAATAAAATCTCTTCCTAACAACTTCAGGTTAATTTTATGATTTTTTGTGTGATAGATAGAGGTAAAAGATTAGGCTGTATCTAGATATATAATGGTTGAAATTGGAATTCATTCTTGAAATGATGTGACCTAGAACATATCATTTTATATCCTAACTTAATATGATATAGAAATTCATTGAGCTTTTTATCTCTACATATTCTCATTGCTGCTGGTATTAATTATATTTAAACGACGTCAGCAAATTTATGGTTAATGATAAGTAACCAATTGTGTAGTTAGTAAGAGAGAAGAAACTATTAAGTGATCTAATGGAAAAATCTGATGAAGACAGAAAATTACTCAATTTTCTGCTAATAAAAATTTGTAGAAAATAATAGCTACGAATGATCGAATGATGAGAAAAGAACATCTGTCCAACTTTTAATTAAAATTAACAAGTATTGCCAATGACCAGGAAGAGTAGGCTCAAGAGAATTTGTGGTCAGATTTTAAAGATCTTTGATTTGGCTTGTTTTTTCTTAAGTTTATAATATGCGACTGCAGTAAATTTGTAACCGTGAATCAAATATTAAAACTAGTCACCAAGATATCTGATCCTGCTGTTGAGGATGAAGTTAGTGGGCACATTAATCATAAGGAATGCAGGTGGTTTTCAATGAAAAATAGCTCATTTGAAAATAAAAAACATGTAGAAATATCGTAAAAATCGATAGTCGTGAATTGAATATTTGTATTCGATTTAATCATATACAAGTGGAGTAGCTTCGCCCTAATTTTTCGCTAACTCTATGATTTAAGAAGGGGACTTTTTTGAGTATTTGAATAATAATTTCATCTTAGTTTGGTTATTTCTAATAATTATTTTATAATATTAAAAAAACAAAATAGTGAAGTTCAGAAATAAATATAAGTATCGAAATTTTGTTATATTTTAAAACCGAAGAATTACAAATAGTGAAGTACAGAAAATTTAGTTTAGAGTTCCGTTTTAAAATTATTATAATTGGCGAAGTTCAGAAAATTCATAAAAATTTAACCATAATTTAACCATGGCTGCTTTTTATGATTTTAAATTTTAATATTATGTAGTAGTGGAGCCATTGCTTGGTTATTTATAATAATAATACTAATAATAATAATAATAATAATAGCCGTCGTGTATTATCATAACCATCATCATCCCCACCAACTCTATAATTTAAGAAGGGGACTTTTTGAGTATTGGAATAATAAATTCATCTTAGTTTGGTTATGACTTATGTTTTTTTATCAAAGTTATTTCAAATAATATCGAAAAATAAAATGGTGAAGTTCAGAAATAAATATAAGTATCGAAATTTTGTGATATTTTAAAACCGAAAGAATTACAAATAGTGAAGATCAGAAAATTTAGTTTAGAGTTCCGTTTTAAAATTATTATAATTGGCGAAGTTCAGAATATTTATAAAAATTTAACCATAGCTGCTTTTTTTAGATTTTAAATTTTAATCTTAGTAGCGAAGCGCAAGCTCCCGCCGCCCCTCGGGGGGCGTGGCGAAGCCATTGCCTGGTTCATTTATAAATTTTTCTTTTGTGGTAACACTCAAATCTACTTATTTTGAAAAAAAAATTGCAACTTATATTTCAATATAGTTGCTTCACCATTTTCTTTGTTTTATAAGTATGATATAAAACGAGTATAAATTGTTAAATTATTTAATAAAGAAATTATTTCATAAATAAGATAATTGCAGTTTTTTTATTAAATTTTAAATAAAAAAATGGTGAAGTAACTTTACTTTTTATATAATATATATACTTTTTGTGATCGGAACTACCGCAGTACCGCAAAAAGTAGCGCAAATACTCACTTCTGACGAAAACATTTCGGGTTTGGGGTGGGTAATTATTATATATATATATATATATATATATATATATATATATATATATATATATATATATATATATATATATATATATATATATATATATATATATATGTGTGTGTGTGTGTGTGAGTGTGTATATATGTGTGTGTGTAACAATAAAGAGAGAATATATTCATTTCATGTATTATAGAATATTGGGATTAATAATGAGTTGGGCAAAACAGATATGATAAAGACACTGTAATAGATATACATATGTATATTGATTTATTATAAGTAGAAAGCAACTGGGTTTTTTTATTTAAAAACAGTTTTCACGAATGAAAAATAGCTCTAACTTAAAAATAATGCCGTCATTTTTGACGGCACGGATACACTACTAATTCATATTAAAGCCAATCTTAACCGTGATCTAATTCATTCACATGAAACAGAGAAATCAATAGAATAATAAAAAAACTACAAATCTTTTATAAGGACTAGGACCACACAGAACACAAACTCCTGTATTTCTTGCCCAAATAGATCTTTTTCTTCCTCAAATAGATCCTTTTCTTGGAATTGCTGGCAAAACGTGAGCAAAAATCTCCTAAATTGGAATTCAGAATTCCAGTCATAAAGCTTTTACTTGTTTGAGAGAGTTTTGTAGACGACAAACACTGTTATGAGGTTTTATCGCGAAAATACAATAAAAAAACAAGCTAAATATCCAGTTATCATAGGAATGTAACCTCGGTATGTGAGGAAAATTTTCAGGAAAATATTTCAACATTATTTTCGTAATATATTTGGAAAGTTGCTATAGGAGAAACATAGTTATGTCAATAAGGACGATAACAGAGTGTGATTTCGATAAGCAGTCGAAGTCTATACAAAGCTCATCCATCTCATGCTCTGCCTCTACCAGGAATAAAGTCTTGGATAATAAAAATGAAACAGAAAAGATATTCTGTGGGTTCTTGGAAATGGTGATATTCCCGAATTTAAGCGTTGAATACCACAGTGGCGTGGTATCATAGCAATCTAACATTGCAACTAGCTCTACAGGTCAAAATAACTAAATGACAAATCCCCCCCCAAAAAGCAGACGCTAGAGACTACAACGTCATGATTGATTCTATGCTAAGCGCCAGAATTCTCTTTATGTTTGTTCTCTCTGTAAGATCACCCAATCGCTCCATTTGAACTGCTCTCTGTAATCATAATAAATAAACCATTTAATTGGTCGTAGTCGCAATTCCAAACCAATAACTGTGATATTTTGCTCACATAATCTGTATACATCTTGTCCTAATGACAAAAGATAAGGGTTAAATAATATAATAAATCTGCTCAATAGCCTTATTACCAACATTTCAAAGGAATATTGTTAAATACCAGAAGATGAGAGCACAAGCTTGAAACGCTGTTGCAAAAAAAAAAAAAAAAAAAAAAAAAAAAAAGCATGTGTAAATTACTCTGTGTTATTTTCTTCCTCCTAAAATTATATATATATATATATATATATATATATATATAGGTGAAAAACAAGCACGCTATTGATAAAAGCATCTTTATTTGTCTGGGTTTGAACGTTTCGAGGTTCTAGCATCATCATTGGCACTAAGAAACTAAGAAGCTAAAGGGTTAAAATTTCTAGTTCTAATAAAATACTAAAATTGATTAGTGCAATTTAGGATAAGCTGTTTAATACAAGAATAAAAATTTCAATCATTCATGATACAATATAAAGATTGAGGTAGTTTGATTTATATGTAGTCATCATCATTATCATCATCACTAACTTTATAATTTAAGAAGGGGATTGTTTTGAGTATTTGAATAATAATTTCATCTTAGTTTGGTTATGACTTACGTTTTTTTTATCAAAGTTCAGAAATAAATATAAGTATCGAAATTTTGTGATTTTTTTAAAACCCAAAGAATTACAAATGGTGAAGTAGAGAAAATTTATTTTTATATATCTTCTATAACTCTATATTTTAGCAACGTGATATTTTGATAGGTTTGGAAAATATAGTTCAGAGTTCCTTTTTAAAATTATTATAATTGGCAAAGTTCAGAAAATTTATAAAAATTTAACCATGGCTGCTTTTTTTTAGATTTTAAATTTTAATCTTAGTAGTGAAGCGCAAGCTCCCGCGTGGGAGTAGCGAAGCCATTTCCTGGTTATTTTATATGAATTTAGGGTGAGATATTAATAGAATTTATTTATTCTTCTTAATTACATTTACAAAGTCGTTTGAGTTTTTACGAAAATATGGGAGAGTAAAGAAAATGGATAATTTCCCTACAGTATTCTCTGTTCGATTTCTTTTATAGAGAGGATTAAGAAACTTTTTAATATGTTTTTCCACTAATGACTCAGGGTAGCCCTTATTTTTAAAGAAAGTTTTCAGAAAAGAGAATTCTAAATGTAACAATCTATATGAATAACATATATTGTAGGCTCGATGAATAAGGGGTTTTAAAAACCGAGGATAACTTAAGGTTTTCTGCCAAGAAACTAAAGAAGCTTGTCCCTAAACCTGTAAATATAGGCTTCTTAAAGACTGAAGTTCCAGACTCTGTTCCTGAACGTTTAATATCAATATCCAAAAATGGAAGTCTACTATTTTTCTCAATCTCCATTGTATAATTGATATTTTTAGGTCTAAAGTTCAAGTATTTAAGGACTTGTTCCGCTTGTTGTCGTGATTTCATTAATACAATCGAACAGTTATTGAACCAAAGTTATTCATAATGGCATAAGAAGATGTTCATGAAAGTTGGCTCAAGTAGTAGACCAATTAACTGTCCCATTGAATATAAACCTATCTATTACAGACGTTATGTCGATGATACATTTGTCTTAATGAAATCACGACAACAGACTCGGGTTCGAGTCCCGGCCAGGAATTTCGCTCTCTCTCTCTTATATATATATATATATATATATATATATATATATATATATATATATATATATATATATATATATATATATATATAACTGGAATGCAGCTCGTCATGCTTGGCTCAGTGAAGGAACTGCCTCTTAGTGGAATTGCACCTAGCATGGAATTGAGGGGCCAGTATTATCGTAGGAAGCTGGGTTTTTTATAGTGATCTTCAGATAATTGTTTGGACAATAAATAAACCCACAGACCGTCAAATATTTGCCTATAACTTACCTAAAATGTGAAAAAGTAGAAACTGCAGGATTATTGCATTTACTGAACCCTATGACTTTAATCTGATCGAAAACTTTGCCGAGTACTAAAGAGACGGGCCTATTAATGGAATACAGCAAACCACGACCAATACAGGGTGAGCCCGCCCCAAAACGGGTCCCAATTTCGATAGCCCTCATTTCTTAATTTTCTGCAAGGATTGAATGAAACTTTAGTGATAACTAGCGTATTGTGTTTAAAAACATCACATCAAAACATGAGGATCTTTGGACTTTTCTTCTTTATTTTAAAGCGTGTTCGAGATGACCAACATTTAGCTCTCTGCATTTCT
The DNA here is from genome assembly GCA_963969495.1 of Ceratothoa steindachneri. Classification (NCBI taxonomy): domain Eukaryota; kingdom Metazoa; phylum Arthropoda; class Malacostraca; order Isopoda; family Cymothoidae; genus Ceratothoa; species Ceratothoa steindachneri. Next base: position 30,370,928 of record OZ018337.1, read on the forward strand.
TGAGGCGCAGCGCAAAGTTGTCCATGGCGTTCTTATAAACTGGCCGACTAATGGCTCTGATCTCCTCCCTGATTGCTTTCTTGAGTTTCGGGATGGCCCTGGGTCTCTTTGCGTACACTCTTTTTTTAAGGTAGCCCCAGAGAAAGAAATCTGGGGGAGGCTAAGGTCTGGGCTGTGAGGTGCTCACTCAAAACTATTCTTGAGAGTAATCACACAGCCACCAAAGTTCTCTTTCAGCCAATCTCGGAACAGGTTTGAGGTGTGAGAGCTTGCGCTATCTTGCTAGAACCAGAACTTCCCCATAAACGACGGGAACAAGGTCTGCCAGCTCCCTCTTGAAGGTTTTGTGGACCTCAACATACCGCTCCTTGGCGACTGTCACTGTCACGCCAGATTCCTCGAAAAAAAATGGTCCGATGCTGCCTCTGGCTGAGATTGCAGTCCATACCGTGCACTTTGGGGAGTGTAGGGCCTTGTAGCTACCTCATTAGGCCTACCAGTCCCCTAGAAGACATTTTTCTTCGAGTTTACCTTCCCTTCAAGATGAGAGTGAGCCTCATCTGAGGTCCAATGGAGGTTAAGGAAAGTTGGAGTCTCCTGAATCTTCTCCACTATCTTATCTGCCATAACCTTTCTCTGCCCCTTGTCTGAGACTGTACGGGTCTGCTTCGTCTGTATTCTGTATGATTAGGCCTTTAGATCCATTAGTAGCACTCTCCTGCAAGTCTCGCGGGATATCCCGAGGGATTGACTTCGCTTGCCCACAGAGCGTTTTAGACTCTGCTGAACTGATTCTCTCACGCTCTCGACTAGATCAGCTGTATGCCTCCTGGGACGTCTTGAATGGCTTGGACAGTTGTTGCTGGCTGCATTGAGGTTGTCCAATGTCCACTAGTTCTTGAAGTGGTCCACTCAGTTCTGAATTCTGCTGTTGGAGGGGGCTTTTTTACATTCGAATTGCTGCACGAAAGTGTCCTACACTTTTTTGACTAAACCTGTCTTGTAGTAATGTTTGACGCAGTATATTCTTTGCTGAAGCTCCCATTGAGATCTAGTTGTGTTCACATGCGTTGCTTCTCTCATGTACTCCAAAGTAAGGATGCTTAGTGAATAAATGAAGGATATATCTCAAAATATGTGTGCAGGCCCGTTGAGTAGGAATGGGCATATTTTCCAATACAATGTTGCCCGGTCATGGTCAAGTTTTATAAGAAATGCCTCACAGAGTTATAGAAAACATTAACTCTGCAACGAAACATTAGGTTCTTTCTATCTCATGTCCAAAGAGTTCCACTCTTATAATTGTTTTTTTTTGAAGTCCTACATTTAATAAAGTCTTTAATTTCTTTCTTAAATATGTATAATAAAGCAGTGTTAATTAATAATATATGTGTATAATACACGAAAATTATAGCTGAAAATAATTTACCTAAACTTTCGAGCGTCTAAATATTAGTTTCACCTCACTGTATCTATATTAAATCCTAAGGGATCTTCTTGCATCCTTAGATAACTTCACTCTCTAAGCCGACAAGATCAACTTTGCAGACGAGGAATTTTCCCATGAGATGTTGTTTGCTCGTAATCAGGTAAATAAAAGAAAAGTATAAAGTGAGGGAGAAAATATGAAAGGAGAATAGAGGATAAATATGTAGAGGAAAGGGAATGGTATTGGTTTATATATTGGTCATCACAGTTTAAGCTTTAGAAGCCTTTCTCATCAATATTATAGTTTATCTGCTTTATACCATTCTTTTTCATTTCACTTTTTTCATTCTACATTTTAAAGCTTAGTTAAATTATAATACTTTACTTTTCCTGTTCCACCTTTTTCATTCTACATTTTAACTTAGTTGAATTATACTACTTTATTTTGTTTGTCAAAAAATCAATATTCCCATTTATGCGCTCTGGCAAATCTCCAACTTTATTGTTTTTGAGGAAATAAATTCCTTGTGGTATTATATTAGGATAATGGAGTTTTTTGAGGAATTGGTAGAGAAGAGAAAAAAAGGAGAAAATATAATTAGGAAGTGGAGAGAGGGAATAAAGATGGAAAAGGGCAACTGAACACTCCTTTTCAGCGAGGGCAGCTTTTGTTATAAATATAGCGAAAGAATTCATAACAACGGTAATAATATCTAATTCCCCTTTTTACCAGTGACTCCAATTTCAAACTCAAAAACTTGCTTCAAAAGTGAATTAGACAAATATTTTAAAAAAAATATATGATGAGTGTGTCTAGAAAATATATTTATTGTGCTAGTCTCACTTGCCTTGGAACATCCGTGATCACTATCGTTGACTCTCATCTCACGTCCATTGTGGTTAGAAATCAAGCGAGATCTAGTTGTGTTCATAGGCGTTGCTTCTCTCATGTCCTCCAAAGTAAGGGTGCTTAGTGAATGAATGAAGGATATATCACAAAAAGTGTGTGCAGGCCCGTTGAGTAGGAATGGGCAGATTTTCCAATACAATGTTGCCTGGACATGGTCAAGTCTTATAGGAAATTGCTTAAAGAGTGATAACAAACATTAACTCTGCAACGAAACATTAGGTTCTTAGCTAAGGAAATATCCAAGGAAAGCAGTTAATTGGATATTTATTAACTTGAGAAAGAATTCGTAGGTGTCTTAAATACACGATCGTTGTGTCAAATGCAATTAATTAGACATGATAAAGGAAAAATCATATGTATAAATAAAGAAGGAGATAAAAAAGTATAGACACTGATTGCCAGTGGCCTTAAAGAATGCCTCCCGTGGGATGGTTCGAACCAGAAATCCTGTACTTCTTACATTTGTAGATTTCATCTCTATCCATCCTCCGCATACCATTAGTCGTGAGACTATTCTTTAAATATGTTAAGTTCTATTTGTAAACTTTAACTTATCTCGTCTATAATGTCCCTTGCTAATAGTTTTACTGTGCATCTTGATATATCCTCGTTCCCTGGAGTATCTCTCGGCTCTTCGAAAATCATTGCATAATAGAAGAATCTCTAACGACGTCTAGGAAAGAAAAGGAAGGAGAGCTCCGTAACAAGGATAAGGATCAGTCAAGCTTTTTTGCTTGCAATTTTTAAAATATGAAATGAAGCTGAATAATATTTTATTGAAATACGTCGGTCTTCCACTCAGTATCAAGTTTCTTTTATGAGCAAAAAAAAAACTTAGTTTAACGGAAAAAATAAATTCCGGAAACTAGTTTCGGAAGTGACGGGTTTCCCTCGTCAGTCCAGAACCAAGAATGATTTTTTAAGGGGGTAGGATACTACGGCGCTTCACATCCCTTCCTCCTCTCTGTCACTTTCCCACTTTCTCGGGGGAGGGGGGATGAGGAGGCCTGTATCCGACTCACTCCTGGGGAAACTTTCCGCTCCTCCGGTCTTTCCGAAGGGAAAAGAGCGTGGTAACGGATCCGGAAAGGGCAATATTAGCAGAAGGAATAAAACAGATGTAAAGCTTAGCGAGGCGAGAAGCCAAGAGGAACAAATAATTGCTCGGTACTCATTGATAAAAAAGGAATAATTCCCACGCTCAAAGGACATGTGAGACTTACTCAGCCACCATATTTCATTCACACTTCATTTTTTGTCTCCCTCATCTCACTCAAAGTCTCGAAGTTCTTTTGGCTATTAGTGATCGGGACATCTGGCTATTCTCTTGCGCTTATTACTATTTTGAAATATGGAATGGCATTCATGCCTTTTAACTATATTTATGTAGCTCTGTGTTTTGTTTTTATTTGTTTGGTTTCCTTGTTCGGTATTTTGTGTTTTGTGTTTCGTTGGCCAATCCATCAACTTCAATAAATCAAGAATTATCTTCATGTGCAAATCCACCATCAAACGAAAAATGGTAGGATCGACCCCCATCCGGAAATACTCAACATTAAAAGGTCTGATGGAAACCTCCGCCCCAGTCGCTTCCACCAAAACCTCTTTGTTTAGCAAATAAGAACAAAATTTAACTCTTATGACTCACCTGATTAATACTCCCTAGTTCATCCCTTGTGATTTCCTCGAAACCCTTACCTTAAGACACACTTCATCAATGAAGAAGAAATAGATGATTCGTCCGTCGGTCAATAGGGATAGGAAGGGAGGCGATCAGCAGCCGAGTCCTGTTGGTGATGTCGATAAAGTTGTTCTCCTACTTCGATATCTGCTACTTTTTATTCTTGAGATCGGGAGTACGGTGAACTTTTGTATGTTCGTTCTTATTTTACAGTTACTCTCGAATTGCTTGGTGTTCCTGCTCCCGATGGTTGTCGTCCGTGCTTGAAATTTCTCATTCCTCTATTGACTAACGAATAATTGACTGATGTCGTAAGCGAATTAGATATTTAGGCCTTCTGGCATTCTAGATGGTAGCATGTCCACTCTATAGATTGAATACTGCGTGGTGCTGAGGCAGCTCCGTGGGAGAGATCAGCTTCAAATTCAAACTCGGAGTTCGGGGTCCTTTAATTTAACTGTCAACTACATATTGTCTACTATGTGTCAGATAGTGACAGAGAATGATCTTCAGGTTGCTGTGATCTAGAAATTTATAATTTTGTCTTACATGCCATTAAACCAGACTCTGTCAAAGACTGTTTCTTCAACTTTCAGAACTAGATCATGTATTTTGCCTGTTTTGCATTTGGCAATCTTTTCATTCATGATGCCAGGTACCATTACGGTATTATGGTGAGGGTCGAGAATAGAGGCTCCTTGCTGCCATGCAGCCCGTTGAAACCACGAGGTCAGGCACGAGGTCAGACCACGCAAGCAAGGACCATGAGAAGAGTCAGAATATAGAAATTTTTTCCGCGATAAGCGAGGGATTGGAATCTCAAACGCGCGTTTCTGTCGTCTTCCAGGGTGTTATCAGGAAACCCCCGCAGGAGTACGTCTCATCCCTCAAGCGCCGTGTTGGTTCGTAGAGAGATTTCTCCTCGCCGCCCATCCTTGGCGGAGGTAGTAACGGATCTGGCTTGTCCCTATATATTGTTGGTCCCAATTGGGCATCGACAGTATAGGCCTACCTTTTACAACGAAACACATCATTCTCGACCGCGCTCCCTTTTCTCGACGAACCGAAGGCTAGAATTATACCAAAGGATCTGAGCCCCAGTCAATTGGTCCATCCTTGGTTTCGGTACATTTCGTTTGACACGAATACTCCCTCCAGTTACTGTTACTACTAGAGATTAAACTTCCCGTGGTTAAAGCCCCCTGAATAACCATCCGATCCCCCGTTTCATCTCTTAAAGCCTTGAACCACTAGCTAGGCTGAGACGAATCATCTGTGGCTACCCTGCCAGTCATCCCTGTGTGTATTTGTACAGAGGCTCGTATCGCCTCTCTACCCGCTCCCCCATAGAGCCCGCTTTGAGTAGCTCTGATACGTTCGGTCCTTGTATATATAGAGTATCTATTGCCATTATTTCATTTAATATATTATTGTGTATAATTGTGTATATATTAAAGTTTATTTTTGTACCTACTTTTCCATAAGCATCATAGCCGGAGCCTTCATTAGTTAATATTGGCCAACTCCACTAAATCTTTGGAACTTAAATCCTTCGCACTCGTCCCCTCCCCCACTTCTATCCCCCATCTCTGCCGTGACCAGAGTAGAATCAAGGTCACGCGTTCACCTTGAGCGACCACGCCTCTTAGGTAGAAGTGACGTATTTGTCGGGGTCATTCTACGACAGTGACTATCTTTACGGAAGCAGAATTGGTATTTGTTATTAAGGTAGTTTTCATTTACATATTATATGTATTCTGTTAGGGATTTTTTCGAAGACTTTTCTAGGGAATTTCAGAAGCGATATAGGTCGGTAACTAGTGAGGATATCGGGTGGTTTGCCTGGTTTGGGAATGAAGATCATTTTAGCACGTTTTTATTCATCTGAGAGGCATCTGATGTTTAGTAAAGCATTAAACATCTTTTTTATGGTTTAGATTATATTTCGTTGTGCTTTGTTAAGTGTAAACCTAGTAATTTCTGATTGTCCTGCTGATATATGTTTAAATAAATAAAAAGCGCTTTTTAGTTCATCTGTTATTGTTGCTCCTGATCCCAGGTCTTTTTTATTTTGCTGTTTGATAATACATAGTGATTGGCAATATTTTCTGTTATTTATAAGGTTCTAATTGGACATCTCTTTGATTAATGGGTTGATGCCTTGGGTTTCTTTAGTTTTTATTAAAAACACCGACTTCTAGTATAGTCTGAACTTTTTTTAGATGGTTATAAATATTATTTTGCTCCGGAGTGGTGGGTATTTGTTTAAATACTTCCCAATCTGAACATTGTGACATTTCTCTTTGAAAATCAGAAGCCTACTCTTTATTTATGTTCCTTCCTATGTTTTAAAACGACCCTATATAAAGTCAACCCTTTGGCTTTTGTCATTATTGAGTTTGATTTTGGATTTTGCGGCTTTATGAAAACTGGTAGCTTAGACTGCGTTAATACATCCGAAAGTGCGCTCTGACTGACACCTACCCTTTAATGGAGCATTCAATGCTCATCTATACCACTGAAAAAAGCATTAAGACTAATACTTACAGGTAAAAGAAGTCTTAGACGGTGTTTTGGTGCGTTACTTCATTCTTTCGCCGTTCTCCTCTAAATCATTTCACCACAATCCACTAAGAAGGATTTCATAAAAGAGATTATTTACCCAGGCGGTCATAGGAGAAAATCGTCACGAACTCCAAACAACCCCACTACACTGTGTCGCGATTCCGGAATAAGGAAGCTGCCTATCATAACTTATTTGAAATTATGGCCTTTAGTTGAAGAGGCATAATTTGATGCGACGAGGAAAGCAGGTCTGAGGATTCCTCCACTGTGGAACTAAGCGTTATAGGTTCCCGGTAAATGTACAAAACTGCAACTCTTTGGAGTCCTAGGGGCCTGGCCAACACCATATATGGACATACAACCGTCTCTGTAAATGCTGGAAGCAGTTTCTATATCCATACCCCTGAGGGGGTGGCAATCAGGGAAGTGACAATTGATTGAAACACTACTCATCATTAATTCCGCCAAAATTCATCCCTCAAGAGGGTCCCTTCCTGATTTATTTATTCATCCCATTTTCTCCAGTAGCTCCATCCTAGGCTTTAAATTTGAATTTGAATTTATACCTCGCTACAAAGTTTCATGTCAAGTTTTTGACTAATCTTGTACTGGAATAAACAAAGAACAGCAATCACATAACTCCCGCCAAACTCTTTCGGTTGAAATAATTTTCTGATAATTTTAGAAAATATTTAATTCATTATAAAACATAATTATTCGTCTTTAATGTTTTTCTGCATCTTCAAATGGTCCACATACAGTTAACTATACCTTCCTTTTGTACTACAGCGGGAAACTAACTTCATCTCCACCAGGGGGCACTGGCAAATTGCGTATCGTTTTTGCTGCTTTAATTCTGGCTATAAACTCGAAGAGGAGAAACTCTCTTTTAAGGCTGCTGTTGCAATCTTGTTTTTATTTGTTTCTCTGGCTTAGTTCACTTTCGTGTCTAAGGAAAAGATCCAACTTTATTCAAGTAGTTTAATCCAACGCTTTGTTATACCTTACTTTTATCTTTATTCGCACGTACCAGAGTGTGCATGGGGGCAAGAATTACCTTAGCTGATGCAATTTTACTCGACCCGGAATTAATTCCATAAAAAATTTACAAAGGCTATGAAATATTTATGCTTCCTTCTTGCTTACTATATGCTAATCCCAATTGTTCTATTCACAGAGTCCGTGTTGAGTATTACGTTAATGAGAACACCATCAAAGAAAGACTTCATCTCTATTTCGTGAAGAACCAGCGATCCAGTAAGTATTGCATCTCTGACTTGATGAATAATTATATATATATATACATATATATATATATATATATATATATGATACACTTTAAAGAATAAGAAATGGTTATATCATTTACATTACTCTCTTCATCTTTCTAACTGGATATTTAAATATTCATATAGATATTAATTTGTACTTAGTTCATATTAAAGTTTAAATGATGAATCCAAAACCATAAGTAAAAGGATCAGTGTTTTAGGTAAACTTCTGCGAGATTTTTTTAACAAATGTGATTTTCTTATCATTGCCTAAATATGTATTTCCTGCTCTTTGGAAGCATATTCTTCCTTAAGTTTTACATTCACATTCCCACTCACTTTATTTAGTATTGAAGAGGTTACTATTGTAACTAAACTATTGTCAGGTTCTATTTTACCACTTTTTCTTCATCTTTCCTTCTTATTTTCTCTGCATAACTAGAAGTGACCTCATTGCCAACACTTCCATTTAAAACTATATATTCATTCTAAATTTACTTTCGTACTGAAATCAAATATATATTTTTCCTCTCTTTACTCAAAAATATACAGAACAATTCCCTTAAGAAAATAAAAAGCAATGATTTAACAGTTTTCGTAGAAACTAACAACCATAGCACTCCATTATATGGAAAAAGGTTATTGTTAGCAAATGCTTTCGTTAATATTTAGCACTTTTGTGTTAGTAGTTAGGAATTGATAATTTAAACGACTTAAATAATGAAATGGAAACAAAAAATAACAATACCTATTATATAATGTAGAATATTAGTAAGAAATTCCATATCATTGAGCGATTTCAATTGTATGTTTTAGATCGGAAGAAAAAGATATATGTACTGAAAAATAGATGAAAAATAAAGATACTGAATGCAAAAAAATGAATGAATGCTTAGGAAAGATAGAGAAAGGCAGGGAAAATTGATGGTAAAACAAAATTGTCTTGAGAGAACAATGGAAAATTACATAAGAAACCCTTACACAGCTAAGTTTTCCTTGAAATGCCAAACCTTTCTAGAGTAAAACCCTAAAAAATTACCAAAGAAATCATTGCAACAGTTAATTGTCTCAAAAAATCAGACCATTCGTTAATCAATTCAATTTTCGCTTTAAATTATATATCCCACAAATTTGGAATGTACAGGATCTCAAATGGGAAGGTATTGTGGACTTAGAGCTTTAATTTGTGGAGGAAATGTCTCGAAAGGTTAATTGTACCGTAAGTCAGCGACATTTTCTCTCAACATTCATTTTAGGAAGGATAATGAGACTAGACCGAAATTTCTCTTGCATTATCCTTAAGGATTGAAACTGTGATTTGCTCCGTACCATTTGAGGGAAGGGAAATTGTTGGGGTGCCCTAAATGTCTACAGGAATCTATTTTTTTAGATTCGAGGAAGAGTCAAGTGGCTAAAATGTTTCGTTTCTTGATATCAGCAAAAAACTGAGTGGATCGTTAGCATCTCCTGCCACTCAAATGACGATTTATTGATTTTTATTAATCAAAGCAATTTCCATTATTATTGAAAAGGGTTTGCCATCGTTCAACTAAACATTATTTACGTTTCTTGAAGAAATAATTATGTTTGTATGCAAAAAATGATTTAATACCGTTACAGCCTCCTCCACATCCAATTTAACATTGTCATTTAGGTGATGTTGTTATAACTTAAATAAATGATTTTCAGATGGGACAAAGTTTGGTAAATATGGAAGATGAGGAGAAACTTTCCAACTCAACATTTTTTCTTTGTGTTAAATGGGACACGTGTGGGTTACATTTCCATAAAGAAGGGAGGAATCCTTTCGTTTTAAAATAATGCTGACGTTTACGTATATTCAAGACATTTCCATACATTTTGGTAATGTTTTTGGTTTCTGCTACAATTCTCTTCTTGGTATTCAGAAAGCATTATAAGCCTTATTTGTGTTTTATTTGCCGCCATTAGTAATGAAGGGTTCTAGGTTAAACAATGCCTAGCAAGGATTACTATATTAATACAGTTTTACAAATATCTAAACATAAATACAGTTATCTTTAAACAGCTAGTCCTTGAATTATTGAAAGTTTTATGGTCATAAGGTCATAAATCAAAATAAGTGAGAGCACGCGACTTTTGGTCAGCAGACCTTGTTCAACCTTCAACTTTGCATTTAATAGTTCAATCTGTGCATCCAGTTTTTCTCATCTTAACTTCGCATTTGATTCCCTTCCTCTAAATTTCCATTTTTTCTTACCTAAATTTCCTAGTTGCTTCTATCCCTATTTCCTTCCACTTTTACTGACCTCAACTTTGCATTTGACACTTTTCTACTTCATTTTCAGTTTTTCTGGCCTTTACTTCCTATTTGACTCCCTTCATCTTTACTTCCATTTTTCTGACCTCAACTTCCCAATTGACGTCTTCTTTCTTTCCAGTTTATTTTGCCTGAAATTTACATTTGACTCCCTTCATCTTTGCTTCTATTTTTTTTAAACATTTGCCTCCGTACAGCGTTCCATCAAGTTTTTCTGACCTCAACTTCGTATTGTAATCTCTTTTACTTTCTTTTTCGTTTTTCCAACCTCACCTTCGCATTAACTCACATTTTTCCTTTCCAGTTCTTTCTGGCCTCAACTTCGAATTATACTTTTCATTCTGCTTTACAGTTTCAATACCTAATTTAGCTTAACTCCGGCTATCTTTCTTCCAGTTTTACTGAGCTCAAATTCGCAATTCACTCTCTTGCTCTTCCTTTCCAGTTTTTCTTTTTTCAACTATGCAATTGACTGTTTATCTTTCCTTCCACTTTTTCTTCACTCATTCTTATTTGACTGGGTTGATCTTTCATTCTAATTTTTATGACCTCAACTTCGCATTAGACCTGGTTCATCTTTCTTTCAAGTTTCTCTGATCTCAACTTCGCATATGACTCTGTTCATCTTTCCTTACAGTCTTCTGTCCTCAAATATGCATTTGACTCTATAGCTTCTCTTTCATCTTTTCTTCCCTCAACTATACATTTGACTCTATTCATCTCTTCTTCAAGATTTTCTGACATAAACATCGTATTTGGATCTGTTAATCTTACCTTCCAGGGTTTATGGCCTCAACTTCTAAATTCACATTGTATAACATTCCTTCCAGTCTTTATGCCTCAATTTCGCATTTGACTCCGCTAATTTTTGGACATCAACTGCGCATTTGGCTCTCTTCCAATCTCTTTTCAGTTTTTCTGACCTAAACTTCGTATTTAAATCTTTTCAAATTTCTTACCATTTTTTCATTTTTTCTTTGCATCAACTGCGCAATTGCCTCTACTTTTCCTACCTCAAATTTGCATTTGGCGCTTTTTATCATTTATCCTAAACTTTACATTTGACCATGTTCATCTTTTCTTCCATTTTTATGACCTCAACTTCGTATTTTACTCCGTTTGTTTTTATGTGCAGTTTATCTAACCTAATATTCGCATTTGATTCCCTTTATCTTTTCTTCAATTTGTTTTTACCTCAATTTCGCATTTGTCTTTGTTTATTTGTCCCTACAGTTTTCTGATCTCAACTTCGCAATTGCCTCCGTACATCATTCCTTCAAGTTCTTCTGAACTTAACTTCTTATTTAACTTTCTTCATCTTTATTTCTAGTTTATCTAACCTCAACTTCACAGTTAACTCCAATCATTTTTCTTTCCAGTTTTTCTGACCTCAAATTCGCCATTCACTCTTTTCTTTTGCTTCCAGTTTTTCTTGTTTCAACTATGCATTTGACTCTGTGTATCTTTGCTTCATTTTTCTTTACTTATATTTGCATTTGAGTGGGTTCATCTTTCATTCTAATTTTTATGACCTCAACTTCGCATTAGACACTTTTCATTTTGCTTTCCAGTTTTCTAACCTCAATTTCGCTTTTGTCTCTCGGCATTTTTCTTTCCAGTTTTTCTGACCTCAAATTCGCCATTCACTCTTTTTTTTGCTTCCAGATTTTCTTGTTTCAACTATGCATTCGACTCTATTTATCTTTTCCTCAGTTTTCTGTACTCATATTCACATTTGAGTGGGTTCATCTTTCATTCTAATTTTTCTGACCTCGACTTCGCATTTGACCTTTGTCATATTTTTTTGCATGTTTGTGTGATCTTAACTTCGCATTTGAGTATGTTTATCTTTACTTACTGTTTCCTGTCCTCAACTTCGCATTTGACCCTAATCTTCCATTCCAGTTTTTCTTGTTACAATTCGCATTTGAATGTTCATCTTTGCATCCAGTTTTTCTGATCTTAATATTTTATTTGACTCTCTTCCTCTTTCTTTCCAGTTTTTGACCTTAAGTTTGCACTTGCTTCTTTCTGTCCCTCTTTCATTTCAATTTCACTCACCTCAACTTGCATTTGACGTTCTTTCATTTCCATTCTAGTTTTTCTCACTTCACATTCGCATTTGACTCCGGTCATCTTTGCATCTATTTTATCTGATCTTAACTTCGCATTTGACTCTCTTCCTCTTTCTTTCCACTTTACTGACCTCAATTTCGCACTTGCTTCTGTTATCCTTCCTTCTAGTTTTACTGACCCCAAATGCCCATTTGAGCCTCTTCCACTTCCTTCCCAGTTTTTCTCAACTCAGCATCTCATTTGAATTCCTGTATCTTTAGTTCCAATTTTTCTCACCTCAACTTCGTATTTGACTCGCTTTATCTTTTGTTCCAGTTTTTCATATCTAAACTTCGCTTTTGACTCTTTAACTTCTTTCAGGTTTATTAGTCTTCGACGTCGCATTTGACTATTCATCGTCGCATCCAGTTTTTCTGATCTTAACTTCGCATTTGACTCAAATTCTTTCAAGTTTTTCGACCTCAACTTCGCATTTGACTCACTTCCACATCATTTCGAGTTTTTCTTACCTCAACTTCACATTTGACTGCGTTCAAATTATAGTTTTTATTTTCTCAATTTCTTAATTAACTGCGTTCAAATCCAAATTATCTAAACCTTAACTTCACACTTTACTCTTTGCACCGTTTTTTATATTTTTTTACCGGAAATTCCAATTTTACTCCCTTCATCTTTCCTTGAATTTTTTCAGACTTCAATTTGTCTTTTTTTATCTTTCCATCCATTATTCTTACAATTCCCTTAAGAGGACAAGATATAGCAGAGCCAGTCGGTCCGTACCCCTCAACGTCCTGCAGTCCTGCATATTAAGTCTACAGGGGGTCAGCGTACCTGGCCTGCCTCTCCTCCCTGACGGATGCAGGATCGCCGGCTATAGACAAGACAAAAGGTTCTTCAAATGGAATCCGTCGTGTCTTGGGGGTTGGCCACATAGAGCCCCATCCCCTGAGATGGACATGGTGCTGGAGGTGACCCAGCCCCAGACGGCAGGATCTTCCATAGGGTCGAACCCCGGTTCGGTGCCAAGCACCGAACCTGAGTTGAACCATGTAAAAGGTGCAAGACGCATTCTTACGAATGCGTCGGATCCCTATAAGGTGGCCATGATTAGTGCCCTTCGGACACTTAATAGCATGCCCGTGAATGTGAGGCTGCACTCTACCATGAACTTCGTGGAAGGAGTGGTTTACGTGAGGGAACTCGTGGACTACTCAAGGGATGACATCACCTTAGAGCTGGCCGACCAAGAAGTGGGCAAGGTTGAACGTGTGCTGATCAAAGCGGGAGGGGGTTCGACACCCACCTCTACTCTCTTCACTACGTTTGACTGTGACAAGCTCCCTGAGTCTGGGCGTACCGGTTTGTATCACTACCGCGTGAAGGCACTCGTATTCGTACCACTCCCGGGAGCTGCTACTACTGCCACCGTTTCGGCCATACGAATTTTTCCTTAAAATGTGTTTTTCGGGGTTACGTAAAGTCTGTGTACGTTACTTCAAGGCGTGGTGCGCGCGGCGCTGTCTTGGACTTCTTATGCATCAATCTTAAAACAGACACCATCTGCTTCTGGTCCTAGCAGGTCTATGAGCACGGTTGTTTCCACACGCATTCGGAACCCTTATGCGGGTTTTACCCAACCCCGGGCGCTCCCTTAGTACAGTCAATGGCACAAAACGTTCAATAACAACCCTGGCTAAAAACAGGGATGCATCCCCTCCCTCCAGCGTAACTGTTTCCCGTAAGGCGAAAGGGCCGCTTGCCTTCACCAATCGTTAAACTCACAGGAGGCAACTCCCTTGAGGTTGGTCGTGAGGCCGTCTACCCGGGTTCCTTTAGCTGTACCCCGATAAAAGGACAACACCAAAGGAGCTTCGTCTCATACGCACACACCCAGTGCTAGGCTGGGTGACCTAAAACGTGGATCATCCAAAGCAGGGAGCACCCTCTCTGAAGCCTATGGTTTCGAGGCAAAGGAAGGAAAAGACTCGCATGCTGAGCGCGATCTCTCCCGATAAGTCATCGAAGTCGACAGCACATTCAGCGCATTGTCCGGCCAACAACGCCTGGAGTTCCGCCTCCGGGAAGCGTACGGCCTTTCCCGTGAGTATCTTCTCTTCGAAGAGGGCCCCTGCATCTGCTCCGAGCTAGGCCTGGGGCGCATATTCCTTCCATTGAATTGCCGCGGACTCCGGGCCAACTGGGAGAGGCTGTGGAGGCTTGTCTCCTCATGTTTTCCTTTAACTAATTTTCTGAAGGAGACCATACTGGGAGCGCGCTCCCTACCCACCCTCCCGGGGACCAGGAAGGAGGATGCACCATTTACACCCGGCATGATGTCTTAGTTCTTCTAATTGCTTTGAATATCTCCTTTTAGGCAGTAGCTGTGCAGCTGCAGCTGGATAAGAGGTATACTGTACATTTCACCGTCAGCCGACTTCGACGCGGAGGAATTCCGAACCGTCGTGAAATGGTTGCTGAGACCCTATATCTTACTCGGAGATTTGAACAGTAGACGCCTCTTTTGGCGAGAATACTCGAGCAATCCCAAGGGTAATTTCCTTGCCGACTTGATCGACAAGCTGGTGGTAGGTGTCCTAAATGTGAATGAGTTTACCTATCCCTGCCCGACCACCGCTTCATTTTCCTGTATTAATCTATCTTTATGCTCTCCGGATGTATAGCCTGATTTTAGGTGGAAAGAGGTCGACCACCTCCATGGTAGCGATCATTTTCCCATTGAAGATGACTCTTTATAAGCCGCTGCCGCCTAACAGCTCACACAGATGGTGCTTGGCGCGGAGGTCCAAATTTCACTAAATGACTGATTTCTTTGTCTCACTCGAGGAGTTTAGGTCATTGAATATGGTCATTGAGCTCCTCTTCAGCAACATCACCGCACAGGGCCTAACTACTATTTCTAGAACGTCTGGCCGTTTTGCCCGCCGACAGCTTCTGTGCTGGTCATCTGAGTGTGAGATGACCCTCAAACATAAACGTTATGCCTTCGTGCGCTATAAGCGCCGCACGAACGATTTCACTGTCGGTGAATTTCGTCGAGTTAGGGCTAGGCTTCAATATGATTTGAATCACGCCCGCCGCTCTTCCTATACGGCATACGTTTCCCCACTCAAATCGAAGACTCCTCTAGCATAGATGTGGAAGCGAGTCAAAAGGATTCGGAGCGAGTTCTCGCAGAAGCCCAACCCTCTCGTTCTCTACGAGAATGAGACCGCAATCTCGGATCTCGCTTCTGCGCTGGAGTCCTTCTCGACTGCTGTCTCCGATTCTCTAACCAAGATGCTGCTCTGCCAGAATTCAATGCGCGTCGTGATGTCACGGAAGGCCACTAACTGGAATTTACGTTCAGAGGCAGAATACCCTTCAACGACAGGTTTACAAAGAATGAGTTGCGTTCAGCTCTCGTTTCGTGCTTGGACACCGCCCCTGGTCCGGACGTTGTCCAATACGGAATGTTTCGACACCTAGATGAGCGAAGAATGGCCTTTCTGTGAGATGTTTTCAACAGAATTGTAAAGAATCGCTACTCTGATCACTTTTCGCAAATTGGGGATATATCATTCTACCCATGCCTTTTCCGCCCAATTTCTCTAACCTACTGTGTGTTTAGTTTAATGGAGAAATAGATATATGCTATAATACCCTTTTTCCTGTACAGCGGAGTCACAGTGCAGCTTCGCAAGTTCCACTCCACGTTGAATGCTCTTCTCTAACTGTAAAAGGGCGGCTGCGAGGCCTTCCTTCGTAGACAGCACTACGCCACGGTGTTTTTCGATTCACAGAAGGCCTATGATACCGCATAGCGTTACGGTATCATAGAGACTCTCCACACAATTGGGACGAGGGCGCCCCTCATAATCTTTATATTTGAATTTTTTCCAGATTGTCTATTTCACGTACGGGTGAGAGGAGCCTTTTCTGCTCCAATGGAGGAGAAAGATGGTGTTCCACAGGGAAGTGTTTGCAGTTGCACACTCCTTGCCATGAGCATCAACGGCATCATTTCGGTGCTGCCGGAAGAATTTATCAGTATACGTGGAGGATATTTTGATCTCTTCTAGCGTGGTACAGATGCCAAATCTGGAGCGTCGACCCCAACAGGCGTTGAACCGAGTTACTAGCTATGTTGAAGCACACAGGTTTCAGTTTTTCTTTGCCAAGACTGAGGTGGTGCACTTCTGCCACTATCCACAGCTTCACCCTGACCCAGACTTGTTTTAAAATGGGGTTTGCCTGGAAAGGGTGAACTCGCAACGTTTACTTGGTCTTGTATCTGACCGGTTTCTCACCTGGGAAGCTCATAATCGCAGCCTTAGGGTCTCTTGTACCCCTGTTGTGTATATACTTTGCTACGTGACATTCAGCACTTGTTGTGCTGATAGGGGTACTTCTTTACTTTTAATCGATCCTTCGTTCGTGCAAAGCTTTTCTAAGGATGCGAGTTTTATTCATCTGCAGCCGAGCGTGTATTGCAGAAGGTGGATTTGATCCACCACAACGGCCTTTGCCTAGTGACCTGTGCCTTTCGCACTTCACCCCATTGAGAGCCTACTTGTCGTTGATTGTGAGATGTCATTTGCCCTGCGCCGTGCACAGTGAATTATTCGCCCGTACGCGCAAACCAGGTGACTCCCTTAGTCGCCACAGTTCTAATTGTATCCTCAGCTGATGTCGATAGTACCTATGCCACCGAGTGACACCAGTCATATCTTAAGCACTTTCAGTTTAGGACTAGGAAATTCCATCGAGAGTTCGGTGTAGCCATTGTGCTTGTATCGCCCCTGGTTCTCCCCAGGACACCACCCTGGAAGGTACTACCTTTGAATATTTGTCGCCACGCCTTTGCCCTCAAAGGTTAACAGCGCCAGGTGTATTGCGTTCGGCAAGCTACATCCGCTAATACTTATACAAGATAAGAAACTGACAGCTTCTCTACCTTGCCACGACCCTTGTGAACAATCCGATGCATCCTCTCAAGCATGACATGCTTTGGTTCTTCTCATACGAGACAAAATTTGCCCTGACCAGGTGGTGAACTGGCAAAATAAACGTTGGCTTTGTCTTTTCCCATAAGATTTACCAAGAGTCATGAAGGCCAGGTTTCCATCTATATCTTGGTGTTTGGTGAGTAGCAAGGGCCACGTTATGACCACATCTTTCTTCCCAGATGGCTATATCAACTGCATGGAAGATTGAGTGTTGCTCTGAATCCAGGAGGTGAATGTTGGGAGTGCTTGTATTTTTCAACAGGAATTTTCCCCATGCTACATCAGTAGGACTACCCAGTCTTCGCTATCAGACAACTTCTATTAATACATCATTTCGAACATCTGGCCTCTCAACTCTCACGGCTGTGTGGCGTAGTGGAGAGAGAGAATAAGTTCCTGTGTGCCACAAAAGTAGAGCTTATGTCCAGACCCACCACAGTTTTTACTCAGTTAAGCAGGAAGACTGTCGAGCAGGCCTGATGCAGGTACCGATGCCACCTGGAAGCCATTGTTGAGGCTGACGGAGATTCAATTTAATAAAACGAATAGTACAGCAATCAATCCTGCAACTCTCTTATTTTCTTTTACTGCATATTGAAGTTACGGCACAAATTACCCACCGCATTCTGTATATACTACGAGGGACGGTCAAAAAGTTTTGCAATTCGGATATAAGGAAACGAGATATGAGGAAAAGTGTTTTATTACTTTTCAATATAACTACCCTCGACCTAAATTCACTTGCACCACTTGTCCCTGAGGCTTTGAATTCCCGACAACCACAAATCTCCCGACTGCTGTTCACTCCACTCCTGGACAGCGAGCTGGACATCTTCATCTTTCCCAAACAGGCGTCCACGCAGTGCAGCCTTGAGCTGGCGGAATAGAAAGTAATCGCTAGGGGCCAGATCTGGACCGTAGGAGGAATGGTTGAGCTCCTCGAATCCGCACTCGCGCAGGGCAGTTTGTGCAACTCTGGCCTTGTGGACTTTAACGACGTTGAAGTCGATCATGGGGCGTGAGGTTTCTAGGGACCCAAAGGGCAGAGACCTTGGTCATGGCCAAATTGTGGTGGATGATGTTAATAACACTTCCATGTGATATTCTAAGTTCTTGCTCGATTTCTTCGACCTTCACCCGTCGATTTTCGAGATCATCCTCTCCACACGGGCCACATTGTCCTCGTTGGTCACGTCTGCCGGGCGTCCTGGATGGGGGTCATCTTTAAGAGACTGACGACCATGGTGGAACTCCATATTCCAGCGAGCAATGGTTGCATAGAAAGGGGCAGTGTCGGTGTACACTGCAAACATGCGTTCATGGATCTCTTTTGCATTCTTGCCTTCCTTGGTCAAAAATATGATCACTGCGCGGTGCTCAACCTTATCCACTGTTGAAAAATTTGTGACTGACGATCTGCGATCAGCTACTTCTTCTTAAATTGACGAGCAGGAGCGTGCAGCTGCAGGTCCTGACTTGTCATAACTTGTCCTAACACCACCACAAACAGCCATCCTCCTTCCTCTGTTTTGCCCTACCGATTCGCAAAACTTATTGACCGCCCTCGTACCTTGTATCAGAAAGCATAAATACATTTGATATTCTCGCCAAGACTAGCTGATAATATTTATCTTTTCTCGCTCTTGATCTAACCTTGCAGGTCACTGCAAGGTTAGCAACAGTTTCTCTCCTAAACAAGTAAAAACGAATATTTTTAATATCCATCAAGGAATCCAATCAAATTTCAAACACTTTGAAATATCCTGCATACATTTTAATTAAGCGCTGCATAATTAAATTCGGCAAATTTTTCTGACATTCGTACCTTGTGATCCAGAGGTAAAGATGAACATAACTTCCACTGTGAAGTAGCATTGTAAGGATTGCATGCCTTCTTAGCACAATAGCCTTGAGTAGGTCATTTAGTTCCCTTTAATCTAAAGGGGTTATGACCTGAACTTCATCTTAGCACGAATGCTTCATTCATTTCGGATTAATACGTCATCATGTCCAAAGGCTCCTATAATTGTAATCCAAATATAAATGCCTAATAGTTATTAGGAATTTGTAAAATTGGCTTACAGTACATGTACTTAAAGAATACGCCACTTAGTAATTAACTATTATTTGTAACTATAATTACAATTAATTATTAATTACATTTGTAGTTTGTAAATTATTATTAGGCATTCATCATTAGTAACATGCGTTTTAGAGGATGGTATGTATAGATCCTGAAGGGTTGGCTTCTTCAATCTTCATCTACATTAGAATAAACATACAGCATGAGCAGTACTTGTGGTGGGTCCCCAACTCTCTCAATATTTGGAGTAATGGAAAAGTAAATAACACTTTTACTATATCAACCTTTATTCTAGAGTGTATACAGAGAAACATGGATTAAAATAAAATATAAAACTTTCAAGTTAACGAATTCCCCGACTGGCCTTGAGCAGAGCGAACTGGCCTTGAGCGGAACTTAAAGTCTTTGCTAGTCCTTGTTTCTGTTGTTCCACAACCTGCTCTAAAGTTTGATTGCCAATCTCAATTTCTCTGTAATAATGAAACTATTGATTATTTTTGCCTTTGAAAAGTTTGTTTCCAGTCCTATTTTGAAATTCTTTTGTGATAATTATGTAACTATTGGTTGTAATTCTCCTGAATATGAGGCAAACAAGGGTGAATTACACATCTTCCATTCAATCTTTTTTTTCCCTTCGGTTCCCACTATAAAGACTTTAAAATATCCAAGAGCAAAGGTGAAAACAGTTTGGTGAGTGGGTCTCCGTGTCCTGCAGCTTTTCCATTTGCATTTTTCCGATATAAGTTTTCAAATTTCTTGCCTATAGCCTCTCAAAACTGAATCATTATTCGCGTAATCAAAGTTTTGTATTATATTCTAAGAATTTTGAACAGTCTGTGCATAGTCAGATCTACTAAACCTTGTGAAACTTCGGTGTACCCGTGGCTGGTTGCAGTCGAATGTTTTTGTTAGCCTGTTGCTTAAGTTTATAAATTCTATATTGGTAACAAGAGAATGTTTTTCTATTATTTCTTTATTTCCTTCATGTATCTTTTTTATAATTAAGGAAGAGAGTAGTGTTTGACCATGCCATTGCAAACTTCATTTCCTTTAAAGTTGAATTTGTGTAAACATCCTATCTAAGAGAGAATCTCTAAGAATGGTCAGACCCCATCTACCTAACTTGATATACTCGTAAAATGTTTCATTCTCATCATTGCGTGAGAAATTTCGTCGTTCTTTGCTGGCGAAGCTTTGTGCTCATTTATTGAGATCTTTATTTGTTGTATGGTGACCATTATTACCATAAACAGTAGTTCCTGACCAAAGTCTTCAACTTTTTCGATGAAAGTTTTTCTTTCGTCGTAATACTAAGAGTTTTTTTGACCAGTTTGTATTACATTTCCATTATCTTAAACTTATTCTTGGGAAAACGACTATTGGAAAATTAGTGTCAACTTAAGTCCCCAAATTATATTTGGAGAAAGAATTGAAATATACCATGGAGGTTCTATAAATATTGTGTAAGTGTGGTAGTGTGTTAAGTACATTACTTGAAATGAAAGTAAAACCCATGTATCCAAATATCGTTTTCCGCCTTTTATTAATTGCCTAGAAAGGTTTTAATTGAGACGCTTAAGTCACGTAGGCCACGAAATCCATCTTTGGAGAAAACATTCGATATATGTACATTATTCCAAAATTTAGGTTTCAATGATATGTATTTACTCCTGTGAAATTATTATTTAAATTTGTTTAATTACTCATAGAATACAGTGTGCCTTATTCATATGACTAGTAAAAAGTGTACAGATTGAAGTAGTCTTTAACATGGAGTCATAGAAAAGGAAAAATTAGAGAAAAAGCCAAAAACCGGAGGGTGCCCTGTCAAATGTTACAAACCCAAAATGAGTCCACTTTATCCATCGAAAAATAGAATAATCACTCATATTCCACAAACTGCTAGTGAAATCCCTCCCCCGCCCCCAATTACTAAATATCATAGTCTATTGCTCAATTTTGTCACGTCCTACTGCCATTAAGTGAATTTCATCCTCCCAATTTCTGAGTGGTCGTCTTCTGCAAGGTGCATTTTACCATTTCTTTCCTTCATCTTCTGGCTTTTTTTTTGTAGCAATGTACCTTTCACATTGCTACTTCAGAACTTTTGCATATTATATACAGACTAGCAAGTAGATTAGCGAAACTTTAGTCCTTTATGAGGTCAGGTTTTATCCCATCTTCTGCAGGCGCAATTTAGAATCCATTTGGATTGGGCAGCAACCCAACTGCTTCCTTATCTTGAACCTTCCGTAGGCGCAATTTAGAATCCATTTGGATTGGGCAGCAACCCAACTCCTTCCTTACCTTACACCTTTCACAGGCGCAATTTAGAATCCATTTGGATTGGGCAGCAACACAACTCCTTCCTTACCTTGAACCTTCCGCAGGCGCCATTTAGAATCCTTTTGGATTGGGCAGCAACCCAACTACTTCCTTATCTTAAACCTTCCGCAAGCACCATTTAGAGTCCATTTGGATTGGGCAGCAACCCAACTTCTTCCTTATCTTAAACCTTCCGCAGGAGCCATTTAGAATCCATTTGGATTGGGCAGCAACCCAAATCCTTCCTTACCTTAAACCTTCCGCAGGTGCCACTTAGAATCCATTTGGATTGGGCAGCAACCCAACTGCTTCCTTATCTTGAACCTTCCGACGGCGCCACTTAGAATCCATTTGGATTGGGCAGCAACCCAACTCCTTCCTTTCCTTAAACCTTCCGCAGGGGCCATTTAGAATCCATTTTGATTAGGCAGCAGCCCAACTGCTAACTTATCTTAAACTTTTCGTATACGCCATTTAGAATCCATTTGGATTTGGCAGCAACCCAACTCCTTCCTTACATTAAACCTCTTGCAGGCGCCACTTAGAATCCATTTGGATTGGGCAGCAACTAAACTGCTTCCTTATCTTAAACCTTCTGCAGGCGCCACTTAGAATCCATTTGGATTTGGCAGCAACCCAACTGCTTCCTTATCTTAAACCTTCCGCAGGCACCCCTTAGAATCCATTTGGATTAGACAGCAAACCAACTGCTTCCTTATCTGAAACCTTCAGCAGGAGCCATTTAGAATTTATTTGGATTGGGCAGCAACTTAACTGCTTCCTTACTTTAAACCTTTCGCAGGCACCACTTAGAATCCATTTTGATTGGGCAGCAACCCAACTGCTTCCTGATCTTTAACCTTCCGTAGTCGCCATTTAGAATCCATTTGGATTGGGCAGCAACCCAACTGCTTCCTTACTTTAAACCTTCCACAGGCGCAATTTAGAATCCATTTGGATTGGGCAGCAACCCAACTGCTTCCTTACCTTAAACCTTCCGCAGGCGCCATTTAGAATCCATTTCAAATGGGCAGCAACCCAACTGCTTCCTTACCTTAAACCTCTTGCAGGCGCCATTTAGAATCCATTTTGATTGGGCAGCAATCCAACTGCTTACCTATCTTAAACCTTTCGCAGGCACCACTTAGAATCCATTTGGATTGGGCAGCAACCCACTGCTTCCTTATCTTCAACCTCCTGCAGGTGCCATTTAGAATCCATTTGGATTGGGCAGCAGCCCAACTGCTTCCTTATCTTAAACCTTTCGTATGCGCCATTTAGAATCCATTTGGATTGGGCAGCAACCCAACTCCTTCCTTACCTTAAACCTCTTGCAGGCGCCACTAAGAATCCATTTGGATTAGGCAGCAACCCAACTGCTTCCTTATCTTAAACCTTCTGCAGGCGCCACTTAGAATCCATTTCAATTGGGCAGCAACCAAACTGCTTCCTTATCTTAAACCTTCCGCAGGCACCACTTAGAATCCATTTCGATTAGACAGCAAACCAACTGCTTCCTTATCTTAAACCTTCAGCAGGAGCCATTTAGAATTTATTTGGATTGGGCAGCAACCCAACTACTTCCTGATCTTTAACCTCCTGCAGGCGCCATTTAGAATCCATTTGGATTGGGCAGCAACCCAACTGCTTCCTTACCTCAAACCTTCCGCAGGCGCAATTTAGAATCCATTTGGATTGGGCAGCAACCCAACTGCTTCCTTACCTTAAACCTCCTGCAGGCGCCATTTAGAATCCATTTGGATTGGGCAGCAACCCAACTGCTTCCTTACCTTATACCTTCCGCAGGCGCCATTTAGAATCCATTTGAATTAGGAAGCAATCCAACTGCTTACTTATCTTAAACCTTCCGCAGGCACCACTTAGAACCCATTTGGATTGGGCAGCAACCCAACAGCTTCCTTATCTTAAACCTCCTGCAGGCGCCATTTAGAATCCATTTGGATTGAGCAGCAACCAAACTTCTTCCTTACCTTAAACCTTCCGCAGGCGCCATTTAGAATCCATTTGGATTTGGCAGCAACCCAACTGCTTACTTATTTTAAACCTTCTGCAGGTACCACTTAGAATCCATTTGGATTGGGCAGCAACCCAACTGCTTCCTAATCTTAAACCTTCCGCAGGAGCCATTTAGAAGCCATTTAGATTGGGCAGCAACCCAACTGCCTCCTCATTTTAAACCTTCCGCAGGCGCTGCTTAGAATCCATTTGGATTAGGCAGCAAACCAACTGCTTCCTTATCTTAAACCTTCAGCAGGAGCCATTTAGAATTTATTTGGATTGGGCAGCAACCCAACTGCTTCCTGATCTTAAACCTTCCGCAGGCACCACTTAGTATCCATTTGGACTGGGCAGCAACCCAACTCCTTCCTTATCATAAACCTTCCGCAGGCACCACTTAGAATCCATTTGGATTGGGCAGCAACCCAACTGCTTCCTTATCTTAAACCTTCCGCAGGCACCACTTAGAATCCATTTAAATTGGGCAGCAACCCAACTGCTTCCTTATCTTAAACCTTCAGCAGGCACCACTTAGAATCCATTTGGATTTGGCAGCAACCCAACTCCTTTCTTGCCTTAAACCTCCCGCAGGCGCCATTTAGAATCCATTTGGATTGGGCAGCAACCCAACTGCTTCCTTATCTTACACCTTCCGCAGGCGCGATTTAGAATCCATTTGGATTGGGCAGCCACCCAACTGCTTCCTTATCTTACACCTTCCGCAGGCGCGATTTAGAATCCATTTGGATTGGGCAGCAACCCAACTGCTTCCTTACCTTAAACCTTCAGCAGGCACCACTTAGAATCCATTTGGATTGGGCAGCAACCCAACTCCTTCCTTTCCTTAAACCTTCCGCATGCGCCATTTAGAATCCATTTGGATTTGGCAGCAACCCAACTGCTTCCTTATCTTACACCTTCCGCAGGCGCCATTTAGAATCCATTTGGATTGGGCAGCCACCCAACTGCTTCCTTATCTTACACCTTCCGCAGGCGCGATTTAGAATCCATTTGGATTGGGCAGCAACCCAACTGCTTCCTTATCTTAAACCTTCTGCAGGCACCACTTAGAATCCATTTGGACTGGGCAGCAACCCAACTCCTTCCTTATCTTAAACCTTCCGCAGGCACCACTTAGAATCCATTTGGATTAGGCAGCAACCCAACTGCTTCCTTATCTTAAACCTTCCGCAGGCACCACTTAGAATCCATTTGGATTGGGCAGCAACCCAACTGCTTCCTTACCTTAAACCTTCCGCAGGCGCTTTACTATTTTCATGTCCAAGCAAAATTTCTTCTTACATCACTGGTGTGACTTCTTCCTCATTTAATGGCGAGTTATCATCTGATGTATGATGGATATTGCTATCATCTTGTTCCTGATAGAATTCTTTACCTCTTTTACTGATCTTTCCCGTTTTGATTGTTTTCTATGTTTTATCATTTAGTATTTTCATTTGCTGTATGTCCATAGTTGTTGTTTCATCTGTTTTAGCGATACGTTGTTTTCGCTAGATTTTTTTCTAGATTTGTACTATGTTTTTTCTACCTTTGAATTTTTTTCAATAAGCTTATTTTGTTTAGGATATTCGATCCTATCCTTTCTCTAAATGTTTTTTTTGTCTTGTCTTTCTTTTTTTGGGTGTATTTATCTTAGTTTCATTCTTTTTTAGATTTTTTTTCTCTTATTGTCATTTTCCAAAATTTTATATTATAAATTAGTTTGTTATTTTATTTCTACAGGATCATTCAGTTCATATGTGATTAATGTCCAAAAACTGTTGCCATTAGATTTGTCTGGAGTCAATTAAATTTTGCTCTTGCAGTTGAGGAATTGCCCACCAAACCGAAATTCTGCCATTCAACCGTTCACTTTCTTCGACAACATCATGGAATGCTGTCTAAACTTGAAAATGGGTTCCTTTGATTTGATGGATGCCAACCGCAAGTCAAGAGTACACATTTGCACTTCTCTGCATTTTCTATGACGCCTCGCGTCATTCTGGAACCATTAGTGACTAGTGATGAAAAGTCAATATTCTACAAGAATGAAAAAGGGATATACACAAGAGTTTAGTGGCAGCCAACTTGCTAATGCACAACCAAGAAGTGTTTTTTATTTTAGGAAAGTTTTGATGCTTGGTAGCATTCTGTTATTATGAAACGCTTTAGGTTGCTACCAGTTAAACAAACGAGTACATCAGACATATATTGTCAGCTGTCAGACAGTTTAAACATGGCTTTGAAGAAAATATAACTTCTCTGCTCAATCACACACGCGTCTTGTTCCATCTTGATAATGCAAAGATTGTATCCATGCTGATGAAAGACCTCGGCTGGGCAAAACTCCTATACCCTTCCTCTTCCCTTGCTCCATCTGATTACCACAAGTTTGCAGAACCATCTTGATGGACTGAACTTAACAGCACAAGAAAAGGCGGAAACTACCTATTCTACATTATATTCTTCTCAACCTAAAGATAAGGATTGCGTTAATGAATAAATCTAAGAAAATATGAAATTCACCTAACTTTTTCTCTTCTCTGAAATTCAGACATTATTTGTGGACTTATGTCCGTCCTCATCCCTTTCTTCTGTGAGGTGGGAGGCCCCGTAGAAAGGCTACCATGTTCTCTGGGTGGAGTCACAGGTCCCTAAGAGAGGAGATATGGAGTGTAGTGCTTGATTGTGTTAGGTTTGGGCAGTTTATGAGTAGGTGTTTGATGTTGTCTGGGCTTTGGTAAAATCTAGTATATGGGATGACCTGATATAAAAAAGACAGGAATATAATGAACAAAATACTTAAGACCACTTTAATTAGTCCAGAAAAAAAATGGATTGGGCAGAGAAATATTCATTTGCACTCGTTCACTTGATCGTTCGTTAAACCTGTGAGCCATTGAAATCTTGAAGTCGTTTAACTCTATTGTAATCCTGATTATCTATGATCCCAAATGAACTGATATATCTCCAATTATTAATATCCCCTATTATTTGTTTCATTCTGCTCCTTCTTACACTTCATCTCTTATGGAAGAAGAAAGTCATTCTCACTTTGACAAATTTTACGTCCATTTATTTAGACTTGGACTCGGACTTAAAAAGTTGGTGAAATGAGATATATATATATATATATATATATATATATATATATATATATATATATATATATATATATATATAGTGAAAGAGTAAAGTGGCGAAATTGGGTGAGGTTACAGAATAGAGGTGGTGTGGGAGACAGAATAAATAGGTACCTGGTGAAAGGGTAGCTCTGTTGTTTTGATTTTTATGTTGTTTTTGTTGTTTTTTCGTTTATTTTATATTGTTTTTGTTCTGTAGTTTTTTTTTCTCTTATAAATTATACAATTTATAGTTTATTCTAATTTAATTAAGCTAGTTAATTCAATTAATTAGCTTTGGATTTTGATTCGTTTTGATTGGATTGGATTGTAGTCATTCAAGCCTACAAAAGGTTTACCTGGTAGTCAGCCGTATTCGGCGGGTTTGAAGAAGAGTGGGCTTCATTTTGCGATGGATGGGCGTAGAATTGGCACTAACCTGGTGTACCTGGTGAGAAGGAGGAGTGCTTCTCAACTGCGAATTTTGAGGGCAATTGGTTCTCACGTGACCCTGAACTCCACAGGAATAACACAAGATGGTCCTCCTGGGGAGCCTTCATTCTTGACAATGTCTATTATATTTCTTCTAGCGAGGCTCACTTGATGAATGTTTAATTATAAAAATGATCTGGATAAAATCTTGAAACCACACACCCAAAAAACACGTATGAGGTACCTTGTTTTCTTCTCCTCAAAATCTAACCTAACCTATGTCTACCTCCAATAGGAGACTAACTTCTACGTTTTTGGAAGAGGAATGCTAGTTTTGAATTAAAATACAAGATAAAGTTAAAATGATCGTAGCAAGGTTATAGTAAAAGCAGAACAAATAGACACCAAATTATTGCAGCATAAAATTTAAACAAAACAGTGGCACAACATTTTAATTGGGTTGAGACCAAAATCCCGAGAGCGCAATTTAATTGCAATTCAAATCAAATTTGTACCCAGTATATTTCCCTTAAAATATTGAATGCAAACTCCATCACTGAGCTAAATGAAAAATAAACGAGGCGCCAACGAAACAACAATGATATTCGTATCCTCCAGGCAAAGCCCGTCGCGATATTGAGGAAGAGAGCGGGAAATATAATTCACTGGCAAAATGATGGACTGTAGAAAATAAATAGACACTCATTAACAATAATCTATACATTTAAGGCGTTATGTTAAGCAGCTTGTAAAACTAAAACAAATAGCTGTCATGCCATTCAAGTGTTAACATAATTTTTACACACTCTAAAAATAAACTTTAATATTAGAATTGAATATCATTTAAGACATATATTGCCAGAGATCCTACTGTATTATAGCTTGGAACACCAATATATGTTCAAATAGGCAAAACATTGAAGAAGAAATGTTCCACGCACCATACAGTTGTTTTATTTAGTTTTGAAACTTAAAGTTAAAACAACATATCCAAGAATTTAAACTACTGAATTATTTATTGTTAACAACACACCATATCTACATCATCGCGAATAACGTTACCAAGTTTGTTGGTTTTCTTTTCTCAAATCAACACTCGGTGAGGATATCTTTGAACGCTAAGGGTTCCTGGTGACCTGGTGAGTTGTGAAATTGAGATAAGACAGGAAAAATAAATGTTCTCCTCTTTTATAATTCCTTGTGTATTCACTTCTTTTTAGATTAATCTTCTACGTAAACTGGACAGTTTCGCTCCCCATTACCTACCCTTACGTTCACCACGATCATAAGAAAGCGAGGTATATTCAAAATCTCTCTCTCTAAATAACCAGGTTGTTTTGGAAGGGGTTATTTATTAAAGAATAATCGTCTGATGTGCCTCTAATAGCTAAAAAAATGACAGCTATCCAGAAAAAAATATTTCGATCAAAAACTGCCGTTGACCTTTGTCACTCACGCATTTTTTCCTTTTTATAAATATCATTTTCTTGTGAATTGCTATTCCCGTCATCACACATCCATAGTAATCCATACTATTTCCATTAATCAAACAAATTTAATACTTTTTCGGCTATTTGGGGTTCTCGAAAGTAGCATCTAGATTCGAGAAACTATTGTAGCTTTTACGAAATATGTAAAAGAAAGTGCACAAAATATGCCCAACGATCAATTATATGATCTTTATTTTTTGTTCTTATTGTAAAGTTCTCAAAATACACGAAAGTAACGAAAGAAATAAGTAGACACTTTTCCCAAATACTTGCTATTTAAAAGTGAATAGAACCAACAAAACTAATGATTGTAAGAGAGTTTGCCTCCGTATTTTAGCAGTATTTACAGCACGCATTTCGTAGGGCGTTTTTATGTTTCTCCAACCGGATGACCTTCTGACGAAACATTGGAAACTTAACGCTGCAACTTGGCTAGTAATTGATCGAGCAAAGAAGCAAAGGAAGTATATGATCAGTAGCATTCATAAGATCAATATCCCCCAATGAATATTTACAATGAAGTGATTTCAGGCCACAATTAAATCTTTTTAAGGTCATTTACAGGCTATCTTTCATGTGTCTCGGTAACGAGCTATTGATAAAATTCATTTAAAATATTCAATATCCGCATAATTGATGCTTGCTGGCTACTTTCATAGGGGGAACGAAAACCATTAAGTCTCAAGTACGCCATAAAGAAGCTAAAATTATACGAAACTGAAAAAAAAGAAGAAAATAATATTTGTTTTTTTCTTCTAGAATTTAAAACTCAATATGTCTTATCTTTTACATGTGTCATACTAATCATCTGCACCTCACACGCCGACTAGTCAACATATACTGTATATGCGGACTACATTAACACAGATCCACCTGCCTATCTATAATTACACATTATTCTTTCTGTGGTTGATGGTTAGTATTTTATCACTCTTTTACATAGAGAAACACGAGCATTGCCTTTTCCATTGTCCTTGCAACCAATTCATTCATTATATTAATAAATCCTCTCTTACTAAGCTGGCTATTCGTTTTTTGGGTTTAAAAATTTTTAGGACCTTTTTCACATGAGTGCAAAGTGTTAATTCTTATGAAATTCATAAGAATTTTACCAGAGATTAAACATGGCTGTTTCAAGTAAAGCTACTTTACATTATTTCATTAAAAAAGTTAACAGGAGTATATTTACTTTTGAATATACTTCTGAACCTTAATTTTTAAATTTTATTCTTTTATTTATTAACTTGTTATTGATTTTGTTAAATTTCTTAATAAAATATTATCAGAGTAAAGTAACCTTTTGCCCAACCTATATACTAAGGTTGATTTGTAAATCTTTTTCGCCTCTAATGTGCAATCAGTTGATCACAAGTGCTATTCGGAGAATGAAGTAAAATGAAAAATATACCAACGTTAATATTTCCGAATTAACAAAGCATCTAGCTAAGAAGAGAATGGAAAACACTTCAATCAAATGACTGAAAAATAGGATTAATGGCAGCAAACACGTCAACATTATTAAAAATAGAGGGAAATTAATGGAGAATAGAACTATCATGTTGAGCACATCAGGATTTTAATGGTCACAAAACTATGGAATACTTTTTACTAAATGTTTTTTTTTTAATGAATGGTCTTTGTGGAGTGTCGAATGGATATTTCAAGTTTAATCTGTTTAGACTGAAAATAAAACAATTTATCTCTTATCTTAATTCAGTCTCTTTTGCATTATTTCAATTGTTTAAAAAAGTTTCTATTTCAGATTAATAGATTTTTCAGTAAGGTAAAAATGTTTTAGACAACACTCATGGAGTTTTCAAGTTCAGATACATGTACAAACTTATTTCAAAGGACTTTTTTTAAAAACTTCTAAGTTCTGACCTTAAAAGTAATGCAGTTCGGTAAAATGGTTCAAACGCCTGGCCATAGTATGTTGTCCTTTTTTCAGGGATGTCCTCTTTCGTTATCTAGTCTGAGAATTATGCCCTCAAAATTCAGCTACCATTTTCAGAGATGTATTAAGGCGATTGGAGCTGAAACGGTTGCATAACGGTCAAAAAGTTATATAATATTTTCCATTTACTCAAGTGGAAGAGATGAAGGACAAAGAGTTGTCTCGAATAAATTTTAATGAGCGAAAAGGTTTAAAGAATTTGTGAAAGTGTCACATCGCAGCTCTAAAATTTCTAGCGAAAAAAAATAAAGGATAAGAATGGACTAATTTCATCCTTTATCTTAACAAAAATGAATGTGTGACAAAAGTTAGTGTATAAACTAGAGTTGAAGATAACTAATACAGCAAAGACCGACAAAAGAAAACAGATAAAAAGGCTTTTAGTTGTGAAACGAAAGCTAACTGGTGCGGCCATCGAGGGCGATTTCATACAATGAAATATTGATGGTAGTAGGAAAAAAAATTATAGAGAGAAAGAGAAAGAGCAAAAAGTAATAAAAGTTAAGTAATTAATCCTAATACTGTGACAATAGCGAGGATAGAGAATTATATAACTAGGTGGAAGTTCAAAGCCACAGCGCAGCAGGCAGATATGAAGCTGAATATCCTGAACGTCCTTATCAAATAGATGTAAAAAATAAAAATCTATTTATATTTGAAACGTGTCTCAGGAAGAAGCGATATGGTGTCAGACGCCAAAGTGTCTACAGATTCTTGCAACAAATTATAACTTGATTCTTGTGCCAGAAACAACCTCTGGCAAGCATTTGTTCAGCTTCTTAATACTTAGTACTCGTTTTATTTAAAGCGAAAATAAACCAGGAAATCCACCACAGAAGGTTGATAGGAAAGGCCTGTAAAGAAAAAAGTGGTCATAGAGAAAATATAATGTGTGTAAGAGATTTAGCCGTAGATTCTCCTTCAGGCGTTGTGGCTGGAATAGCACTCAAGTTCGGGGTATGGGGTGGGAAGGGTATGACTGTCAGGCAAAAATGTCTGGCTAACGAATCACAGAAATAAACCAGAGATTTATACTGAATCGATAAGATAAGGAACTAATGAACTTAAACTGAGTCAAATGAAAAATTATTTCAATAAAAAAACGCGATTTCTTACATTTCACTGCAAAACTCTTCCCTTTCTTCAAATTAATTCTGCGGTCACTTTAAGCTCTCTGTTATCTGTTTTCTACACTAGTCCGAGTTGCCTTCTCGCTTATCCTATCGGATTATGCCCGGTTTTAACACTTATATAGCCCTATAACACCCCGCGTATTTTTTTTGCTTTTCATTCTTATTCACAAGACACCTACATTCGCATGGTGTAACAATGGGTGCGTTCATGATGTGTTCATAGAGCCATCATCTATCAATTTTCTTTTCTCTCCGTTCAGACCCCCTTTTTCCAAGACAGTAAAACATATTATTACTTCCATTACAACCATACTTACACATGTACAAAATACACAGCGACAAATAAACAGATGCATTCCTTCCACTATGTTCCGGTATCCTTTTTATATTACCCTCTTCACCTACTGAAAGCCAACTTGCAGTCCTCATGTTTACCTACTAAGGCTTTGATTAGGCTAGTGTAAAAAAGTGCGTCGCGTTCAATTTTAGTCTTTCTCATTTCAAATCCCTTTTTCTGTGCTTCATTATTGAATCTATTTTTGTGTGTATAGTAGATCTGAACACACGATTTAACTTTGTAATCTTGACGTTCCTAAACATTTTTTTTATTTTTGTATATCAAGTTTGCTTTCTTCAATCTCTTTATGTTGGTATTTCCACTATTCTTTTCTTATTGTTGCTGAGCCAGGAGTTTTGCAACATCCCTGCAGCAATTCATTTCCTGCATTTTAATGGAGCGAGCAACAGCTGTCAACCAACACTTTCAACTCTCTAATCTCACTTGGTAACATATTTAGGATATAAATTTTGCTTCCATTCCCTATCCCGCACAAATAGTCTTTTCTCTCAGCATCACCATTACCTTTTTCATTAATATAAACTTCCCGAACAGCACCCGTCAAATCCACATGTAACATTTGCTATATCGATCAAAAATTAACCCATATTTTATCAGCGATTCAACCTAGGGCATAATTGGTCTTAATTAATCTGGAATCATTTTTTCGCATGAAACAAATTATGTCATGTACAGTCTTCTTTGATGCTTTCATTCAATATTGAAAATTATTCTACCTATCTCTAAACTCAAATTTATTAAAAAGTTAATGAAATATGAAATGATTAGATACAGAAATCTTAAAGGGCATATATATATTTTGGGGGGTAAATCAGGGACTTAAGTGAATAGTGTATTGTGTAAATGATCATATTCTGGAATTTTTGATTCTATGGAGACTATTCTCTTAACCTTTCAAGTCATTGAAAGGTCCAAGTATCTACTTTCCATGTATTTTATTCTTTTTACCACTATCGTGGCTACAACAGAAGGAAATATTGGGTGACCGCAGACCCATGAAGATCCGCCTCCAAGTGCTACCTAGCCATCCACAGCTGCAGGGGAGGACGAGGTAAAAGGACCAATGGAGGGGCAACCCACCATTTTTATGATGCAATGGAGCCTCCCCTTTGTGCCTTTGGACCTACCTCCGGGCAGCTTTACCTGAAAAAAGAGGTGACTATATCTCCGGCTTTCCAGGGGCCCCTCCAACTTTCAACCAGCGCCGAGGAAGTCTACTCCAATACAAAGTCTACGGGTGAGATGCCTTCTACATCACGCCCTCTTTAGAGGTACTCTTCTATGACTGCATCTTTACACTAGCGGTGGTCCCTCCTATCATTTCACAGGGGACTGCCAAGAAAGCAAGCGTGCGCCCAGAATTACCCACTCCGAGTGTGAACGACTCAATAGGGCCAACCCTTTAAAGAAGGGCAAAGGATAGCAGGGCTCGCCGGGTCGTGCTTCCTACCGTACTGAAGACATGCATATTAGTATTCAAGGCGTGCCTCCCCCCCTCTCTTTCTAGATGGAGGTCGGTTTACCGGCACAAGAGTCTAGCTAAAACAAGGCTGAAGAGCTCTCGATTGAGATCCGTGAAAACTTATGGTTGTGTGGCCACTTAGAGGCAAGCCCTGCGCTGGACATGTTTTTGGAGTTAACCCAGCCCCAGATGGCAGGATCTTCGATGGGAAAGAATTTGGGCTCGTTTCCAAGCACCAAACATCAGTTCGCACATGTGTAAGTTTTTCCTCAGGCGACTCTGGACTACGAGGACTCACAAAGAGAGTTATGGTGCCCGTTTGACGGGCAAGCCATTCTTCATTTCTGAGAAAGATCTTGATAAAGCTGGTACATCCAACCTTGGAGACCCTTACGGGCGTAGGGCCTTGGAGCCCTTTCCAGGCGTATGGGCAAGAAGCAGGTACACTCCCTACACTCCTTTCATAAAAAAGAAAAAGTAAGAAGAAGAAAAAGAGGACTAGTGGTTGCTCTCCTCCGCGAGGGCTCAGGGTAGGTTTCGAGACGGAGGGAGGAAATGAATCGCATGGCGAAACCAACCTCCCACGACAAGTCCTCGAAGGCGACACCGCCTTCGGCGGATTGTCCGGCCAACATCACCCAGAGTTCTGCATCCGAGAAACGTACGGCCATTCCCGTGAGGGTCTTCTCCTTCAAGAGGGCTCCCGCATGTCCTCCGAGTTAGGCATGGATGACCTATTCCTTCAATAGAATTTCCGCGGACTCCAGGCCAGCTGGGAGAAGCTTCGGAGGATCGTCTCCTCACATTCTCCGTTAGCGATCTTTTTGGAGGAGACAATGCTGGCCGCGTGCCCCCTGAATATAATGGTTGTTGACCCAACCACCACGGGATGAGAGCCGGGCAGGATGATGCGCGATTTATACCCGGCATGATTTTTTATTTCTTCTCTTTGCTTAAGATACCTCCTTTCAGTCAGTAGCTGTGCAGCTGCACCTGAATAGGAGGTGTACATTCCACCGTCAACCAATTTCGACGCGGGAGACTTCCACCCCGTCGTAGCAGGGTTACCTAGGCCCTTTATCTGCTCAGATATCTGAACGGGAGACACACCTTCTCGGGATCTTACTCGATTAGTCCCAGTGGTCAAGTCCTTGCCGACCTGATTGACGAGCTAGAGATAGGTATCCTTAATGCAGATGAGTTTATGTATCACTGCCCTAGAACTGCTTCATTTTCCTGCTTCGATCCATCTTTGTACTCCCCGGATGTATAACCTAATTTAGGGGGAGAGTGGTCGATGACCTATATGCTATTAAGCACTTTCCCATTCAAATATCAATTTATGGGCCGCTGCCGCCCGAGAGCCCTCTATTTTAGTCGAGGAGTTTAGTTCGCTAGATAATGCCGTTTAATTCCTCTCTGGCAACCTCATCGCCGTGGGCCTAAATACTATTCATAGAATGTCTGGCCGTATTGGTCAGCGTAGTGTGAGGCGGCCCTCAAACAGAAGCATTATGCTTACATGCGCTATAAGCGCCGCGCGAAAGATTTCACTGTCGATGAATTTCGTCGGGCTCTGGCTAGGTTATGGTATATTTCAAAGCACGCCCAACACTCTTCTTGGTGGGCATACGTCTCTTCACGTAACAGGAACACCGCTCTTGCAGAGGCGTGGAAGCAAGTAAAAATGATTCGGAGAGAGTTCTTGGAGTATTCCCTCCTGTTCTCCTGGAAAATGGGACTGTAATCTTGGACCCCACGTTGGTGGCAAATCCTTTGCGACTGCTTTCTCTGCATAATCTAGGAGAGATGCTGCTACGCCAGCATTCACTGCGCGTCGTGATGTCACGGAAGGCCGCTTTGTGTGCAGACCCCACCCCTGGTCCGGACAATGTCCCGTACGCCCTGTTTCGACACTTGGATGAGTGAGTCATGGCCTTTCTGTATGGTTATTTTCAACAGGTTCTGGGTAGAGAGTATCCTGCTAGATTCCTGGCGAATCGCTACTGTGCGAATTGCAGGTTTCCGTTTAAATCTCTCTAACCTCCTGTATGTGCAAGTTGATGGAGAAATTGGTAAATATTAGATTAAATTTTTTTTCTAGACAGCGGAGGTCATCTGTCTTCTGCATAGTACGGCTCCTGCAAGTTCAACTACAGGTCGAATGCTCTGTTCCAACCGGAAGATGACGTTTGCGAGGCCTTCCTTCACAGAGAGCACTACGACACAGTGTTTTTCGATCTGGAGCAGGCCTATGATACCGCATAGCGATACGGTATCATTGCGACTCTCCACACGATGGGGGCAAGGGGATGCCTCCCAATCCTTATATCTGAATTTTTGAGAGATCGTCGATTTCACGTACTGGAGGAGGGGAGCCCTCTCCAGCTTAATGGAGTAGGAATATGGTGTCCATCAGGAAAGTGTCCTCAGTGCCACACACTTTGCCCTGAGCATCAAGGGCATATTTTTGGTGCTGCCGGAAGATGTTCTCGCTAAGCTCTAAGTGGACGACCTTTCGATCTCTTTTAGTGCGCCCCAGATGCCATCTCTGCAGCGTAGACTCCAACAAGCATTGAACCGCGTCCTTCGCTATGCTGAAGTGCAGTCTTCGGATTCCCTTGGCCAAGCCTAATGAGGTACACGTCTGCCGCTCTAAGTGGACGACCTTTCGATCTCTTTTAGTGCACCCCAGATGTCATCTTTGGAGCGTAGACTCCAACAAGCATTGAACCGCGTCATTCGCTATGCTGAAGTGCAGTCTTCGGATTTCCTTGGCCAAGCCTAATGAGGTGCACGTCTGCCGCCATCTACGGTTCCACCCTGAACCAAATGATTTCCTAAAATGTAGAGCGTTTGAAGCTCGAGTACGGATGCGAGTTTTATGCATCCACAACCGAGCGTGTATTGTGGAAGGTGGACCCGATCTACGACACCGGCATTCTCCTAGCAACAAGGGCTTACCACACTTCCGTCATTGAGAGCCTATTTGTCGATGCTAGAAACATGCCACTTGCTCTGCGCTGTGTACAGTGCATTATTCTACTGTACGCACGATCTTGGTGCCTCCCTCACTCGCCAACATCTCTTACTGCATTTACAGCTGATCTCGACGATGCCTATTTCACTGAGAGAAGGCAGTCATACCCTAAGCTTTTGGGTTTTGGGCCAGGAAATTCCTTCGAGAGCAAGGTATAGCTCTCGTGCTAGTGGCGCCACTGGCTCTGCCCAGGACACCACCCTGGACGGTACCATCTTTGACTATTTATCGCCACGCCTCCGCTCCTAAAGCTTCTACAGCTCCGGCAGTATTGCATTCGACCTTTTTGGAGCACACTTCTTGCCACGCTGGAACCGTGCCAGTGTATATGGATGGCTCCAAGTCCCAAGTGTGGCTTGGATTCCATGCCATATCCCCTCTGTTTGAAGTCAGCAGAGATCTGCCAGGCGCTGCGTCTGTCTTCAAAGCAAAGCCAGTTGCCATACACCTCTTGGTGTGGGAGATTACGCGGCGTCCGTTTCTCTCTTCCGCACACTGGTTACATTGCAGGAATACGGGTAGCTCTCCGAGCAGTTTGGCAAAGAAGATGGGAGACGGTAGAGGGAACCTAAATTTGTTTGCCATTGTGCCACGACTATTCCCATGGACCCTCTCGTGCTAGTGGCGCCACTGGCTCTGCCCAGGACACCACCCTGGACGGTACCATCTTTGACTATTTATCGCCACGCCTCCGCTCCTAAAGCTTCTACAGCTCCGGCAGTATTGCATTCGACCTTTTTGGAGCACACTTCTTGCCACGCTGGAACCGTGCCAGTGTATATGGATGGCTCCAAGTCCCAAGTGTGGCTTGGATTCCATGCCATATCCCCTCTGTTTGAAGTCAGCAGAGATCTGCCAGGCGCTGCGTCTGTCTTCAAAGCAAAGCCAGTTGCCATACACCTCTTGGTGTGGGAGATTACGCGGCGTCCGTTTCTCTCTTCCGCACACTGGTTACATTGCATGAATACGGGTAGCTCTCCGAGCAGTTTGGCAAAGAAGATGGGAGACGGTAGAGGGAACCTAAATTTGTTTGCCATTGTGCCACGACTATTCCCATGGACCCACCCTCCAATGCCACGACAGCTTCAGGTTGCTTTTTCTCGTCTCCGAATTGGACATACTCGCGGGACGCACCGCCATTTTATGGAGCGCTGGACTGCGCCTTACTGCCCTGCTATATATTTGGTCCGCTTTTTGAAGCCAGCCTACCTGGATTTGCCTTTACCTGAGCATCAACGGTAACACATCGGTGATGCCGGAAGATGTTCTTGCTATGCTCTACGTGGACTACCTTTCTATCTTATTCGCTGTGGCTAAGATGCCAACATGTAGTGTCGAGTAGAAGAGGAATTGAACCGTATATCCTGCTATGCCGAAGCGCACAGGCTTCGGTTTTCCATGGCCAATACTAACAATGCGGACTCCTGCCGCAATTCACGGCTTAATCACGAGCCGTACTTCTTCTTAAACGGGGTTTCTCTGGAAGTGGTATATTCGCAATGTATTCTTAGTCTTGTTATTGACCAACTCCTCACCTGAGAGTTTCATATTTGCAGACTTAGGGTCTTTTGTTCCCGCGCCATGGACATTGTTCGTTCCTTAACGTTCAGCAATTGGCGTGTGGATAGGGCTATCGCATTACTTTTCTACAAATTCTTTGCTCATTCTAAGGTTGAGTACAGATGCAACGTTTAACGTATCCGCTGGCTAGCGTGTTTTGCAGAGGCTAGAATCGATTTAACGCACCTACCTCCCTCTGGTGACCGCTGCGTTCCCCACCTCCCCCATTGAGAGCATACTTGTCGATGCTTGGGAGATTTCACTCGCTCAGCGCCTTACACAGTACATTTTAAGCTTGTATCCGCGAGCCCGCCTCCAATAGTCACCATTGTTCTCAATGTATCCGCGACAAATCTTGACGGGGCATATGCAAACGACAGACGTCACTCATTACCAAAGCCCTTTCGTTTTAATACTCAGAAACTCCTTCGAGAGTTTGATGTAGCCCTTGGACCATTGGCGCTTTGTTCCTGCCGGGGACACCATCCTGGATGGTACGACCTCTACCAGCCGATGCGTCCGTCTTAACCGCCAAGTTGGTTGTAATACACCGCTTGGTACGCGGCGTGCCTACTCTGGAGACAGGATTATTTATTAATTTTAACGACTCACAAAGCGCCTGAGTACTCCTGGAGCTTTGGAATCTCTACATTTCTTGGTTCGCGGTATTCATGATGCCACGGTTGCCGCGAGTCAGACAGATGACGAGAATATCTATGTAGGAATTACGGGGAATGAACGCTCTGACGAAGGCACCAAAGATTCCTCGAGAACTTGGCGACGAGACCAGCGTTTCGCTCTTCCTCACACCGACTGCATGGTAGATATCGGGGCACCCATCCGGGCTGTTTGGCAAAGAAGATGGAAGACGGTCAAGAGTAACCTAATGTTGCGTGTCATTGCTCCGCGACTGTTCCTATTGACTTAGCTCCCAATGCAGCGATGGATTCAGGTTGCTTTCTGTCCTCTTCGAATTTGATTCACCCTCCGGGTGCACCACCATTTGATGGAGCGCTCGCCTGCCATTCAATGCAAAGACTGCGTTGTACACCATATTATTTGGCACACTTCTTGTTGAATTTCCCAGCCTGGTTGACGTTCCCGCATGTTCCCTCTTCTTGTACCGATACGAGCGGGGTTGCTATCGTTGTCTCTCGTATATGAGATAAGTTCGTGGAAAGAGACATGTGAACTATTAGATTTTTTTATTTGTTTCTTTGCTCTTGGTCGCATGATCATGCGCTGGGGGGGGAGGGGGGCTGCCCATGAAGCAGTGGCGGACTTCCTTCTTGTTTTGTTTTGGTTTTTGATGTCGTTTATACATTTTTATAATCTAACCTTGCCATTAAGCTATGTGGGGAAGGACGAAGGCATGTCACTAAAAAGTCCCTAAAAGTACATACAAATGTACGCAAGACAGCCACTATCGGAGCTGCGCTCGGGTACAATTGAATTTGAAAAAAAGGTAAGGACCTTCTACTTAGAGTGCGATATTATAGGTTGGCTCTTTAAAGGTGAATACGTTTGGTGGGTTCGCCTCAAGGGTTATTCGAAAGATAAACACTTTTACAAAAATAAATTTATTTCAATTAATAAGAACAAGGGCATAGATAAAGA
The DNA here is from genome assembly GCA_963969495.1 of Ceratothoa steindachneri. Taxonomy (NCBI): domain Eukaryota; kingdom Metazoa; phylum Arthropoda; class Malacostraca; order Isopoda; family Cymothoidae; genus Ceratothoa; species Ceratothoa steindachneri. Next base: position 30,410,759 of record OZ018337.1, read on the forward strand.
TGGAAATCTAAATATTAATCTGACAAAAGAATATTATGACAGGCAAAAATTAAGGAAACTAGGTCCGGGAAAATATACAAGTGATCCACAACGTTGGATTGAATGAAAGATTTTACAAGTTTATTGGCGTTAAACCAAATGGGGAATTCTTCTTGGGACTGAGAACAAAGAGGTGGGACTAACGAGGAAAGGACTCCCGGTTACTTCTAGAGGATGAACTGGGGATGTGGAAGACCAATGGCCAGGTCTTCGTCAATGGGGCCTCGGTGCGAAGGCATCCAAAGAGACTTCGAAGGGGGTTGAGATTACCTCGGCTCCAAAAGGAAGTAATCACGAAATCGAGATTCGTCTGCGGACGGCAGAAAGTCTTAATCAATGTAGTGAGACGAGAGAAACCCATGACAATCTTCCTGGGTATAAACAGGTTTTCACAATCTTCCTCTGACCAGGGAGGATTACACGAAGATGATATGCTAAAGAGATCACAAGGGCGAGGGGATCACTTCAGGTGAGACAGATACTAAGGTCTGGACAGCAAGAAGCTCAGGTTATCTCTATCTGCTGAGGATTTGCAGACATTGACTTAAATAGGAGACACAGCCATGGTCGAGAGAGAGCTTGCGCACGATGGCCTCCCAAGGGGATACCAGACGCGGCTTAAGCAAACATGAACCTTGATAATCTTGGGCATCGAGGAGGATAAAGGAATTAAGAGAGATTCCCTTCTACCTCAAGAAGGCGAAGATGAACACGGCTGCCATCTGGAAGCGGGACAGCTTTATCAAACTGGGGGCAAGACGGTGATAAAGCACTCAATATTAAACACAGCTGCGTTGATCTGTCTTGACCAGGGAAATTCTGTGTGATAACGGCGTATTGAGTTTCATGTTTCCACCCTATGTATTATTACGCCGACTTATGTCCTAGGAGGCAATTTCCTCCTAGGACGTGAATTGATTGTCTATTCGGGTAATCTTCACGTCAAGAAACGATATGCTATTTTTTTTTTTTTCAAGCTCACAGGAAAATTTAATATTTGCGTGTTTAGAATTTAAATAATTGAGGAAAAGTGTACAATGTGACTTATGTCTAAATAATAAAAAAAGTGTCGTCTACATAGCGCCTATATAAAACCGGACTAAAATTAATGGGGCAATCATCAAGCCAAAGTGTTTCATAATAACACATAAAAGCATTTGCCAACGAGGGGCCTAGAGAGAGTCCCATTTTATGTGTTATTATGAAACACTTTGGCTTGATGCTTGCCACATTAATTTTCGTCCGGTTTTATATAGACGCTATGTAGACGACACTTTATTATTATTTAGACATACTCGTAAGTCACATTGTGCACTTTTTCTAAAGTATTTAAATTCTAAACACGCCAATATTAAATTTTCCTGTGAGTTTGAAAAAAAATAGCATATCGTTTCTTGAGGTGGAGATTACCCGAATAGACAATCAATTCACTTCAAATGTTTACCGAAAACCCACTTTTTCAAACCTTAGTTTAAGTTTTGTTAGCTTCTGTGATTTTAAATTCAAAATTAATGCCATTCTTACTCTCCTCCATAGAGCATATAACTTGTCTTCAACTTTTCCAGCCCTACATTTAGAATTTGAATTCTTAACAAAATTCTTTACCCCCAATGGCTATCCCAAATCACTATTTTTGAGACAAATTAGTCTGTTTCTCAATAAAAAATACTCGACTCTGCCTCCACTACAAACTATCAATAAATAAAAGATCTTCCTTTCCTTACCATACTTTGGGTACCAATTCGAAAAACTTAAAAAAGAGTTGTTAAAACTGTTAAATTCAGCCTATCCTCAATTATTACCATCTATTGTTCTCATTAATGACTTCAGACTAGGATGATCATTATTTAAGTTCAAAGATCAGCCACCCACCAGTATGCAATCTGAAATTATATACGTTTTTCGTTGTACGTGCAGTAGGACTGAATCATATGTGGGGACAACAAGGCGTACGCTTTACTCCCGCTTCATGCAGCATATGGGTAGATCTGAAAGAACTGGACTATACCTTTCAAAACCTGATCCATCCCCACTTTAATACCATCTGCCCCAATGTGGCTCTAGGGCTACCCTCGAGAACTTCACGGTACTTAATGCGGTAAGAAACATCTCGGACCTTTACCTGCTAGAGTCAATTTATATTAAAAAACTTCAACCCAGTCTAAATAATAACTCCGTATCTGTCCCATTAAATATAGTGACTCATTAAAGAACATGCTGATTTGTTAAATTCCACATTGTTTTTTTAGCGGGGGGGGAGGGGCAAGAATAAAATCCACTGTCAATTATTTTCCTTCCTATTTTTTAGAAATTCCTTCGTTGGTTTAGTTTGTTTTTTCCTCCCTATTTCTAATGTAATCAATTAGTCTCAAATTTAATATTCACGTTTCACAATTTTATTACATGTGTTAACTTTTTATGTATACATTTAAGTCTGTATTTTGTATTCTTTCTTTAGCACTGATGATGGGATTAGTTATAATCCTGAAACGTTTGAAATAAATATCATCCTGTTTATATATATATATATATATATATATATATATATATATATATATATATATACATACTTCATATCTGTCTTTGATAATATTTTTCTATTTTGTGTTCTTTCGTTGCACATGGGCGGGGCATTACTCTGTTGTTTCTCCTATATATACGAGCTTTGTAAAAATTTTCGTTATTCCTTGAGAATTAACTGAACAAGTTCGAAAGTACTTGGAATCCGCCTTTCATTTTCTTGTTAGATTTTTTGCATATATATTTTTTTATATATATATGTGTGTGTGTATGTGTGTGTATTTTAAAGGCCCCCAAAAATGAAAACTGGTAACACAACCCGAAAAAACGCTAAGGAAATTATTATTACGTGTGCCATTAAAGCTTAAGAAGGAAAATGGGAGATAAAGTAACAGAAAAATAAGGGCAAACTATTTTAACCGTTATAAGAAAATGAATAAAGGAGTTGGATTTGAACCTGCTTCATTAAGCGCTCTTCGCTAAAATGACCACGACGCTCATCGCCAGAGCGAGGAGCGCTTGATGACACAGGTTCGAATCCAACTCCTTTATTAATTTTCTTATCAAGGTTAAAATAGTTGGCCCCTATTTTTTCTGTTTTTATATCTCCCATTTTCCTTCTTAAGCTTTAATAGCACACGTAATAATAATTTCCTCAGCGTTTTTCCGGGTTGTGTTAACAGTTTTCATTTCTTTGAGCCTTTAAAATACATCTATTATATATCACGTGTCATGTGATTTTCAATTATTTTATATATATATATATAATGGGATATATATCAAATTAATTAACAACTTATATGTATTCTTTATTATCTCTTAAATTTTCAAATTCTTAAAATGTCAACAATATAACTATATTAATATTGTTATATTTAACATCTAAAATAGCTACTTAAAAATCTGCCTGTCGATTACTCCTGACAAAGGATAATGTCTAAAAAAATTCAAAATCAATATACCTTTATTGAAATATATAATCAATATGTCCACCTTCTTGGTCACATACAACCTTTAATCGCGTTTTAAAGTTAGAAATACTCTAGTAAAGAGCTGATGGCAATCAGGAAGCAAGCCGATAGATATTGGTTCGAAGTAATTTTCTGAATTAACTTTGGATTTTTGTGTATCGATAAAATGGATCCTCTTTTTACCATTCCAAGACAGTCCCTCAAGAACCATTGTTAAGCCGTAATCTCTGTTATTTTGACTTCACTTTGCCAACAAATTATCTTTTCGTCGATAAACACAAAATTTCTTGTATCTTGAGATTAATAGCGATCTTAGACCAACTTATAACTTGTCTTTCTATTTTCTTGCAAGAATATCAAGAAGGAAAATGCGCATTCTTTTTTAAGCTTTTCATTTTTGTCGTTTTAAAATCTTTTGCACAGAAGAACGGGAAATACCTAGTTCAATGGAGATCTTCCTTTGGGATAGATGAGTTCCAGTTTTTTTTCTCCTGAGATAAACAAGTTCTTCCACTTCAATCATTTTATTCTCTGTCGTATAATTTTTATTATGACCGACACTACCTTTCTGTCGAGCTATCGAAACAGTAGTTTTTATCTCTTTAATTAAGTTATAAACACTTCTACGAATGCAATTTCACTCTAGAAATTCCCGAAAAATTATGTTTCCATTCCAACCTTTTTCTTTAAACTTTAAAACATGATTCTTTTATAATTGTGTCATTTAAACACAACACCCTTGTGATAGTGGGTATAATAACACAATTTATCAGAAAAATCGCTGAGTAGTTTCAATTTTTCTTTGGCTGAATTTTGTTCCAGTGAAGAAATCAGATTTTCCTTTTTTGCTTGAGGAGTGGGGGAAATCTTGAGGAAATCATGGGATTCTACTGATCCCATCTACGGGACTAGTACCAAGAAATATATAGATAATTTGCTAACTAATGAAAACAAGCACAAGGTTTTAGCTAAAATAGTTTAGCCGTGAGGATTTTTTTTTTAACTCAAAAGAACGTAAAAGTATGGTTTAAATCTTTGGATCAACTGGAGAATCTGCCGCCCAGATGTCTTGGGCGGCAGATTCTCCAGTTGGAACATTTCTGGCAAGATGGGCGGCAGATTCTCCAGTTGATCCCATATTTGTCATATCAGTTATATCTTATCAGTTAGTTACTAAGATAGGACAAAAGATACGATTTGAAATCATAAAAGTTGGAAATACAAATATGTAGTTGGCAATATGCCTAGAAATCTCTATAAATATTAGATCTCCGAGAATTTAGATCCTATAAGTAGTATATTAGTGAATAAGGTGAATAAGGAACCCTACCCACCCACCACCAGCACCCCTACCCACAGAGATAGGCAGACAGAGAGAGGGGAAGAATGAACAAAAAACAAAGCGTCAAAATTTTATGCTGATTTTTCTCAGGGCGGCGGCGGCCGCTTTATTGGTAAGTTCAAATGCTGAGTCAAAGAGAGAGAAAAAACAAAGCTACTCGTAATTATATTCTAAATAGCCGAGGCAGGCAGACCTCGCATTTCCTACGCACAAATATCGCACGTTTTCTTGTTTCAGCAAGAAATTTTTGAGTGACCATTGTATTTTTTTAATTGTAGCAATACTTTTATAGTGATCTGTTGAAATTTTGAGATAATAAAAAAGACATATGAGTTCTAGTAGATGAATTTTCATTATATCTAATTACAGTGGACTTAGTTATTCAAGTTTGAATTTAAGGGAAGTTTTTGCTGGGCCACCATATATATATATATATATATATATATATATATATATATATATATATATAAGAGGAAGAAGAATTGGACGCGAATGAGCAAATGAGACAAGAAACCGGAGTTTTTTTAAAGGCAAGAGAGAGGGACGTTAGAAGAATCCAGAATCAAAGGGAGCAAAGGGCGGCACAGTGAAGGGGATCCTTTACCGAGAAGACAGAAATAACGCCAGGGGAAAAACGCATCTGACCGGCAATCAGCAGACCCGGGTTCGAGTCTCGACCAGGAATTTTAAAACTTTTTTTCCTGGCGTTATTTCTGTCTTCTCGGTAAAGGATCGCCTTCACTGTGCCGCCCTCTGCTTCCTTTGATTCTGGATTCTTCTAATGTCCCTCTCTCTTGCCTTTAAAAAAACTCCGGTTTCTTGTCTCATTTGCTCATTCACGTCCAATTCTTTTTTCTCTTGTACTATATGTATTTATAGTCAGCTACACGAGGTTTCTGCCTCTTTTTTTCTGTTTTCAAGTTTTATTTGAAAGACAGAAAATAAAAATGGCATAGCCCTGTGGTTGTTGTATAATCACCTGCAGATCCTGTAATTTCTCTTTCTTTATATATATATATATATATATATATATATATATATATATATATATATATATATATATATATATATATATATATATATATATATATATATATATACTTTCCTCTTTAAGATCAAAATAATTTTGTATTTGATGGAGTAGGATATAAACAGATGTAGGAAACCTAAAATCCCCCAAATCGATTAAATCAAAATATTTTCGGCCTCATTTGCTTCTGTCCTTCAACATGGTTAATCCGCCCCATATTTCCATATGCACATCAATTGGAGAATTTCCGTCTCAAATTGACTTATTCCATTTTATTTTTCGAATTCTCGACTCATGAAAGGTGCATTACGTGGGGATAACACATAGAGTTGCATGCATAGAACACACAGCTGGATGCACGAAACCCATTGAAAAACAAAACCATTTTGATCGAACAAAAATAAGCACGAGATTTTCCCACGGAGAGAGGCAATTGAGAGGTCGAGTCACGTAACAGATTAAATCGATTAAAGGAGATAAACAAGAGAATTGAAAATTAACCAGAGAGATTATTTAATTATTAACGAACTCCGTCTCTTTCATTTGGGTACAGTCCCCAACCGGTTAAAAAACTAACCATAAAGATCAAAAGGACAACCAAGGGAGAGTAAACCGTTGAGTTTGGATTTAAAGACCCTTCGGCGAGTCAGCATGGAAGAGTGATCGATAACTAGTGTGGTTGTGATTGGTTGTGAGCGTGATGACGTAACTATTGGAACTGACCAAACTTGGCACCCATACGTGATCTGCGAGAGTTCCCTACCTGCGCCGAAATCTTAAATGTCGGACATCACTCAGAATCGAACTGAACCCCCGAGTACCTAATCGTAAGGTCATAACGCCTAATCCAGTCGTCCAAAAGAACTGTTTCTTCCTACATGAAAGAAATTCAACTGAGCACAAATGAGCACAAATAAAGATGAATCTTTGGGAAATTTTCATTTAGGGGTAATTTTGGGCGAACACTAACGACGGCATCTCCCGCATAAAAGCTTATAAGGGTAATAAATCTGTGTATATATATATATATATATATATATATATATATATATATATATATCCAGCAAACCGCAAGAACCAGAAAAACAGGATGATTTTTCTTCGGAAAAACTTATTTCCTAATTCGAAAAATTCCAAGCACACTGAGCCAGCGAGCAACCTCTCTGATCTCAATTAAACCGCCTCTTAGACCACTTGGCCTCGAGGAAGAACAAAAAACCTTCCGAATAAACAAGCTTTAAAGGCACACTTCGCAAGGTCGATCGGGACTATGAAAGAGAGAGAAGAATTAATTGGGATTCAAAAGGCAAAGAAGAAATTGACGTAAACACGCAGCAAATATACAATGTATAAATCTTTCATGAGCGCGAAAGAATAATGAAATGAATCCAGAAAACCACAAGAAATAGAAAAAAATGATAATATTTCTTCGGAAAAAGTTATTTCCTCATTCTAAAAATTCCATACAGGGCTGGATTCATTTAATCCTTCTTTCGCGTTCATGAAAGATTTATACATTGTATATTCGCCGCGTGTTTACCTCAATTTCTCCTCTATCCTTTGAATCCCAAGTCAAGTGAGAGCACGTGACTTATTGGTTAGCATACCTTGTTTTAAGTGAATAAGCTTTGTTAATTTCATTAAAAAGGAATAAATTTTATATAATCCTATTTTTTTATAAAATACCTAGTTGGAATTAGACGAAAGTTCCTTTAGGCCAAAGTTCCTTTAGACTAAAGTTCCTTGTGACCAAAGTTCCTTTAGACCAAAGTTCATTTAGACTAAAGTTCCATTAGGTAAAGTTCCTTAAGACGAAAGTTTCATTGGGCCAAAATTCTTTAGACCAAAAATTTCTTAAATATAAGTTCCATTAGAACAAAGTTCTTTTAGACCTAAGTTCCTTTAACCAAAGTTCCTTTAGACTAAAGTTCCATTAAACCAAAGTTCCTTTAACCAAAGTTCCTTTAGACTAAAGTTCCATTAAACCAAAGTTCCTTTAGACCAAAGTTCTTTAGACCTAAGATCTTTGGATAAAAGTTCCCCAATCCTATAAAATATATACGGGTGAACCCCCCTCCTCAAACGGGCCTACACACACTTTTTATGATATATCCTTCATTCATTCACTAATCACCCTTACTTTGCAGGACAGGACAGAAGCAACTCTTGTGAACACAACTAGATCTCAATGGGAGCTCCAGCAAAGAATATACTGCGTCAAACATTATTACTACAAGACAGTATCGTTCAAGAAAGTGCAGGACACTTTCGTGCATCAGTTCGAATGTGAAAAAGCCCCCTCTAGGAGCAGAATTCAGAACTGGGTAGACCACTTCGAGAACTATGGGACAGTGGAAAACCTAAATGCAGCTAGTAACAACCGTCCAAGCCATTCAAGACGCCCAGGAAGCGTACAGCTGAGCTGGTCGAGAGCTTGAGAGAGTCAGTTCAGCTAAGTCCAAAACGCTACGTGTTCAAGCGAAGTCAGTCCCTCGGTATATCCCGTGAGACTTGCAGGAGAGTACTAATAATGGATGTAAAGGCCTACCCATACAGAATACAGACAAGGTAGACCCGTACAGCCTCAGACAAGGAGCAGAGAAAGGCTATGACAGTCAAGATACTGGAGAAGATTTAGGGACCCTAACTTTCCTTAACCTCCTTTGGACCTCAGATGAAGCTCACTTCCATCTTGAAGGAAAGGTAAACTCGAAGACAAATGTCTTCTGGGGGACCTACAGACAAAACGAGGTAGCCACAAAGCCCCTTTACTTCCCTAAGGGCACGTTATAGACTGAAATCTCAGCCAAAGTCATCATCGAACCATTCCTTTTCGAATAATCTGGCGCGCCATTGACAGTCAGCAAGAAGCGGTATGTTGAGGTCCTCAAAACCTTCAAGAGAGAGCTTCAGACCCTGTTCCCGTCGTTTATGGGGAAGCTCTGATTCCAGTAAGATGGAGCAAGCTATCACACTACAAACATGTCCAGAGATTGGCTGAGAGAGAACTTTGGTGGGCGTGTGATCAGTCTCAAGACTAATTTTGAGTGTGCACCTCACAGCCCAGACCTTAGCCCTGCGGATTTCTTTCTCTGGGGCTACGTTAAAGGCAGAGTGTAGACAGGGAGACTCAGTACCATCACAAACTCAAGGAAGCCATCAGGGAGGAGATTAGAGCCATTAGTCGGTCGTTTGTAAGGACGTCATGGACAACTTTGTGCTGCGCCTCGAGAAATGCACAAACCTAAATGGAGGTCATCTCGAACACGTGCTCTAGAATAAAGAAGAAAATTCCAAAGACTCTCATTTTTTAATATGATGTTTTTAAATACAATAAACTTTGTTATCACCAAAGTTTCATTCAATCCTTGCAGAAAATTAAGAAATGAGGCATATCGAAAGTTGGGGCCCGTTTTTAGGGGGGGTCACCCTATACTAAAGCACAATTCTAAAGGTAAAAATATAACATTGATAGTTTTACCTTTGAAAAGGACAAATTAGCATTTAAATAATTTCTAAAATTAGAGTTTAGATTTATAGTAAAAAAGACAGGTTTTAAAAAAATTTAAATTAGTTAGTGACTGCAAAAAATTACTTAAATTTCATAAGTAGGATTAGTAGTCTAATATTTATAGTGAACTACAAGGGACGGTCAATAAGTTTTGCAATTCGGATATAAGGAAACGAGATGTGAGGAAAAGTGTTTTATTATTTTTCAATATAACTACCCTCGACTTCAATGCACTTGCGCTACTTGTCCCTGAGGCTTCGAATTCCCGACAACCAGAAATCTCCCGACTGCTGTTCAATCCACTCCTAAACGACGAGCTGGACATCTTCAACGTCCCCAAACCGGCGTCCACGCAGTGCAGCCATGAGCTGGCGGAATAAAAAGTAGTCGCTAGGGGCTAAATCTGGACTGTAGGGGGGATCGTTGAGCAACTCGATTCAGCACTCGCGCAGGGCAGCTTGTGCAACTCTGGCCTTGTGGACAGGGGCATTGTCATGGAGGAGCAGGACACCGCGTTTCAACTTGCCGCGACGCTTCTGATGGATGCACTTCTTCAACCCAGCCTGTTCCTCGGCGTAATATTGGCCTGTGATGGTCGTTCCACGAGGCGCATAGTCCACCATCAACACTTTCTCAGAATCCCAGAAGATGGTGGCTATGATCTTCCGGACTGAGGGTTAGGTCCGGAACTTGATGGGGGTCGGAAAGCCCCTGTGCTTCCAGGCCATGCTTTCGAGCTTGGTCTTGGGATCCCAGTGATGGGCCCATGTTTCATCACCTGTCACTATGCGTGACTCGAATCTCGCCGGGTCTCGGTTGTACAGGAGCAGCAGCTTCTCCGAACTTTGACGACGTTGAAGTCGATCATGGGGCGTGAAGTTTCGTGGTCATGGCCAAATTGTCGTGGATGATGTTGATAACACTTCCATGTGATATTCCAAGTTCTCGCTCGATTTCTTCGACCTTCACCCGTCGATTTTCGAGGATCATCCTCTCCACACGGGCCACATTGTCCTCGTTGGTCACGTCTGACGGGCGTAATCTTCAAGAGACTCACGACCATGGTGGAACTCCCTATTCCAGCGAGCAATGGTTGCATAGGAAGGGGCGGGGTCGATGTACACTGCAACCATGCGTTCATGGATTTCTTTTGCATTCTTGCCTTCCTCGGTCAAAAATTTGATCACTGCGCAGTGCTCAACCTTCTCCATTGTTGAAAAATGGGTGACTGACGATCTGCGATCAGCTACCGCTTCTTAAATAGACGAGGCAGGAGCGTGCGGCTGCAGGTCCTGACTTGTCATAACTTGTCCTAACACCCCAACAAACAGCTATCCCCCTTCCTCTGTTTTGCCTACCGATTCGCAAAACCTATCGACCGCCCCTCGTATTTAAAAAAATATTATTAAACGATATACTAAGCACTATTGACTTTCAAACGCAACATTTTAATTTAGTTAAGTAGGAGGGGAACCGACGACAAATCACTATTGAAGTCTGGGTTGAGCCGTTTAATATATAATGTTTCCAAGATTCAAAGTGTAATCGAACATTTATGTGAATTTAAAATTTCAAAATCTTCTATATAAATTTCACCTTTACATTTTATTGTGTGGTCTCTGATCGCTGAATTTTTTTAGTTGGAAGTATTTTGCCAGTTCGATTACTTATGCCCATAGGAGACGAAAATCTTGCCTTCAAAGTTCTCACGGAGCTTCCAATCTATTTGCCATGGGAACACCCGAGACATTTAAATAAGTATATTATTGAACTCCTAAGACTCTTTGGAACCATATCCTTTATTTTAAAGAAAGATTTTATATTTATTTTGTTTATAAAGGCAATTTGAAATTTTATTTAACAAAAATATTTCTTCAACAATGTGTGTGATTTTCAGTTTAGTACTTTATTATAAATACCCAGCTCTGGCATGATCAAGTAATGTCTGTCTTTTGCCACCGTTATTTCCGGGTGATAAGGTTGGTAAACTCCACTTAAAAATGTTCGGATTGATTTTACAACAGTATTTAGAGGAAAACCATTGTTTAAAAAGATGGATTTGAGGTGTTGGAATTCTTCATCTATTTAAATATAAGATGATCAAAGATTGTATGCGCGGTGAATAAGGGTCTTAATGGACGAGATTTTATATTTCAAATCAAAGTTACTAAAAATGTTTTACCCTAACATCGTATTAGTGGGTTTCCTCTAAACTGATCTTTCTCTACTATTTTGATTTTACTTTATTAAAATATCTAAAAAGGAGAGGGTGTTATCACTTTCAGTTTCGATTGTTTAAAATATTAAGAAATTCTAAAACTTGATCATGTCGTTTCCGCGCCTGTATAGACCCAATACAGGGAAAAAGAAGGCGTTAAACTTTCTTTAAAAACTGACTAAAATTGTACTTCGTCTATTTTTATTCTTTGCGTGTTCGGTTTATTACATTTTCAACCTTGTGTTAATAACTTAATTAATACTTGATTTACCTTTTGAAAATTATGATATTTTGGTGATATGGAATGTAATAATTAAAAAAAACAAAAAAACAAATTCTCGTCCACGAAGACAACAAAGAGATATTGCGCCTAAGAATGGAAATGTGAGTCTCTTGTTCGGTTTAGCGATACCTCGTTCAGTATCGAAGGTCTTTGTCAATTAATAAGAGAATTTCCTGGAAGCAAATAACCCCGCAGAAACTTATTAAGCATTGAGGTTTTTAGACTCGATACATAATCGTATTTGAGAGAAAATCAGGTCGTATAAGGTTCGTCAGAAAATAGAAATGAAAATTTGAAATAGAAATTTAGTTGTGTTAGGAAAGATGGAGGGGCGTACAACAAAAGACAGGTGCTCTTGTAGAAGAGGGATAATGAAAGCATTCGCTAAGGGTATTGGCAGAAAGTTAAAGCTGCTTTCTAAGCTTATGAGGCTGAATTCCAACACGGGTTTTTTATGATGTGGTGTAAAACAAACGCTTTAATACATGTGGTTGTGAGCCAACTTCATATTCTTATCCGGCCATTTCTGGCAAGGGACCTTAAAACACTTCACACCCTTATCATAACATCTAATGTAACCTTCTGAGACAGCATTACTATTTTATATTTGTCCTACAGGAGATGCACCTTCAAATGTCCCCTTTGCAGTTGTAATAAAACAGCTCGCTTTAGAAGACTCATGTTTAGAGCACTGACCTTTTGTGCTGTTTTGATTAACATGAAATTTTTTTCCGATCATTTTGTTTTCAAATGCTTTTTTCTAGCCCATCTATTTAGTAGACAATATTATAAATAGGTTTCATGTGGCGAAAAAGAAGTAAAAAATGTTGCCAGTTCAATTTTCTAATGCATTTACGAATACAAATTGAAAGAGTAGAAGAAACCGGTGGAATTTCTTTTCACCAGATACTTCAAAAGACTTTAAAAGCTCCAAAACCTCATAAAATGTAAAACTAAATGGATTCCAGGCGATAAATTTCAGCCCAAATCTTCTTTCCAGCAGTCCTTAATGAGATCTCATGTTTGAAAGTGAAGGTAGAGTTCACGACCTCTTTCTACTTCCCGCGTGTCTTTATAAAGCATCTTTGATTTTTTGGGGGGGTATTCGTAAATGTACTCCCTCAACTTCATCACTTCACACAAAAGAAGTTTGCTCGTAGTTTTCGACAACCGCGAGCAACTCTCCGAATTTTTTCTATTTCAATTTATTTTATTCTTTTATTAATTGCGTGTGACTCTGGATTCAAAAAACCCGCAGAAAAAATAAATGTAATATTCCAACGCAAGATTTTATATAATGGCGAAAGCGCTCGGATTCGTATTTTCTTTCTACTGCGGGTAATTTATTATTTTATATATCCTAATTCACGATGATTTCCGCTTCCGTCCTCGTTTCACTTATTTTTGTCTACATAGGATAGATTCGTGGGGAGCCTTAAATTACAATTAGCTCTTAACACACATATATCAAGTTGTCACATATAGAATGTTCGGTTTAGTTTTTATTGAATTTCTGCAAAATTGCCATTATAAAAGGTCATTCGCAAAGTTTGTTCCGCATCTAAACAAAACAACTTGAAAACAAAAGAAATAACGCTTGCCTTGAATAGCAATTAAATGAAACATCCTCCAATGTTCCCCAGTCCGTTCGCACTTCTACATTTTCATAAGCCTGAAAATTCACTCTCTGGAAAAAGCTTCAATAATATTAATGACGTGGAATATCATTTAATTACTTTCCTTAATAAAATAAAAGAAATATTTCTACAGCGAAAGAATAATTATATAAATAAGTATCACGATGAGAATAAGTTGTAGAAAAATGGTAACTATATAATTGGTTAAATTCACTTGAAAATATTTTTATTTTAGGTCATTCCAAAAGTAACTTTGCTGTTTTTCACTTTTGTCATTATTTTACGGATAGAAATAATCAACTAAAAAGTGAACCATTTTGAATATGAATGCCGCAGGAGACGGGAAGTCAGTTATGTGCAGTAATATCAATCGCTCTAGACAATGAATTAGACCTGGGGAGATACCAATACCCCAGCCGAAAACAGGGTCTCATCCAAAAACGGTTGTCCTCTGCGTTTAGTAAGATATTAATGGTATAATCCATGTGAACTTCTTAACCCAAATCAGACTATGACTTGAGATGTTTAGATGAACCATTTACATGTTCTTTCACCGAGACAACGCGCGACCTGATATCGCGAGAGATACAAAAAATGTAAATGCAAAGAATGGGAACTAAGTCATCATCCGCACTCACCTGGCTCAGCCCCCATCAGATTATTATCTTTTTAGGCGTTTAGTGAATCACCTGAAGAGAATGAAGATGCCAACGATTGGTGTCGAAACAACATTAAAAGAACTTTTTCAAATCAAAGTCAAACGATTTTTAAAACATGGTATTAAAAAGTCAGTATAAAGAGGGATAATATTGGTAGAAACTTGTTTCTTAATTTGTGTGAAACCACTTGTCGTATTTCTCTTTCTATACATTTTAAAGTTTTTTTACCGTGTCATTTGAGACAATTCTTTCTAGGTAAAGCATTATGTCAAAAGACCGTCTCTGATCAACCCTCTGTGCTAGACACAATTTGTTACCAAGGGAAAAAAACAAACAAACAGTGTCGGTAGCGATCGGACGTGTTTTCGGAGAGCTCTCTATTCAGTGACTTTTTTTCATTTTTGATATTTCGGTATAATATATTTAAGTTCGGGAAGATAATTAACTTTGAGTATTAGACATAATACTAAAGTAATTTTGAATTATATTTTGAAAAGTTTCTCAATATGGGTGTTGCTTTAGATGATGTGAGTGTGCCTTTTGATGTAAGCTGTGTGTATGTAGTTTGTGATTTTTGTGGTGTTAAAAGAAGTGCAAATGTATCTGAATGCCCGGTTTGTTATGTGACTAGTGCAAATGGGCGTTGGCAGAGGAGGAAAGTTGGTTGCATGATGAGTGCAAGTGATTAAGTGAGTTGGTGAATGAAGTGAGAAGGGATGCGAGTGTACGCATGAGGAATGTGGCTGGGACCAGGAGGGTGGAAGATAGGCCTGGAGAGAGAGAAGAGACTGATGTGAGTAAAGATGAATGGTGGGTGAATAGGGATAGAATAGATAGGTTAGTTCAGGGACATGGAACCTGTTAGGTTGAATATCAGATTCGATGCCCTGAGAGAGGAAGAGGTTGAAAGTGATTTGTCTGATGTGGTTGTGGCAGAAAGTGAAATAAGTGGTCATTTGAATGAGAACAGGAGGGAGGGTAATGCTACGCCTAGGGGAACTAGGAGGATGACTGAGGTTTTTGTGATGGGTGAATCTCAGATTAGATATTTAGATACGAAGTTGAGTGCAAGCAAATGGAAGGGAGTGAGAGTTTGTTTGCCGGGTGCTGGTGTAAATGATGTGACTGAGGGCTATGATAGTCTGGTGCCTGGATGTGAGAGGGATGCAGTTGTTACTACGCATGTGGGAGTAAATGATGTAAAGGTGGGTTCATGTGGGTTACGAGAGGGGTACAAAAGGTTAGTTGAAAGGATGAGTGAAAGTAGAGTGAAAGGCGCTGTTTCGGGTGTGCTTCCGAGATTGGATGTGGGGGTGGAATGGTTGTCTCGTGCAATTGGACTGAATGAGTATGTAAAAAACCTGTATGAGGAGTCAGGATTAGTGTTTGTAGATGTTTGGAATGGGTTTATGGGAATAAGTCATTGTATGCATTGGATGGACTCCATCTAAGCCGGGCTGGGGTTGACGTGTTGTAGCAGGAGTTAGATAGTGTCGTTGGGTCTTTGCAGGCGGGAAACTAGTTACTGATAGTGGTCAGGGAAATATTAGAGTACAGGGTGGGGCAGGAAAAGGAAATAGATGCAGAGGAGATAGGGTGAAAGGTATACATTCTAAAAGAGGTGCTTCAGGGACAGGAGGGCTGAGTTGTCTTTATACCAATGCTCTTAGTCTTAGAAATAAGAAAGATGAGTTATTTAGTTATATTATTGATGAAGATATAGATATAATATGCGTAATAGAATAATGGATTAATGAAAATAAATTTAATGACGACGTGAGTGAATTTGAACTACAGCGTTATGATATGTACATTAGTCAAAGGAGATATAGGACGGGTGGTGGGTTGATGATTTATATCAGAAATAGCATTTCTTCAAATCTAAATAATTCTATAAAGCAAGAAGAAGTTGAGTTACTGTGGATAGATATTAGGGTCAGTAAAAATACGATAATACATTTGGGAGCCTTTTACAAACCACTCGGAGAGACAGACTGTATTGATGAGCTAATGATCAGCTAAATAAAGAAAAAATGTGAAGTAGACTGGGAAAATATGATAGGAAGGGATAGAGCAAGTTGTAAGTTTATAGAATGCTTTGAAGATAATTCTTTGACTCAATTTGTTAATAAGCCAACAAGGGGTACCAATATCTTAGGTCTGGTTCTTTGAAATGATGATCAATTGGTTCAGGAATTGACTGTTGGAGAAGCATTGGTAAATAGTGATCATCAGATGGTTCGTTTTAACTTGGGAATAGTGAAAAGTATAAGATCAACAAACTCAACAAAAACTCAAAATTTTTATAGTAGAGATTACGATAAATTGCGAAACTTGCTAAATCAGATTAGGTGGGATATAGAATTCAGGGGAAAGAATATTTATGAGATGTGGGACACTTTTAAGACTAAAATAAACATAGTCCAGGAGCAGTGTATTCCATGAAAGCTATTAGGAAGAAATGTAAGAAGCCGTTGTTGTGGAATCGGGAGATAGCTAGGAAGATTTCTGAGAATAAAAGGGCATACCATAGATTACAGAAAGTACTTTTGAGAATTTAAATCATTATAGGTCGACCAGAAATGAGCTAAATAAGATTATTAAGTAGATCAAAAGGGCAGCAGAAATTAATTAAGCTCAAAATAATAATACAGATCCAAGAAAATCCTTTAGCCATTATAGAATTAATGACAAATCTAACAGTGATAAAATTGGGCTTATTAGATATAAAGGGGTTTTGAAAGAATCTGATGAGGAAATAGTAGATGTTCTTTCTTAATGATCATTTTTCTTTAGTATTTACACAAGAGAATCAAGATAGATTAATTGATGATAATTCTTGGTCAAGGGAAGTAGTGTTGAATACCGTTAATGTTAACAGGGAAATAATTAAAGTGCTTATATTGTAGTTAAATACTAGTAAGTCATCTGCCCGGGACATTATTCATTCTAGGTTACTCAAAGAAGTTGTAGATAGTATTCCAATAGCTCTTGAGGAGATATATCCTAGATCACTAGAGTTTGGAAAAATACCTAATGATTGGAAATTAGCGAATGTAGTGCCAATTTTTGAAAAGTGAAGTAAAGAGGACCCAAATAACTTTAGGCCAGTAAGCTTAACTTCTATTGTTTGTAATATTCTTGAGAAAATAGTTAAGAAGGGGATTTTTTGACCATCTAGAGTGTGGTAGGTTAATAAATGATGCTCAGCATAGGTTTAGAAGAGGTAGATCGTGCTAGAAAATATTTGTTCACCAATAGAGTGATAGATTACTGGAATAGTTTGCCATCGGAGACGGTAGACAGTCCAAACTTGAATGTATTCAAACGCAGATTAGATGATTATATGGGAGAGAGGGTTAACTTTGGGGGGTATTCTGCACTCATTCCTGTGGATGCATTTTTTTATTATTGTATATTATGATTGATTTGGATTTGGACGAGTCTTGATGATGATGTTTTTGTTTTTGACACATTCCTGTGTATGGTTCGATTTGTATATTGTAAATGCATGATCTGACACAATCCTATGGATACATTTTGTGGGTGGGTTTTGACAGATGTGGATGACCTTTGATAGGTCCTTGTGGCTTTTGTCATCCGTGAAATTATGTTATGTTATGTTATGGAGCTCAATGAATCATACGAAGGAATAGGGACAATCGGTTTGTTCTTTCCTCAACACTTAGCTTCTACTTCATCTTCTTCTTTTAGAGGTTTAGGTGAACAAGGTTAAAGCAAAAAATAACATCAGGGAGTTACTCTAGGATTATATGGTTGTGTGAGCCTATAATTGAAATACCATGGAAGTAAGGGAAGAACTAAACATTCGGTATCACTTTAACTTCCATTTTATAAAAATATTAATGCCAATTAATGACTCTTATGAGCTATTTTTAAACATAAGTATGAGATTTCATGACTAGGAATTATTTAAACTTTTGTTTCTAAAAATAATTTAATGCTATAAATGAATAACCTTCTATTTATAGTAGTTTTATAAAAAAAAACAGCTTCGCAACTCCCCTCCCCCCCCTACGGGGGGAGCTGCGCTTGGCTACTAAGATTAAAATTTAAAAGTAGCCATGGTTAAATTTTTATAAATTTTCTGAACTTTGCCAATTATAATAATTTTAAAAAGGAACTCTAAACTAAATTTCCTCCCTTTCAAAATATCACGTTGCTAAAATATAGTTATAAAAGATATATAAAAATAAATTTTCTAAACTTCATCATTTATAATTCTTTGGATTTTGAAAATTTCACAAAATTTCGATATTTATATTTATTTCTAAACTTCACCATTTTGTTTTATGATATTATAAAATAATTATTAAAATGAATAACTTTGATAAAAAAACATAAGTCATAACCAAACTAAAATTCAATTATTATTCAAATACTCAAAAAATCCCCTTCTTAAACTATAGAGTTAGTGATGATGATGATCATCATCATGACAATTACCTTAATTACCTTGCACCTTACAAAAACAATTGTGTTCCGAAGTTTCGTTTTTATCGAGCTTTTATGTGAAGTAGCATTTTACTGCAAACGAATGGTGTTTCTCAGCATAAGACGTGAAATAAATATAAAAAAAACGCGCTACCTACGAAGAAAGACTATAAAGCAAATGAAAAACAAAATAAAGCTAAAACCTGAAGGAAGATCGATATGAATGAGAACGTTAAGTGCGTGATATAGATTGCAGAAACATCTGACCTTGACGTGCTAATGATGTGGAATAAATAATATACGAGAGAGAATAGAAAAGTATTCAATTGTTCCAAATTTGTATATTCTTTATTATGTTTGACTGCAATGTATTTTTTCGAGCTTAAAACTCGGTAACCAAGATCAACGGAAATATCCCATAATAATTTATTTCCATCCACACAATTCCTCACGAGGAGGCAAATTCATGTTAATCTTTATTATGTTGATAATAAATGCAGTATTTCAATATATTTTGAGTGATTCATTTGGGGATAGGAGATAAAAGTGCGAATTTTGCTGAAGAATACTAAAAACTAGTTACTTAATAATTTAGAGAAATAAATAGTGTTAAAATTATTTACGCATCAGGCAACGAAAATGATTTAAAAGGTCAAAAAGAACTAAAGATATTTTCCCGGTTAATTAATAATTGACTTCAGAATTATAAATTTATATATTAAATACATATTCATCGATAGTAAAACTGATTTAATGTACTTTATTCAGTTAGAAAATCTTAACTGTTTTTTTATGTTCGTAAAAAATACCTTACGCAGTCAAGAGAGCTAAAAAGTAGTTTAGTTGAAATTTCTTATATGGCGACGTCTGGTAACTATCTGACGAAAGTCACCCTTTTTTATCAGAATGTATCGGTCAGCGGCAAAGTTCAGTTATTCGTCATTAAGTAGTGGAGAAGATGAAGAGATTTGTGTGGATTTTGACAATGAGAACGTGTTCTTTTGTGAAAAACCACCGAGGAAAAATAATGACGAAACACCCGCTGACTACTATTGCGAGGGAGACTGTTTTAGTGAAGGAAAAGTGTCCTTTGAAGAGCAATATTCCTTCGATCAGAAGAAAGCTTTGGCAGAGCTGCTGGAGAAGAGAAGTCGATTTGCCGTCCTACGCCGACGGATAGAGGATTACTTCGACGAACTTCGACGGGACAAGAAAAAAGGTAGTAAACATCACTTTATATTAGAACGTGATTTTGATGTTGCAGTAGATTTGCCACCTTCCTGACCTTACACGCTTTAACTGCATAGCTGCAGGAAATGATTTGATCCCTTTCTTCTCACTACAACATGCTATATCTTAGCGTTATGGCACTAATATTCATCACAACTTTAGAACAGTATTGCACCGTTCTCTCTGTCCTTCTACACAAAAATGGAAAATGAGGTTATGGACTGTATACGACTTAAAAGGACTATTATATTGAATTCATAAATATTTTATACTTTTACATGCTCTAACCTCGTAAATAATTACTAATATTTTCGATTGGATACCTAACTATTTTAAAATGTGTCTAATATAGATTTACTTGTATTGCATTTAGCTTAATAAATATAAAACTTAACTTAACAATATAAGTAAAAAAGCAGCAAATACCACATGATTAACATTAAAAACTTGTTTTGGTGACAGTGAAGTATCAACAGCCGAAAGATGAACAACTACAAAGAGAAACCTTGCTTGCTTCCTTACCTGATGGATTACCGTCAAATGTTTACGAAAATACACCTTAATTGGCTCTATTAAAACAGTACACAAGAGTCATGTTAACAGGTAAAAGATATACACTGGCCTAATAACTGCGGCTGTACAAAGGGATGATAAGCATGTAAATAATCTCGGTAGAGGCAATTAGATGTGGCTTAAATTTTGAGCAGATAAAAAAGAGGTAAAAGTTAATTTGAATTATACATACTTTCTTGAAAGGATAACTTCTGAAAAGGTTATCGAAATATAAGTAAGGTTTAGGACTATTTCTGTCATGTTATAAAACTGAAACATGATAATAGGTGTAGGCATTCATATGGCAAAATAATCTCATTTTAATAATTTTTTAGCGGATTTTGAGACTTAATTATTTGCCAATATACGTAAGATTTGTGTTCTTACCTAAATAAAGGTTTTGGAGGTAGCACATAATTGGAAGCAAAATAAGTATATACAAATACTTGTTCAATTATCGGTTGTCAAGAATTCAACTTACGTTTATTTAATTGTATTAATTAATCAAATTGACTCTTGTTATTTTCAGATATTTATTGTTCATGGAAGTTGTACTAATCACTAATACTCACTTCTGAATCTATTAATTGGCCAACCAATTGAATAGATTCCCAATTTAAAGCATATTGAAGTCGTTATAAATTAATGTAAATACACGCTCATGTTAGCAGTAGTAATCTCCTCTGATAGTCTCTTTGTCATCATAGTTGCGCTTCAAAGTAGCATGTCTCGGCACGAAGTTTTGATGGTCATATTACTTTTGAAATAAGGGGCTACACATCGTTAATTAAAAAAAAACGTCCATGTGTGATAAAGAGAGGACGAAAACACTCGTGCGAGGAACTCAAGCACTCAAGCGATAGGTTTAAAGCTTACTTATGACTGGCATTATGTGAATGCGAGTGCATCTGCGTAGACGTTAAAACCTATGGTTAATAGGAACTTCGCAAGATGGGTCGTAAAACAGCTCGAGATGCCAAAAAATGATTTAAGACAGCCTCACGCCCAGCAGAAAAAAGAAATGGATGGCGAGGACTCGTGCAAAGTTATTTTCTTTGATAAACACCATTCTTCCTTTTTTATGATTTTTCAAAGATCTGTTATTCAGAGAACAAATGAGAGCTCCATGACGAGTTCAGCATCGTCAAATGTGAGGCATCCTAAAGCCTTACGCGCCGGACAGTGCGGCGTCGCTACTTTCCATCGAAATTGATTATATCTGATTCTTTACAATTTTAGGTCAGGGAATAAATAACATGTGAAGAAATAATATCAAAATGTTCTGTAAATGGAGGTGGAATGGTATGCACTCCTCCACATGTCAGCTCTAGTATGCTGGCCAAGCTACACCTGACACCCAACTTGGAGAACCCACACCTTAGTGGAGGGCATGCCATTCCTAACACGGATTTTGAAGTTCAATTCCAATGGATAAACCGATGATCCTTTATGGACACATGTTCAAGGCCAAAACTACCAAGAATAAAATCAACCACGAAGAATCATTAGTGAAGTGTATCCCGAGAGTGCACTCGATAGTTTATCGGGGCCAGTACTATGATATTGAAGTTAACGAAGGAGTGTAAAAGATGTGCATTGCAATAAACTCAGGATCAATTGTCATAGACAGAAGAATATATTGGAATAAAGTTAAGGAACACTAACAAAATACAATTACATACACTAATAAAGTGTGTATGGAGATTATATGCAAATATTGAAAATGGCTAGAGGTCTCTTAAAATAGTTGCACTAACCCTTCTTCATGTAGTTTAGAAAATCATTTAGCAACAGTGCAATTGTTGTTTGATGGACTATTTTACAGTCAAGAGATCATTTGCAGATTTATGATTACTAAGGAAAAAATAATATATATATATATATATATATATATATATATATATATATATATATATATATATATATCTCAAAGTAGCACGAGAGAATGATGGAAATGAATCCATTAAACCACATTGAAAGAGAAAACGGAATAATTTTTCCATGCAGTAATATTTTTATTACCTTTTTTCGAAAAATCCGTGCAGGAAGGCGGTTCGAACCAGGCACACTGAGGCAGCGAGCACCGCCAGCTGGCGAAAGTGTTCCTATAAAGCTATTCTATTCAGGAAATTTTTTGGTTCTCTGCGTAGCGTAGTGTACTAACGGCATACTTTTAACTGTGATCAAAGCGGTGCTCGCTGCCTCAGTGTGCCTGGTTCGAATCGCTTCCCTGCACGGATTTTTTCGAAAAAAGGTAATAAAAATATTACTGCAAGGAAAAATTATTCCGTTTTCTCTTTCAATGTGGTTTAATGGATATATATATATATATATATATATATATAAATCTTATAATAACAAAGTATAACAATTTGAAGAAACTTATATCGAGCAATTTTAAAAAATAAAATGAAAGGAAACTAGAAGAGACATAATTTTAAATAAGAACTGTTCAAGAACTAGTGGGTAAAGGATTCCTTCTTCCTCACCGCTTGTTGTCTACTGCTGAAGACCAAGTTCTACTGAAATCTGCAGAAACATTATTTGCAGCGTATGCGATTGCTTCCTAAAGGTCTTCAGAATGATCAACAAGTTTTTTATTTGAATTAGGTCGCAAATGTTGGGAGAGTAGTCCATCATTGAGTCTTCTACACATCCTTTCGACACTAACTAATTCTTACAGAATTTGTAATCCTGACTATTGGCCTTATCCTGCCTAGAGCCAAGTGACCTCATCGTCATCATCGCTTGCTTTCTCTTTAACTAAGGTAGGTAATTTCTCTCCAGGAACTCGTAGTACTCAATTTTGAAGCCATCATTCACTTTAAAAGGTCTATAGGCTTGTCTCTAACAATTGCAGCCCGAATCCCCAATCTTCTGTGTGTGTTGTCCTTGCATAGTGCAATTCATCAGATTTCCATTGCTAAAGGCAGTTTTCATGTACATATATCTTAGCTTAATACGTACATGTTTCTTTGTGTGTTTGGTTACGAACTACTTTTTAGTCTTATTCCTAACGGTATAATTTTGCTGATAGCTTTTCACTTTGTTTCTCTGGAGCCGAAAGGAGTCCCAACTCTTTATAAAGATGATTTTGCTGCTAGCATGATGGTTTTTAGCCACTTCTCTTTTGATTTGAGAAAGATCTTTCTTCGTTGAATAGCATTTTCTCCGAGTTCAATGATCAAACTTCGATTCTTTTGAAATTCGCAGAAATGATTTTCTCTTACCTAATTCTTTCAAGATATAATTCTTCTCTTCTTGGGAAAGTTTCTGTTTCTTGGCCATTTTATCAGATAATAAATACTTCTGTCAAAAGATGCCTGGACGGTCATTAAAATGACATTTCAGAAAATTGCTTAAAAGAATGTAATACTTGAGTTAGATTGTTTTATTTCCTAAATAGTGTTTATTACATTTATAGAATTAGCTGATAAAAAAGGGCTTCGTAAATATTTTATATAAAGTGATGGACACGTTAAAGAGGTAATGCACATAATCTCTCGGCACTCCATAACAAACCTCGTAAAAGCTAGATACTGAGTAGGTAGGGATCCTTTTACAGGGTGCGAGGGGGGGGGGGTAATTTTCGCTTTTACCGACTTTTAGTTCCAGCATGCATGTTGTCTGGCGTCTGTTTCCTCTTCTCCCTATAATAGTGGATTTAGTTCTGCATCATCTGTAAAGGAAGTATTATCATGACTGAATTCAATCCTCCCCAAATTTCTAAAAGTCAAGCTGTGTTACTTGGTATTCTCGCCACAAGCTCAGATACGAAAAACTCCAAGTGATTAGCGGCCAATCTGAAGAAAGTGCAGAGGATCAGAAAAGAGTTTGGTGAGTCACGCTGTATTTTGAGGCTCAATTATTCGGAACCCCCACTCCAAGTGTTTAGTTTCTCTACTCTACTACTCGCACAAGATTAAAAAGGGCCAACCTCTATCGTATCGCAGTAGATGAAGGAAAAGCGTCAAGAACGTGCTGCGAAGCTTGTGAACAAACTGAAACATCTCCTCAAACTTGACATGCTTTATTCTTCTCAGACAAGAAAAATCTGCCAGGACCAGGTGATGGTGAGCTCGTCAAACAATTGGTGGTTTCGTGTGTCCTCCAAAAATGTACCGAGAGTCACGAAGATCAAGATCCCAATTCATATCATTGGGTTTGGGGTCATCAGAAGCTAAGGCCACGTTATGCCCTAGTTTATCTTGTCCGAGACCCGCAGAGTCAATACAGATGTCTACATCAAGTGCCTGGAAGAGTTGTTGTTGCACTAAACCCAAGAGTTGACCGCTGGAAGGCCGTATGGGTTGCAGCAGGACATGGCACCCAGACATGACTGTCAAACAATTTCTTTGACCACATGACTCTGAACATTTGGCCTCCCAACTACCCCGACTACAACCTCCTGGACTATTATGTGTGGAGAGTGGTTGAGGGAAAGAACAAGTCCCCGTGTAACACCAAGGTGGAGCTTAGGCTAAAAATCACCACATTTTTCACCCAGTTAAACAGGGAGAACGTCAAAAAGGGCTTGAGGAGGTTCCAACGCTGCCTGTAATCCATGGTTGAGGCCGACGACGATTCCATTGAATAAAATGGATAGTACATCAATCCTTCAAGTCTTTAACATTTAACTTTGGTAAATATATGTGTACAAATGAACTGTGTTATTTTCTTTTGTATTGAAGTCAGGCAACAAGTTACCTACTCCACCTTGTAAACTCTAGGATAGGTAAGTAAAAATATTAAGAAAAATTATATTTATTAGGAACACGAAACCATTCGAGCAGGTATTTTGGGTTGCTTTCGATTGGCATTCGTGACTGTTTCAAAATCTAGGAATTGCAGCGTTAAATATAATATTTTGTAGCATGAAAACTAGGCATTCAACCAACAGTTAACCACTACAAGAGTGGATTTAGAGGAGAAATAAGTAGACAAGACCAACAAAACGTCTGCTGTGAGACCATCTTCGATACGAGATCTAACTTGGACCCAAATCAGCACGAGGATACATGGGTCATGTGGTGGAGATGAACATCGGGATCGCAGAACTCGAAAGAAGGCCATAAGATTTTGAAGCGGAAATTGGCCATTTGAAATGGACCCGTGTAGGGAGACAGAAAAGCATTACTGACCATGAAGCATTTGGCCATTTGCTATTGTAGTCCAGAAAAAGAGAAATAAATATTCCAAGCGAATTAATTTTATTACCTCAATGTCTTATTTCAAAATCGTTGCAGCCCATTAACGCCCGAGCTCTGCCGTCGAAGTACAACATACTTTGAACGATCCCCTCATGGATTTTTTTTATAATTACCCTCTGATATGTTAACAGGTGTATATCTGAGGTGAGGGGCAATGCCTTTGTCTCAGTTTGAACCCTGATTGAAGGAGATGTTTACAGCACAAAGAACACTATCGCTATGAAGGACGCGCTTAGCTTAAAATATAATGATGAGTTCTTTATTACGCACTGATCTCACATTGTGGCATAGCTTTAACTTCTAAAATCTTTGTTTCTAAAACTTATGTAAACACATGCCTTAATCTTTACCTATCTGAGTCATGGGGAAAATGTAATAACATCTGTATCTGTTTTGTACTTAACGACGGATGGTTTGATAAAATCAATTAAGTTGTTTTTGTCTCTAACATAAGATTTAAAATCTAAATTATGAAGCCTAAAATAAGATAACAAATGATAATTTAAAACGAGCAAAGTATCGTATTAAAGCAGGTAATATTATTTTTAATTTATTCAAGGCAGTATCATTATTTTGAATGCAAAATTCATTCTTGCATGAATACTTTCTCTATAAAATAAAAATTGCCTCAACTTCTTTCCACTGTGAACAGAATAAAAAAATACTCTTTCTAACCTTCTTTAATATAATAAATAATGGGATTATTTCCATTTAGTATTATTAAAAATATAACTTTAATATAATTGTATAAGTGAAACAGAAATATAACATTGCCGCCAACAACAAATGGAGAGGGAGGATAAAAAAAAATCGGAGTTGTTTGTGCGTAGTTCATAGACTACGCCTCGCCTGATTTGTAGCAGCTCCCTGCAGACGACGAGATCTTTGATGCACCTTTTCTCGGAAAATCGAACCTGGTACTTTGGCCTGAGAATCTAACGTTTTATCCATTATGCTATCGAGATGAAAAAAAATATATATTCCGCAGCTAAAGTAGTTTTATATTAAATGTGTACAGATATGCCATGCTAACTATCTATTTTCGACTAGTCATACCCAACTCGCTAGTAATTTTATTAGCTACGAAGAGAAAAATAATTGGATAAAAAACAAACAATCTTTTCAAATGGTTATATGAGTTACTATTGAAAGCAGAGATCGACAGACGCTCTTGGATTGCTATTTACGATAAGGTAACTAAAAATCGCTTGAACGAAAAGTATTTGGTATTAAAGATACACTAGTTATTTCAACCTGGCTTTCGGTGTTACTAAAGACTACTTAAACAAAGAAACAATATAATCGTACTTTGAAATACTAATTGATAACTCTGCGAAGGCAAAAAACAATTCTGTATCTAAAATTCATTTTCTTACCTAAAGGTATAAACGTAGCGAGACATAAATTACTGGAAACAAATAGCAGCCCCACCATCTGTATACCAACAATTGCTTCTTTGTAACTTTTTTATTCCAAACCGTTAGGAAGTACATAATATAAATATTCTAATTTTACTGTCAATCAGGTTCGAAAGTTCATGCAGTTTTTTTAATGTTTGTATAAGTATTCCTAAATGCATTTGAGTCTTTAAATCACAACAATTGGTAATCAAAAGTATGTTGTGAAAGTGACTTTTGTAAGAACTAAACTGAGAATCAAAAGAACACAAACGATTTACTGGATAATTACACCATCTGGTGGGGAGGTATTCACAACAGCAACTAAACGGAGCATATAGGTTTTAAGATAGAAGTAAGCCCTATTAAAATGCACTTCCTGCAAGACGGACGGAAAGCATTAATGAGGATGCATAAAATTTTGCAATAAATGAAATAGACTAAAGACCTTTTAGATGAATGCATTACAGGTCAACACCAAGAACAAAACCAAATGTTTGCTTCTTTACCATATCAGAAAAATAGATGCTCGTCTTAGAAACTAAATAGTTTCCGGAGACCATCATAAATATTTCGGGCATCAGTTATTTTTTTATTCTTTAAAATATTTTTCAATATATATATATACATGCTTTGTTAAAGACGAGGTTGTATTTTGATTTTATCAATTTTATTTTGGAACGTTCCAACTGGCGAATGCCGTTTTTTGTATCTGGTTGGATATTAAAGATCAGTTGAGGAAGATCCATTTTATTTTAAGTCTTCGTTATTGTTGAAGCTCCGTTGATTTTTTGTTTCCCTTGGTTTTGCCTCCTTTATCAGTGAGGTAGCTCATTGCTGGTCGTGAGCAGCAAAGAATGAAATTGATTTTCGTTCTTTGGTACTTTTATAAGTCAAAGTCAGAGTACCTTGTTCCTTTAGCAGAAAAGGTGAAGTACTTGCTCGGAACTAGTGCGTTGGGTGTTAGGTTTGGGGTCCATCTCTTTAATGAGAAGAGCCTCCAGAATCTTTAGGGGGCGAAGGTCAGGATTTCTTCTGATTGTGGTAGTGTTTTCGACCAGAGTTGCTCATTTAATTTGTACGTTATTCTTTTCTTTTTAATGTGTTTTTGTTCATATTTCTTGCAAATGCATCATTAGGCGCCGGTTGATGGTAGTTGTAGTCATACCTATATATTGATTATTTGGATGAGGTTTGTAGTCTTCATGGAGGCATTGAAATTTGTATACGACATTTGGAGCCTTTAAGATCGATTGCCTTTCACGGAGGTTGTTTTTCATTAATAAGTTTCTTACTTTTGTGGTATACAAATTCCAATGTCCCCATGAGGACTGCAAACCTCATCCAAATAATCAATATGTAGCTATAGACACTACTACCATCAGCCAGCGCCTAGCGATGCATTTGCAAGAAATATGAATAAAAACACATTACAAAGAAAAGTATAACGCACAAATTACAACAGCAACTCTGGTCGAAAATACTACCAAATCTCAAAAGAAATCATGACGTTCGCCGCCTTAAGATTCTGGAGGCTCTTCTCATTAAAAAGATGGGCCATAAAATTAACACGCAACGCACCAATTCCGAGTGAGTACTTCACCTTTTCTGCTAAAAGAACAAGGTACTCCAACTTTGACCTATAAAAGTAGCAAAGGACGAAAAACCGGGCTTTCCACCTCTCTTTTCATTTCATTCCAATTTCATTTTTCGCTGCTCACGACCATTAATGAGCTACCTCACCGGTAAAGGAGGCAAAACCAAAGGTAAACACAAATTCAACACAGCCTCAACAATAACGAAGACTTCGGTCTGAAGATGCCTTAAGAAAGGCGAAATGTCACGGCCAAAACTCACATTAGTTGTAAAAAATTAAATGGATCTTCCTCAACTGATCTTTAATATCCAACCGAATAAAAAAAAAAAACTGCATTCGCCATTTGGAACGTTCCAAAATAAAATTGCTAAAATCAAAATACAACCTGGTCTTAAACAAAACATGTATAAATGAGAAGCTGCTCCCAACATAAACTGATATATATATATATATATATATATATATATATATATATATATATATATATATATATATATATATATATATATATAGAGAGAGAGAAAGAAAGAAATTTGACGCGAATGAGCATTGAGATAGGAGTTTTTTAAAGGTAAGAGAAATGTTCATTAGAAGAACAGTGGAATCAAAGAGAGCAGAGGGCGACACATTGAAGGCAATCCTTTACTGCGAAGACAGAAATAACACCAGGGAAAAAAGTTTGAAATTCCTGGCCGGGACTCGATCCCGGGTCTGCTGATTGCCGGTCAGGTGCTCTACCGTTAAGCTACCAGGCACAGTGACTTTACCTCTCCCAAAGTGTTACTCCATTAAACCCAGTATCACCTTAAGCTAGGAACCTCCAAGGAATTTTTATACCACATTTTCTTACCCGGTCACAATTTAAAGGCTCATTATCCGTCACATACAAAGAAAGAGCAAATACAAGTTCTGCAGGTGATAACAACAACAACAGGGCTATTATTTCTATCTTCACAGTAAATGATTGCCTTTCTCTTATACTATATTGTCATATAGTCTGCAATAGAAGGTTTCTGCATCTTTCTTTGTCTTCAAAATTGTTTTGAAAGGCAGAAAATAAATATGGCGAAAGCCTTCTGGTGGTCGTTACCACCCGTAGCAGAACTTGTATTTGCGCTTTCTTTATATGTATATATATATATATATATATATATATATATATATATATATATATATATATATATCTCTCGAATTTTTTAAACAACATATATTATTTTCCGAAACTATCAACCATTAATGAACGTAAAAATAAACGATATTTCGTGTTCCCTGAACTTGGACAATTAAATAAAACTGCTCGCACCCAATTCTCAAAATTATTAAAGAATTTGTATTTGATTTGCATACGTCACTCAAGAATTTAGAATCGCTGTATGTTAATAAATTAAATGCTTCTCTCAATAATTTGCTCCGCACTATAAACAAACTTACTTCGTTGCTATTTCTCTTCAGCCTCTCACTCTTCTACTTTTGATCCCGGATGTTGAACTTTTGTGCATGTGAATTAATTATTGTGTTCATTTAATTATTTTATTTTTGTTTCGTTTTTCTGTGGTTTTAATTTATAACCTAAACTTTAGTGTTTGCATGTTTATTTCATATCCGCTGTTTACAATTTCCTTTTTTGTTTTATAGTACCCGAAGATTGGCGTGTATAGCCCAAAATGTCGTAATATATGAATCCTGTTTTACTAGTATTTACTTTCATCCCGAATATATATATATATATATATATATATATATATATATATAGTACAAGAGAAAATAAGAATTGGACGCGAATGAGCAAATGAGACAAGAAACCGGAGTTTTTTTAAAGGCAAGAGAAAGGGACATTAGAAGAATCCAGAATCAAAGGGAGCAGAGGGCGGCACCTTGAAGGCGATCCTTTACCGAGAAGACAGAAATAACGCCAGGGGAAAAAAAGTTTTGAATTCCTGGCCGTGACTCGAACCCGGGTCTGCTGATTGCCGGTCAGATGCTTTACCGCTAAGCAACCAGGTACAGTAACTATATTTCACCCAAAGCGTTACCCCATCAAACCCAGTATCTCCCTAAGCTAGGAACCTCCAAGGATTTTTTATACCACATGCTCTTACCCGCTCACAATTTAAAGACTCACTGTCCCTGTATTCTTCCTCTTGCACTATCTGTATTTATAGTCAGCTACACCAGGTTTCTGCATCTTTCTTTCTGTCTTCAAATTTATTTGAAAGACAGAAAATAAAAATGGCGTAGCCCTGTGGTAGTTGTATTATCACCCGCAGATCCTGTAGTTGCTTTCTTTGTATACATATATATATATATATATATATATATATATATATATATATATATATATATATATATATATATATATATATATATATATATATATATATGCGTAAATCGAAGCTAGAACCAGTATTCGGAACATGTATAATTTGGAACTTGGAACGTTTCGAACATTAGCTATGTTCATCTTCAGCCTATAATTCAGCAAAACAATATGATTGAGAAAGAAGCAAGCTTAGAATGTATAAAGAAATATATATGTGCATTAATAAATGACATAAAGTTTAAAGTTTGGTTAATTTGAGAGAAAATAATGCGACAATGTATTAATAAATAAATTTAGAGTTTAGTAAACTTTAGATAAAATAATACAAAAATTACAGAGAGAACAATACAAAATTTACAAAGAAAACATTGCAGTGATTATTAAAAAAACTGACAAAACCAAGTAACAAATTAAAAATTTAATGAATGAACACTTACCAACTTAAGGAAAGGACAGGAACGAAATGATTTAAAAGGTGGAACATTTAAACAGACCTAAACATGGTATAAATTTAAAATAACTGAAATTATGGGCAATCAACTATCTGTCATTGATTGAGTGGATTATTAATAAATTTGGGGTAAAAATGAATTATAATTAATTATTTCTCGTGTTCACCAAACTGCTTCAAAATATCATCAGTAAGCTGCAGAATAAACAGTGGTTTTAGAATTTTGCTCTGACTGGAACTATTTTCATAAAGAGATCTCTTATCTCAAACAATTTTGTAAATTTATTTTATTAACAGCATCATTACTCGACAGATTAATTAAAAGTTCCTAACTAAAATACATGTTATTCCTCTCGTTAAATTAAATGTACCAAAACAAAAAATGTATCTCAAAATACCCTACAATGGCTCGCTGACCAACAAACTCATCTTATACTTACAACAATTATTATCTAAAGTTTTTCCACAAATCAAATTCTGCTGTATACCAATTAATACTGTCTCTCTTAAAACCTACTTGTCTCATAAGGAGAGACCACCCTTGCTACTCAGGTCCTCGCTTGTTTATCTATTTATGTGTGCGAATTGCCAAACTCGCTAGGTAAGTAATACTACGCTACAATTGAAGATGAGGATCTGCAAGCATAAGGGGGTTTGTCACTATACAAACAGAACCATTGCCAAGTCTGAATTCTCTTCAATAAGGAATCATTTGGATTCTTGCACCTCGCCATTGTCTCGTTCCAATTTCAAGGTTTAGGGTTCAGCGGATAAATCCGTCGATCTCAACATTTTGGAACCAATATTTATTCCAATGTTAAATCCAGAATTAAATTATAGTCAGTCTTTCACACCATTTTACATTTCTTAATTCAAATATTTTAATTTTAGTTTGATTAATAAATCATTTGTACCTAAAATTTATTAATAATGCACTCAATGACCTGATAGTTAAATTTTTTTTTTAGTTGGTTGCCCATAATTTCAGTTATTTTAAATTACTATCTATTTTAGCGCTGTTTAAATATTTCACCATTTAAATCATTCGGTTCCTGTCCTTCTCTAAAGCTAGTAAGTGTTTATTCATTTATTTTTTTAATTTGTTGCTTGGTTTTGTCAGTTTTTTAATAATCATTGCAGTGTTTTCTTTGTCACTTTTGCATTGTTTTCTCTGTAATTTTGGCGTTATTTTATCTAAAATTTACCTAACTCTAAATTTATTTATTAATACATTGTCGCATTATTTGCTCTCAAATTGACCAAACTTTAAACTTTATGTCATTCATTAATGCATATAATGCATATATGCATATAATGCATATATATAAACTTTATGTCATTCATTAATGCATATATATTGCTTCTTTCTCAATCATATTGTTTTGTTGCATTATTGGCTGAAAATAAACATAACTAATGTTCGAAACGTAGCCCATAAGTCCCTACCCATCCATATATCTTATTGAATCACGGATGTCACCAGTATTGTCGCGCTCATGTACCCACGTACTTTTATTTGTGCGATCAAATGTACTCAAGTGTATATTTGCTTACAGTCGTGTATACTTTATATAGAGGTATCGTCAATGGATACACAGCAACAAAGGCTGTTCAGGAAAACGTTATCAACTAAACTTATCAAATCAACAACTATTACTATGAATTACTATTTCCAAACTTCTTAGAAGGTGCATAGTGAAAATTGTGAAAAGGTTAAAAATATAAAATCATGACCACCCTTGCTACCTAAAATTGTGAGCGATTTATCATCGCTTAAATGCGCAAGTGCTTGGTTGCACAGATGCAAGGACAGAGGCACACATTTAGATCAAAATTGTACTTTCGGATGCAAGTCAAATCTTCATTCAATTAATGACTCTAATGTGATCAAATTACTTTATTTTAGCATAGGAGTTGAGGCGCCTTTCTACATTTTGTCTGCAAAACCGTCACAAATATTTTGATTATCGAAAAAATTCTGTGAAAGCTTCGCTCTTGTATAGAAAACCAATTGATCAGATATTGGTAATGACTGGCTACCCAATAAATAGTCTTTTGTGTGCATCATCATCAATTTTCGAACATTCTTCGTCAAATATTTGGATATTTTTACGTAGTTTACTGTAGGCTATTTATGGATATTATCTTTCCTCCCTCTTTTGCTATCATGTTTTCTTTATTGGCAAGCATGATTTAAAAATTGAGTTGCTCAATTAAGCCGCATGGATTTTAAGGAGAAAATGTAATTGAATTACTATAAATTATAAATGTTGTATTGACTCATTCTCCCTTTGAGGAAAAGAGGTTTGCTGATATTATAACAATGGAACAGAGTTGCAAGTTTTTATTTAATCCATCTGCTCTATCTTGACCATTTTCTCGCTGCATATATCTTTTACTTTTTGTCTGGCATCAATATTAAAGGTTGAAGTTTGCTACTCTAAGCTCTAGTTTCGTAGGCACGCACACTGTTAGTCTTCAATTTCATATTTGCTAAATTCCTCGGCAACACGCGAATTTGGGATCGATAGTCAAAAAACACGAAACTATTTACTGATATCGCTTGCTTGTGCACCGTATGTTGCTGCAGCCCTTTTTGCCCTTGAAAAGAGAACAAGTAAGAAATTCTCCATTTGAAGAGCTACTAGTTGACTAAAAATATCTTTACCTTGCAGCGTCAGCAGATAGATCTATAATACAACTAGTTTCATCCATTCTAGATGAAATAACCATGATTATACCGGAGGTTGTTACTATTATTAATTAAACATGAATGGATTTCATTTAATATCGTTGGCTTGAATTCAAGTTGTTTTATTTTAGTTAAATTAGCGAATGACAATGTATCTATTGTAAAATATGATTTTTTAAACATAACTTGTTTTAATTAGACTAGTGTTTGTTTGCTAATCATTTTTCACACAAGAAGAAAAACAAAACAAACTAAACAGTTTTCCTCATTTTAGTGCTAACTATAAAACTACCTCTCCTACTCTCATTCAAAGTAAGAGGATACAGTATGTTCGTAAGAATTTGGTCGGGTAGTACTTTTAGTTTCCCACATTTAATATTTTATACCTTGTTTTGTAAAACTGCAATTTCACTAAATGTATACGTTTGTATCAGGTAGTTAAACAAAGTTCACGCGGTTATTTAATATACTATTAATTAGTAATCGTACTTAAAGCCTTCGAATGCCTACAGTTGCTTTTTCGTGCAACATGAAACCTACACAGAGCGTTCTCCAGGGGATGGCCGTTGGTTTACAGTGAGGAGCTTTATTGTGACCATGAGTAAGATGACTGTACTAACCTATGTCGTAAACGGGTTATCTGTGCGCGTTTAAACTCAGAATCAAAGCGGTACAAACTGCCCGCAGGGTAAATTTAGCGTCTGGTAGAGATGAAGTGAGTGACCACAATAATCAATAAGATACTGAAGGGTTTTTAAATGGAAATAAGTCATTTAAAGGTGACTTATTCAAGAAATTAACACTAAATAAACTAACAAAATAAAATATTGACAAGTGCAAAATAAGAGAACAATCATTCAGGAATTGCTTAGCAAGCAAATAAACTAGAAAGGAAGCAAGATTTTACAACGATGAAACTAAAAATACTTAATATGAGGTGTTGAAGCTTTTATTTTCTATTATCTCGGCGCCATGACGATCACAAACCTCACTAGTTTCTTGCAAAATTCTGTTGTTATTTTGTTCCATTCTTTGCTCAATTTTAGTCCATCAATACGTTACAGTTGAAGGCTGCTGGTCTCAAATTTTGTCTCTAATGATCTTTCAGAGCTTTTCAATTGGGTTCAGGTTCGCACTTTGAGAAGGCTATTTCATTACTTCCATATATTCTTGTTCGAAATTAGATTTTACTAGCTTTGCAGCATTGCATGGCGCGTTCTCCAGCATAAATACTGCTGGTTGGTCCAAAGATGATTGGAATTATGGTATAAAATGTTGTTGTACGAGGTTTAGGTACACATTCACATTTACTGTCCCAATTATTCGCAATAGGGGAACATCTCCTTAAGACCTAAACATCTTCCATACTATGACGCTACCTGCTCCATGCTTGGCAGACATTTTAACACATTTTACCTGCAGCGCGTCTAACAAAGCGTCTGCCATGAGATCCAAATAAATTAAACTTACTTTCGTCGCTGAAATGAATTCTCTCGCAATCTTCTTCTTTCTAAACAACATGAGCTTCAGTATATTTGAGTCTCGCCTTATTGTTCTTCCTTGTTTTTATTTGTTTGCTGAAGAATGAGTTTTAGACCAAATGCATTGAGAGAACAGGACACTGTGAAATGGTTTACTTCTTTGCCACTATTGGCCTTATTTTTCGAGAAATTAGCGTAGTGTTCTCAAAGAGATGCTTAATAGAGAATCGTCTAATAGCTAGGTCTTCTCGGGTGGTTCTTACGCGGAGTCAACCGACTTTAGAGAAGATTTATAAGTTTTGTTTTCATTGTATAACTTCCGAATGCGCGAAATAACACTCTTAGAGCTTCCTACTTCTCTTGAAATGGCAGAAAGAATCCTCCCCAAAGTCTTCAAACAAATAATTATTTTACGAAGCTTGGGAGTCACTTGCACGTGTACTGGCATCTCTGCAGAGTGAGTACGACAACAAAAAAGTCGTGGTATGACATTATATTATATCAATACCATATTATATCTATGGGGGAGGGACAATAACTTAAAGGCGAACGAACCGACAAAGGGACGGAACACCACGAGTTTAGACGGGCAAAAATGCGAGATAAGAGTGCAACGAGGTCAGGTAAAATACAGGCAATGGCAAAGCTCAAGGTAATTTAAAGAGGCATGTACAAAAATATAATTCTATTTACGTAAAAATAATGAGAGAATTGATGGGAAAAATTACATCAGAGAATAAATGGCCAAAATTACATCAGATGAATTAATGAGCAAAACTACATCGGTAAACGAGGAAGGGGGGGGGAATTGTAGTTAAGAATCTGACTATGAAGTTAAAATTAATGTATTACGGGAGAAGACTATTCAAATGGGGGAATTAACTCAAATGGGTTACTAAAGGGGGAGAGGGGTTGGCTTACGGAGGATTCCGGGTGAGAGGTCTGGGTAAGGCTTCATGGATGTCTTCTGCACGTGAGGCGAGGCCGCTCGGAGTTTCTGAGCGTGATGTTAAAGTGATGACGGTTATCCAAAAGGGGAAGGGGGGGTGGTAACGTCTGGTCCAGGGGAGAGTATTTCGGCTACTCGAAACGAAGGGCGGACGAGGAGGGCTTCGACAGGAGCTGATGAGTGAAGTCGGAAAAATCGCTCGGTAGCGATCGTTAAATGGAATTACCTCACTGGCTGGGGCTAATTCCAATACACAAATAGTTCGGCAGTCACTTTGCTTTGTTGTTAGCACCTGACTTGGAACTAGGGGAATCTTCTTGGGTCCGGGCGAGACTTCTCAACTCTGTGTCTGTCTCATGGGAAACGAGCACTATATATGTCTGATGCTCTCCCCGCGGGGAGGTGGAGGGAAACAGCTCTACTCTTGAATGACCGTGGTGGACGCGGTTTGAGGCTACAGCTTGTGGAAGGGGGAGTTAGGCTTACCAATTTAAGCCTAACAGAACCTTCTACAGCGCATGCAAGTTCCCTCCTGGACAAGAAATCCCAAGTGGAATTGCCTCACAAAAGGCAGCTGTTCATTTCTTACCTATTAAGCACAATGTTGCCAGATGATTTCAAGAAACTTCTAGAATGTTCTTGAAAAGATTGTTCTGGGTTTTTTTTTGTTTAACGGCTAAAGTTGGTATGGAAAACTTTATACCAAAACTAGTTCCTGTTTAATAAACTTTGTGCTTTTTGAGCACAAAGTTTATTGAACCGGAACTAGTTTTGGTATGAAGTTTTCTATACCATCTTCAGCCGTTAACTGAGAGAAATTGACAAAGAAAACAGAAATACTAAAATATACAGAAAACGGCAACTGACATTAATCAGAGGGCGTTAGCTTTAGGTGATTAACAATATTTTTAAAATGAGGTGTAAAAGAACAACCTCTGATCCTTCCCCCCAATTTATCGGAGACCACGTGCTATTGGAGTCCCGCCATGGACGACGTCATTTCCTGTTCGAACATTCTCGAATTTTTACTCCTGAGCATGTTGGGAAAATATTTTCCAATCCTGCGACTCGCCCCAAGCTTCCTCCCCCCTCCCTGGGGACGAGGCGCGAAAGAGCCGCTATGTCTCGCCCCTTGCTGCTAAATGATGAATCGACTCCGCCTCCGGATTAAGATGTCTGGAGCTTGTGACTCCTTTTTCCAAACTCTCCCTTTCCCTTCCAAATCGGGCTTATAAATACTCGGGTTATTTTGTAGTTCGACGAGTTCAGCCTGCACCTCAAGGCCGTCCTTAACATAACATAACATAATTTCATGGATGACAAAAGCCACAAGGGCTTATCAAAGGTCATCCGCATCCACATAGGACTATATCAATAATCGCCAGGGGAAGACAAAATCAAAGTCCCCCACAATATAATATAACAGATGACAAAAGCCACAAGGGCCCATCATAGGTCATCCGAGTCGAACAGCCTCTTTTTTAAGGCACTAAAACTCCCAAGAAAACTACATCCAGAGGATGTCCTGTGAGCGTTTTTCAGACAGTAGCCTCATTCAGCCGTGATTCTACCTAAGTCAATTGGTAGCTTCTGTGAACATCAAGCCGTTGAATTTGCGCAACACTCTCTCTTCGTTTAATCGAACCGAAGAAAATCTTCATCGATTACTTTTGAGGAAAAACAAGTTTCCTCTTTCAGTGGAATTACGAGAATTCCCACATTCCCCGTTGAACGTCATCTTTGAAGTAGGACTATCTTCATCGGAATATTGGTTCGGATAGTGCCCTACCCACCTCATTCGGATCGTGCCTCATTTGCCTCATCGGATCGTTCCCTACTAGCCTTATCTCATCGCAAGAAGGATCTTCCTTGAAGTCATCGACCCGTAAGACCGAAAGCCCCTCCATTAGTAGTATTGTCAAGTTCCCCCTTTTGACCTGAGCCTAGTTACATTAATCAATTAATTCCATTTGAGAATCCCTTCTTATAATAATTATCAAAGACTATCTCAATTTAAATAATTCACCTTTGTCTATTATTATTCTTATTTTAATCTTTGTAAATAAAATTATATTTTTGTTGTTTCATCTTTAACTAACCTTGAACGATACTCTCGGCCTATTCAAGTAAATCTCGCCAACCATTTATGCACTGTTTGATTACTAAGGATTCAAAAACCAACGCCTCAAGTGTGACCTCCTAGTCGGTCGTTAATCCCTGCGAACAGTCCTTCAACAGTTCGCGTTGCAGTAGGTGATTAAGTCCCCCTCCATCCATAATATAGGAGTAGTGTATGGTATAGAGTCGTTGTACCAAGACTTGAGGTCTTATACATAGCGGCTACATTTGTGTTGACCTTCAGAAAGATTAAAGTTTGGGATTTCTTTGATTAATATAAATTCGATAATTTTTCTTATATTAAAATCGTTACATTGGTAAATTATTTGTGCACTAAAGAAATCAATTATGTGGTTGATGTTTTTCACATGGGTGAAAATACGTTTCTCTCAGTTAACGGCTGAAGATGGTATGGAAAACTTCATAACGAAGCTAGTTCCGGTTTAATAAACTTTGTGCTTAAAAAGTGGTTTTATTGATTGATTAGTATATATATATATATATATATATATATATATATATATATATATATATATATATATATATATATATATTTCCAACTTCACTGCAGGAAAGAGAAAACGGAATAATCTTTCTTCGGAAATAGGTATTTCTTACTTCGCAAAAATACGAGCTGGGGTGGGATTCGAACCGTGCACATTGAGGCAGCGAGCAACCACTTTGATCTCAATTAAACCGCCCTTTAGAATACTCGGCTATTCTGAAGACGAGTGGTCTAAAGGACGGTTCAATTGAGATCAAACCGGTTGCTCGCTGACGAAGACGAGAAACCACCCTTTAAACGAGTGGTCTAAAGGGCGGTTTAATTGAGATCAAAGCGGTTGTTCGCTGCCTCAATGTGCACGGTTCGAATCCCACCCCAGCTCGCATTTTTTCCAAGTAAGACATAACTATTTCCGAAGAAAAATTATTCCCTTTGCTTTTTCCTGCGGTGAAGTTGGATATATTTCATCATTCCCTCGCGCTCATGATATATATATATATATATATATATATATATATATATATATATATATATATATATATATATATAGATATATATATATATATATATATATATCCTTTATTTTTGCAAATTTCTTGTAAATGTTCCCTAGTAGAACCTGATATCGATCGGTCATGGTTGAGTCTCTTGCGTCTTCTCAAATATTTATTACATCTTTTTTTTATAGGTCCTCGCGATTTCCTGTTTTTCTTCAACATCCTCTCTTTTAACAGACTTTTCGACAGCCCGCTTGATATTCAATTCTAATTCATTCATTTAATATTGACTTATGTCTCTTTTGTTGCATTGATTACATTGACTTGACCTGCCTAACTCAGGCGCAGTGAAATGAAGAGAGAAAGGGTGCATTAAATATAATCGATGCTCGGCTTTAGAAAGTCCCAATTAATACAAGAGTCCAAATAACACAAGAAGCTCCTTAAATATTTGATTCTTTGGATAACCTCCGTGATTCTCTAAGAAAAACTACTAATTTTGTGTATCTAGCTACCTTTGCCCCCGCGTTGCACTTTTCTTTTCATTTGTGTGTTTTCCGCGTTTTGTAACCGACGTTAAGAATAATCAAGTCTACTTTTCATTTGGAAATACGGACGAGATTTAAGGCCATCTTAAATCATTAATATATCTTCATAAGTCCCTCGATCATACTTTTGTTCGTGAAATTTTGTCTTCATTCAATGGATAGTTAGTAAGGAGGTCCGAAAGTACCTAAGGTGGCCTTGGACCGTCCAACTGCGATAGTTTCCCGGCACCAACATGACGTAGATGACTTGTGTCCACCTCTTAAATCAATAAATTGTTCTAGCAATACTTGGCAATGCACTACCGCTTTTATACTTCGGTTATCTTTTCCTTATCCTTCATAGTTCTTTGTTCTTAAATCTCGTTTTTATTTCTCATCTCCCGTGAAATAAGACACTCTTTTTCCCTTTTACATCTTACATTATTCGGTCCATTAGTGTTTTAATTCATGCTAAATACTGTGCTCTTTAGGTTTACACGACTTACAATTCTCTAATATTTATTCCCAAATATGACTTTAAACAATTTGGTTTTACCCTTTTCGTTCTGTATTTGCTCGCATAATCAAGTGGATAACCTACAACTTTCATGATGGTGACGAAACCTGTGAAGAACTGCAGTTCGCAGTCCGATGTATTGAATCTGTATGAACATTAAATCATACACAGACTGTCTTTAGTTCCTAACGCAACTGTAAATACCGTTTATTGTCCACATACAAAGAACGTACAGTTACCACAATTAATTATTTCACACTTGACAGTGACTCTCGCTCAGAATAACAATTTTATATCTGACCATTTGATGAGAGATGGAGTGTTTAGGGACATATTTAGTTAAAATATGCTAGATAGGACGTTTATCAATCGAATAAATTTAATATTTTGACAGGGTTTTGTTTCAAAACAGGCCTGCAAAATTTACAGAAATATTGCCTTTAACTAGTTTAGGTTAACTTTATATATTTATTCATTTTTTAATATTTGCATTACCAGTCGGATATTTATTTTCATTTTTAACCCACTAATTAATTTTCCACCCAACGTGTGGTGAAAACTATTATTACTTGGCATCCCAGCACAGCAAAACCTAGCAGTAGTCATGCAGTCTATTCGAGTATTTATAAAACAGATATAAATAATTATATCATAGTTAACTTTCTTATCTCCGAAACATTTTGGAAAATGTGACATGACTAATTTAGGCAACTGTACATTGCACTCCCAAACTGAACATACACACCAACTACAAAAATATACATCTTCATTGGGTTTTAACTTTAATTAGTGCACACAGTTCTTTCATAGTTTTTATTTGCGTAGATTGTTAATAAAAAAGCGAGCAAATATATTCCTTCTCCATTTGACTTTGGCGATTCATCACATGTTTTTCCTTCATTTCAGGTCTCCGAATACGGATTTTCAACCTTCTCATCAAACTTCTCACCTGTATCTTGTACATCGTGCGAGTAGTCTTTGACGATGACCCGATCAGGGCAGGATGGTAAGTACACTTTTCCACGTAATTCTTGATATTTTTAGTCGCGCGTGAGTCTAATCGCGAGTGACTCTA
Source organism: Ceratothoa steindachneri (assembly GCA_963969495.1). Lineage (NCBI taxonomy): Eukaryota > Metazoa > Arthropoda > Malacostraca > Isopoda > Cymothoidae > Ceratothoa > Ceratothoa steindachneri. Next base: position 30,452,542 of record OZ018337.1, read on the forward strand.
CATCTCACTATGTCGGTCGGTCGGTCTCCGTTTTGCTTTTTTTTGTAATAATATCATAACTATTCGGCCGATTCTAACGAAATTTTAAACTCTTATGTTGTTATACATTCTCTTTCGAATGATATAATTTCCAAAGTCCTCCCAATTTAGCCCGGTAATTATTTTGTTTGGGCAATAACATCATAAGTATTCGGCTGATACTCTGCTAAACTATACTCTGCTTGGCAAGCCTAGAATAGGTTATACTAGGCTACACTATGTTAAGCTATGTGAAGATATAAAGTAAAAGGGTGAGATATACTATGCTAATTTAGGCTATAAAATGTTATACTAGCATATCATACTCGTATAGCATGTTAGGCTAGACAATACTAAGTTATGCTTGACTAGGGTATAATAGGATAGTATAGGCTATAGATGACTAAGATAGCTAATGCTAGGCTAAGCTAGTTTAAGCTATACTACGCTAGCTAGATAAGGCTATGCTATGTTACGGTAGGCCATATATAATAGGCTAGGGAGAGCTATGCTCTGCTATGCTAGGGTACGATAGGCTAGCTAACCAAAGCTATAATAAGCTAATTTATGCAGGAGCATTCTAGTCTAGAGTATGGTATGCTATACTAGTCTAAGATATACTAGGCCAGGCTATAATATGATACGCTTGGCTGTATTATGATAGATGTATTTATGCTAGGATAGGCTATACTAAGCTAGCCTATAGTATACTATGCTATGCTAGGCTCTTGTATGCAAAGATATATTGGCTAGGGTATAGTAGCCTATTCTAGCTTGACTATACTAGGCTAGGCTACTCTAGGCAACACTAGGCATGCAATACTAAGCCATACTTGGTTAGCCTAGGCTATAGTAAGCTAGGCTACATTAGGCAAGGCTATACTAGGTTAGGCTACGCTAGGCTATACTATAATATGCTAGGTTAGATTAGGGTCTACTAACCTAGGATATACTAGGATGCGATAGGCTAGTCTATGCTAAGCTAATACAGAATAAAGTTGGCTTTACTATGCTAGGTTATACTAGGCAAGCTAGATTATACTAAGCTATGCTAGGTTAGGCCCGGCACAGCTAGGCTATTCTATTTTAGGCTAAGCTATCCTTTTCTTGGCTAGGCTTGGCTATACTAGGCTAATACAGGGTAGGTTATACTATGCTATGTTTGGCAAGGAAATGCTATGCTATACTAGACAAGTTTAGGTTAGGCTTTTTTTAGGCTATACTAGGTTATGCTATGCTAGACCATAAAACTACGTTATGCTATGCTAAGGTATGTGGCTATACTAAGGTCATCTCATAGTTACTCCGGGAATTATTTTAAAGTTTTGAAGGTCGTAAGGTCATAAATCAGAATAAATGAGGGCACGTGACTTTTTGATCAGCATACCTTGTTCCCGTAAGGTAACGCATTAATTGGTGAGAAAGTAACATTGAATCCAAATAGTTGTTGGAATATTAATATCGGTATGGGTCTAAAAGAAGATTAACACCACAGAACAGTTGCAGAGCTGTATTGTATATTTCTATCCACGTAAGGGACACGGTGATTTGTTTTCCTGGCCGCCGTGCTCACGGGACTCAGCACCCCGTCCAGCAGCAGCATAGTATCTTTTCCTTCTCTCTGACATCTTGTTTTCTTACGCTGCTTGCTCACTTTCCATACAACATCTCTCACAATTTTCTCTGGACGGCTTCTAATTTTATAGGGTAGACGCTGACCAGCTTTTTCTCACCCAACCATCCCGGATCGGGGCTGAAGGGGGAGGGGACAGTGCCCGCTTACCCCTAAGCTCTGGTTTAGGGTGGTGAGTTTTTAATAACCTGCTTCATCCCCATCCACACCTTTGTCACTATCTATCCATTTTACGCCGAGATTAAGGTGGAGCCGCAATGCCGATGGGCTGCCAGGCCACGAGGCAGGAGGAGTGGCCTCAAATGGAGAAGGGCAAGTTTTGCCAGTTCCGTATTCACCCCTCACAGAGCGGCTACTGCGTGGGGTGATTAGCGTATGCGTCCCCTGCTACAAAATTGGTCACCATGCCCGATGATGAGAATATAAAAACTACTCTCAATCTACTTTCACCTCTACCACCATCGGAGCAGCCCTCTGGCAGCTCTACTGTAGAAAAGGAGATCTCTCCCCCCCCCCCTGTACTTCCGCTTACTCCTCTCCAAAGCCAACAGGTGCAGCGGATTTCCCCTCCCCTTATCTTTAGAGTCGCCTTTGAGCGACTCCCTCTTTACAGTGACACTGCCCCCTTTACTTTCTAAGGGGACTGCCAAGAAAGCACGCCAGCTGCCCATACTTGACCATTTCCAGTGGTAGCGGTATGATATGGCCAACCCCCTTAGGGGTAGTAACAGGGCCAATCGGCCCGTGCCCTCCAAAGTCCTGCTGGCGCGAATATCAGGTTTACAGTAGGTCACTCTACGAGCCCCCCTCTCTTACCCGACGGCTGCCGGTTCGCCCGCCAAGGATAGGATGAAAGATACCTCGAATGGGACTTGTGATGTCTTAGTGCGGGGGAAGGGCACATGGAGGCTCTTCCTGAGATGGACATGGTCACTGAGGTGACCCATCCCTAGACGGAAGAATATTACATAAGACAGAGGATGGGCAAAGTGCAAAAAACAGAACTCAAGTCCGCCCCTGTGAAAGCTTCTCCTCAAACGTCTCGGGCCCCCCGAGGACTTACGGGAAGAGTAGGGATGTCATCCCCAGACTGGTGCCCTTGTGACAGCCAAGATATGAATCATGTCAAATAAGGATCTTGCTGAGGCTTGTCCATCTTGCCTAGGGGCTCCTGCCGGCGGAGGGGGGAAGAAGGTTCGTTCCCCGCCCTCCTCTCTTAAAAAGAAAAGAAATACAAATACAAAAAGAGTAGGGAGGGCTCCTCTCCCTCCGCGGGACCCGCGAGGACGTAGGTAGCGGCTGCCGTTTCCGTATGCGAACAAGCCTAAATCGACTAATAGGGCTCCGGTGCTCCCCATGATGGGGAGCTAAGACTAAGACCATAAGTACACAGAACGGAGCCTCAATTATGTCGGGGACCCTCATTCAGAAAATACTTGGCGTTTTCGGGCCTGCTGGCTTCAAACCTTCCCTTGTTATTCGATTGACTGATGGCAACATGTCGGCTGAGGGCGACATGATTCATCAGAGGAGAGCTTTAGTCAGCGTGATTGGTAGAAAGACGAAGTTGACCCGTTTCTCGGACGGGAGCCTTTTGGCGAATGCGTCGAATCCCTCTGCGGCGGCCATGATTAGTGCCCCCCGGACACTTGATGGCACGCCTGTAAGTGTGACGTCGCACTCTGTAAATGAACTTGATGTAAGTAGTTTATACGAGGGAACTCGTGGACTATTCCATAGATGACATCACCTTAGACATCGTCGACCATGGAGCAGTGAAGGTCGAGCGTGTGATGATAAAACAGCGAGGCGCCTTGAGACCCACCCCTACACTCTTCGTCACGTTCGACTGTGGCAAGCTCCCTGAGTTGGTGCGTCCCGATTGGAATTGTTACCGCGTGAAGGCATTCATGCTACTACAGCGGAGGTGCTACTACCGCCACCGCTTCGGTCATACCACTCGCTCTTGTAGACGTGCAAAGTCGGGGTTACCGGAAGTCTGTGTAAGTTGCTCCAAGGCCACAAACGATAAATCCGAATCATGTGTTAAGGAGATCCTAACCGTTCAAGCCCAGGATCGTCTGCCATTTCGCGAGGATAAGGACCAAGTGCTGGCGCGCCCGGTGCTTCTTAGAACGTCCTATGCCTCAATGTTAACAAAGAGACCTGCTGATCCTGTCCTCACCAGGCCTACGAGCACAATCATTTACGCGCCTATTCGGAACCACTATGCGGGTTGTACCCAGCCCGGATGCTCCCTGGATAAAGCTAGCAGCACAAAGGGTTCACACCCAGCCCCAGCTAAAACCAGGGCTTCTCACTCCCTTCCCCCAGTGTGACCATTTCCCGTAGGGCTAAACGGCTGTACGCCACAAAGAGTCATTAGACTCACAAGTGGCAACACTCCTGAATTTTGTCGTTATGCCATCTTCTGGGGTTCATAAAGCTGCTCCCTAAAATGAGGATATAACTAAAAGAAATTCGGCTCCTATGCCCACACCCAGTTAAGGGCTGGATGGCTCAGAGACGGTTGATCCTCCAAAGAGGAACCCCCGTCTCCGAAGCAACCCCGCCTCCCCAAGTTTTCGAGGCGGAGGGAGGAAAAGAGTCACGGTAAGCCCAACCACCCACGATAAGTCTTCGAAGGCGACAATGACTTCAGCTTATTGTACGGACAACACTGCACGGGAATCGTACGGCCCATTCGGTGAAGGTCTTCTATTTGAAGAGGCCCCCCGCATCTCCTCCAAGCTCGACCTTATGAGCAGTTACCTTCAATGGGATATCCACGGACTACGATCACACTGGTAGGAGCCTCGGAGTCTCGTCTCCTCTCGTTCCACCGCGTCGTAGCACCCTTGTCGAGGTCCTTTCTCTTGTTCGGGGATCTTTTTACTCTCCAGATACAGAGACTGATTTTAGGTGGGAGATAGTTGATGACCGTCGTTGTAGTGATCACTTTCCCATTCAAATATCATTTTCTGGGCCGCTGCTGCCTGGATCGCGCCCTGGTAGTGCTAGGTGGGGGCGTCCGCATTTGAGGAAATGACAGATTTCTCTATCTCAGTCGAGGAATTTAGTTCAGTAGATGGGGCCTTTGAGTTCTTTTCTGGCAACCTCATCAACGTAGGCCTAACTACGATTCCTAGAACGTCCAGCCGCTTTTCACGCCGACCTCTCCAGTGCTGTCAGTCAACTGTGAGCCGGCCGTCAAACAGAAGCGTTATGCCTACATGCGCTATAAGCACCGCCCGAACGATTACACTATCGGTGAATTTCGTCGAGGTAGGGCTAGGTTCTGGTATGTTTCGAAGCATACCATATGTGGTAGGCATATGTGTCCTCACATAAGGAAAGGACCCATCTAGCTGAGGTGTGGAAGAGAGTCAAAAGGATTCTAAACAAGTTCTCGCAGCCCCCCTCCCTCCCTTTCTCCATGAGAATGGGAACGCAATCTGAGGAATCCTTCACGACCGCTTTCTCCGCAGTCTCTAGTCGGGATGCTGCTCCGCTAGCATCCAATGAACAAGGACCCCCCATCCCTTCAGAGGAGATGGATACAACGAAAAAAGTCCCCCTCAGGGAACTCCCCAGTCATGTAGTTCTGGCCAAAGCTCAGGTGTGCTTAGTTCTGTTTGAAGAAATCAAGGTTGCACTGATCCGACTGATTGACGTTAGCAACGGGTAAATAGCCCTCTGCTCAGAAACCAAAGATTTGGACGAAATACTGTCCGCCCGAGGAACGGGCCTCAGAAGAAAAGAGGTAATGAAGAAGAAAGAAGAAAAAGCTCGAGCCTGTAGTGTCCAGAGCTACGTGGCTGCAGCATCACGAACCAACCCAACCTCAACCATAAAACAACCTACGATACAACTCAACTACGAAGTGAGCTCGAAGATCCTCACATGCATCATTCACGCCCATATCGCTAATATGGAAAACCCAGGAAGTTATGAGAGTGAACTCAATTCACTACTGCATGCAAAGAATATACCTACAATTAAAGTACCCAAATCTCCGAACTCATTAAAAATAATCAATATGAATATAGCCTCATCAAAACCAAAACAAAAAGAAAAAGTAAAGCAGGTAACATCTGAGAAAGATTAAGATGAAACCAAGAAGAGTCTTCAAGCGACTCGCAATCAAAGAGGAACAAGGGCGTGGAAGTAACTCATGAAAAAACTGCTGAAAACCCATTCCTTGCTCCCCAAGTGATACCTTGTTGCTACCATATAGGGATTAATCTTTATATCAAAGTTAACACTATATTGATACCATCACATACAAGGAAGAATTACGGCTGGGCGAATTGGGATAATTACGAGCGATTGCTAAGAAATTACATCCCAGCGAACCTCGACGAAGCGATGCTAGAGGAAATAGACGAAGAAATGGAGCGGCTAGGATTCCCTCAAGGCGGGTGCCTCATCCAACCTTATACTTGATATAGACAGCCGACATCCTAGAGCCAAGATACCCCAATAGCCTAAACATCCAGTTTGCCGATAACATAAGTCAACTCATAGTTAGTGGATATAGAAACTCGCATTTGCAAGTTCAAATGACTGCCGAGGAAATACAAAAAGTCAAAGAATATGAATCAAAATGGAAAATCGGAACTAATGGCGACAAATTCAAGATCGTCCTATTGAGAAGAAGAAAAAACAGCAGATATGAAAGTGAGGAATACGCGTTATCCCTACACGAACGAGTGCAATGTACTCGGGATGAAGGTCACTTCTAACGGCTACAGGCAGTCAGATCTTCCAGCTGGTTTGAAGGAAACCTCAGCGAAAAGAATTAAAGGAAACTGTATCTGGCGCTAGTCAGATCAACCCTCATCTATCCCTCAGCATCTCTGTTCAGCCTCTCAAAAGCAGCAACAGAATAAATGCAGAAGATACAAAACAAGTGAATGTATATCATCACCATTACACGAAGGAGGGATAGGAGGAAGAAAGTGGATCTGCACAGAGCGGTGGACATCAAGCCGCTCAATACGATCTTAGAGGAAAGAGCGTCAGATATGAAAGAGAAAATTACAATGAATAGCACCGAGTAAATTAGAGCACTCATCGCAGAAAACCAACGAGGTCTAAGTCACGCAAGCTTCCCAAGCAGCGCCAGCTATCTTGGAAATGCAAATGTCCCATTTTTTGCATAAGAAAAAACTACGGACCAAATTCGACGATGAAAAACAACAGATAAAGAAGAACCAAATCGATTTTACCTCAAACCAGAAGACCACAACCACCTAATGATGACAAGGAATAATATAAATGAAGAAAATAAGTAAGTATGAAACACAGAACATAAAAAAACACAACACGAATACAAACAACTAAAGATGAAAACAACAAAAACACTTATAAAAAAATCATAAGACACACGTAAGAAACGATGCAGAAACAGAAAACACATAAAAGGAACCTAAACAACCAAACTGCACGTCAAGTTAAAATTAAAAGCTAAGTTAGTACATGAATCCAAAGGTTTGGATGCCTTTAGTAATATATATATATATGCATACATACTTGTGTATATATATATATATATATATATATATATATATATATATATATTGTAGGGGAATCGTCACTCCCCCCCGTTCTCTCTCAGTGGAGACACGGGACGGTAACCGCAAAGACATCCGGCCCCGGCACCATGGGGTTAAACTCGTAACCACAGCGCCTCGCAACTCGTCGCTATGAAAAGCCGAAAGGTTTTTAACTGCAAGATTTCCCCTACGAGAGTATATTCAATTTCACCTCAAATAAGAAATTGGAGACGCGTTTCTCTCAAGCTCGAAGTCTAACGGTAGCCGAGGTAAGACTTGGTGAGAAAAACCGTTGGAATAAGAACCCTCCTGGGCCCGTCCACAAGTCCCCCCTCCCCCGTCCTAGCCCTACCCTAGTGGGGTGACGAGGTATAAATAACAAACGCTTGGGAAAAACGAGGTAGAATACGTAAGTCTCCAGGCTACGAAGTCCCCGGATTGAGGCCGGGCTACCAATACTGGACAGGTAGAATACGTGAGTCGCCAGACTACGTAGTCCCCTGCAAGAGAGGCAGGGCTACCAAGGGGGCTAAGAAGCAGCTCATCCTCGAGCTAGTCCCTGGTTTTCAAACCAAATGTTAAGTTAACTTGTTCAAGTTCAACTTACTCTCATCAGAGAGACTCCTCATATCCTGGTGCATCCTAAAGCCCAGGGATATTCCTCGTCCTCGAAGAATTAATAAAAGAAGAGAGAAAAGGCTGCCCCTCGAGCCCGTTACTCGGTGGTCACACCAAACTCATAAGTTAACTTGGATGAGGAACCAATTTCAACTTATTCTCGCCAGAGCCCCCCCCCTTCCTTTCTATACTTGTGTATTCCAAAACCCCGAGATAGGCCTCGCCCTTGAGGAAGACTGGAACTAAGAAGCAGCTCATCCTTGAGCTAGTTCCTGTTTACCAAACCGACCTTAAAGTTCAACTTATTCTCGTCAGAGAAACCCCCCTCCTATGTCCTTGCCCTCGAAGAAGACCCACCTAGTACACTCCTCGCACTTGAAGAATACCCCCCAGAGTACACTCTCTCCAGTACTCCCCTGAGAGTCAAAGTATTTAAGCCTTAGTGCATCGCTAGACAGTGCGAATTACTCCTCAGTGTAATCCGAAGAGGATAAAGGAACCTTCTTTCACTATCCCGTGGTAATATCCCTTCCTGCCGAAAGCATGTGGACCCCAGCAGCCACACTCTCCAAAGTCAGTTGTGGCTTTCAAGTTATTCATCCGCAACCTCCATCTGTCCGGTCGGCACGCGTCTTGGAGGAAAATAACATTCCTGAGATAAAGAGTTCGTTCAGTTCAAGGTCAGACGCAAACCCGTTCCAAGGGGTATCCACAAAGGTAGTTGCGGCCAATAAAGGCCGTTAGCATTTTGTTTTTTTAAAAAAATGGAAGTAAGCATCGAATTAGCCAATATTAGAGGGTCAAGTTAATTGAAGTAATTTTTGTGTATTTTAAAATTCGGAGTATTTCTATGGTTCATGTTTTGTGTTTGGGTAGTAAATTGTTAAATTTAAAAAAACAGTTCATTTTTGGGAATTCCTGTGTGTTTCCTTCTTATCATTACGTGTTGGAGCGGCTCTTGCTTAAAAACAACAAAATTAGCACTTTTAGATCAAAGCCTACTTCATCAAAGAAGTACTTCACGTTCCACAAGGTATACCACGACAAAAGTGGTGTCAGGTGTGGAGTGATAGAAAGGGGCATTCTACTACATATATATATATATATATATATATATATATATATATATATATATAATTAGGTAAAAGGCCATTTTATATGCAGGTTATATTGAAGTCCACAACTGTGGCAGCGTTATTAATTTTAACTTGTATTTTCGTAATATTTCTTACAAGTTTTCTCGCCTCGAAGATCGCGTTAAAAAACGAGGATGACCTTTCGATCTCTTTTGGTGCAGCCCAGATTCCAACCGTGGAGCGTCGACTCCAACAGGCATTGAACCTCGTCTCTCGTTATGCCGAATCCCACAGGCTACGGCTTTCCTTGGACAAACTAAAGTGGTGCACTGCTACCGCCATCTACGGTTCTACCCTAACCCAAACTTGTTACTGACTGGGGTTAGCCTGGAAGTGGTGAAATCGCACTGATTCCTCTTTCTTGTATTTGACCGACCCCTCACCTAGGAGGCTCAGATTCATAGCCTTGGAGTCTCTTGTCCCCGTGCCATGGATATTCTTCACTCCGTGACCATCAGCGCCTTACTTTTTTATCTATCATTTGTTCGTTCGAAGCTCGACTACGAATGCGAATTTTATGCATCCGCATCTGAACGTGTATTGCGGAAAGTGGATTAGATCCACCAGACTGTCCTTCACCAGGCGACTGCTGCCTTCCACACGTCCCTCATTGAGAACCTACTTGTTGATGCTGGGGAGATGCCACTCGCTCTGCGTCTGTACGCGGGAGCCCGGTGCCTCCCTCAGTCGCCAAACAGCTCTCAGTAAATCCACAGCTGATCTCGACGTTATCTATTCCACCGAGATACCCAGTCATAACCAAATCCCTTTAGGTTTAGGGCTAGGCAACTCCTTTGAGAGTTCGTATAGCTCTCGATCCGGTGGCGACCCTGGTTCTGGTGGTTCTGCCCAAGACACTAACCTGGAGGTACCACCTTTGAATATTTATCGCCAAGTCTCTGCTCCCAATGCTTCTGCAGCGCCTGGAGTATTGTGTTCTTTCGAAGCACACTTCGTGTCACGCTGGAACCGTGCCAGTGTATACTGGCGGCTCCAAGTCCCAAGAATGCCTCGGTTTCCAAGCCTTGTCCCCTCTGTTTGAAGTCAACATGGCTTTGCCAGGCGCTGCATCTCTCTTGACGGTCGAGTTGGTTGCAATACACCGCTCGGTACGGGAGATAACGCGACGTGCCCGCTTCCGAGACCAAGTTGTGATTTATAGCGACTTCCAATCGTCCTGGGTGCTCTTGAGGCATGGGACTCTCTGTATCTTCTGGTTCGCAATATCCTTGACGCAAGGATTTGGCTATCGGGGCGGATATCGAGATTATCAATTATCTCCTGCTGGGTTCTTAGACATGTAGGAATTGAGAGGAATGAACCGGTGGATGAGGGCGCCAAAGAGTCCGCGGGGACTGGGCGACCACACCAGCGTTTTGCCCTTCCTCACACCGATTACATGGTAGGAATAAGGACTGCCCTCTGGATGGCTTGGCGAAGAAGATGGGTAATGGTCGAGGGGAACTTAAAGTTACGTGCCATTGCGTCGTGACTGTTCCCATGGCCCTACCCCCACAATGCCACTACAGCTTCAGGTTGCTTTCTGTCGTCTCCGAATTAGAAACACTCGCGGGACGCTCCGCCACTTTATGGAGCGCTCGCCTGCGCCTTATCGTGACGAATGCGTTGTCTCTCAGACTGTTCGGCATATTCTTGTTGAATGTCCCAGTCTGCGTGATCTTCGTGAACGTTAGCTGTCCAGGTACCAGGTCGAGCAAGGTCGCTACCGCTTGTCCCTTGTACCCGAGACTTTTTGGAGGAGGCTGACCTCCTACACTTTATTTGACCCTTTTTACGTCGCATGTTCCTGCGCCCTGGGAAGGCAGGCCTACCCCCTGTTGTTGTTTTTTTGTTTTTTTTAAATTTATTTTAGCCTTGCTCCTTTTTCAGCGTTGTTTTTTATTATTTACATATTGTTATTTGTTTTGTTATTTTTTTTAATATAGCTTAGCAGTAGGATGTGTCGAGTACGGCGACTTATGCCCATGTATGCAGTTGTCAGAGGGGCTCATAAAAAAGGTTTATTTCTTAAGATATTTCAATGGTTTATTATCCATGTGGTGAGAAGATCACTATAATGTATCATCTAGATAACGAACATGTTGTCGATGAGTTAATAAAATGTTGACCTTTTGGTCTGTTACTTTACAAAAATTTGATCATTATCTAGTATACATAATCTATCATTATTTTTTTCCTTGTCTTATACCTGCCAGCATTGCTTAAATGTTTGATATTACTTTCGTCATCTCTCTACAATCTCATCAGTCTTCTCAAAGGATTTAAAAAAAAATGTAATAAAGATCAACTTTTATCCTACAGTCAGTCAACAAAGAAGAAGCCCCATTCTTCATCAAACAAATAACTGCCAAAATATTTGATCAGTCTAATACAGTTAGTTTGCTTGGTTTTGACTTGTATTATTCCTTAGTAATGCCAGATTCATATGGCAGAGGTTGGTTATTAGGAATTCTGATGCCTTCGGTTTTCTTGCTTCGGATTAGTACTCTTTCTTAGCGATGACAGCTGCAGAATGAAAGAGACATTTTATTTAGAATTGAGACTTATTATATATTATCTTAGATTGGGTATTTGATCTATGGAAGAATGTTCAAACTGATGAACTAAATTCATAATTTGCCCATTTTGTAGGAATGCCTTTTGCGATGAATTTAAACAGAAATGAGGTTACATAAAAATAAAATTTATATATTCCAAATGAAACGAGAGTGCAGTTTTTTGAGGAAAGGATTTAAATACATAGCCTCATAGGGCATTCACCATTCCACAACTTACCCCTGGTTAAGAGTTATTATTGTCAAGTTTACTTATATACGATGTTATAAGGATAGTATCAGCACGGTAATATTAGTTTTAATCACTTGCATAAATGGCTGAGGTATAGGCATACTATATGAGTTTTTAATATAAATTTTACCTTCTAATAGAGGTGCCTCTAGCATTTGTCCTCGGTATGTTACATAAATTAATGAATTTATGCGTAAAAAATGAAGAACATCAAAAACTGATTTTATTCACCCATATTTTGTGACACATAAAGCTAAGGAGGGGAAGAGTTGGCGTTCATCTGCATGCTTTTCATCAAGTATCTAGAGAATAAATGAGTAGTAAGTGATTCTCTTCATAGCATTCTTTGACTATGAACTCGCGAACAGTCTCGGCGAGATGGCGAGCAAAGTTACGTTCCCCTTTTTCGTTTCTCATCTTCTTTGGCAGGCAGCTTGAATGCATCACTTGGCTGGATAGAAACGTATCTCCGATCGCCAAGTTCTCTAGGATTATTTGGTTCCATCATTAGCGCGGACAGGAATCCAAAGGAAGACATTTTCAACATCTTTACAGCTCGCGGCAGCCGTGGTGTCATAGATACGGCGAACAAGGACGTGCGGAGATTGCAATGACTCACGAGAAATCATTTCGCTTTGTGTGTTGATAACTCCGTTCGGCCCCAGCTTAGCCTCTCTTCCTTCCTTCAGATAGCCCGATTTCTCCCCTACCTCGTCGCCTTTTCATACAACCTCTCCCACAACTTTATCTGGTCAGCCTCTAATTTCACAGGGTAGAATGCTGACCTTCTTCTCAAGCCAACCACCCCGGATCGGGGCTGAGGGGGGAGGGGACATTGTTCCCTAACCCCTCAGCTCCGGTTCGGGATGGGGGTTTTTTAACAACCTGCTTCATCCCCATCCACATCTTCCTCACATCCCTTTTCCTCTCCTCTTCACAACCTATATTTTTTACGCCGTGTCCAAGGTGGAGCCGCCATGCCGAAGGACTGCCAGGCCACCAGGCGGGAGGGGTGCTCCCGAATGGCGGCGCCTGGCTCTGCCGGGCTTGTAAGCACCTCTCGCAGTGCGGGCAACTGCGAGAGGTGATGAGCTATTGCGTCCCGTAATCAAAAGAGGGTCACCATGCCCATGAATGAAAAAAAACAACAAAAAACCCAACCCCCAACTTCCCCAAGAAAATCGACGGAGCCGCCCTCGGGCAGCTCCACCGAGAAAATGGAGGTCCCCCCCCTTGTGCTTGCGCAAGGGACCCTCCATAATTCTTTAACCGGAGAGGAGGCTTACTCCTCTCCTACGCCTACGGGTGTAGGGGACTCCCCCTCACCCCCTTCTCTGGAGGTGCTTTCGGGCACCTCCCTATCTCCAGCGGCAGTCCCTCCTTTGCTTTCTAAGGGGACTGCCAAGAAAGCCAGCAGGCAGCCCATGGCCGACCGCCCCTCGTGCAAGCGGCTCGGTAGGGCAAACCCCCTTAGGGGGGAGAGGGAAGCCAGGCCCCTTCGGTCGCTTCCCTCAAAAGACCTGCTGGCAAGAATTTTAAACCTTGCTGGGGTCAAGGCCTGTGCCTCCCCACACCACCTGACTAGCGACAATACTGCCAAGGGGACCTGCGATGTCCTGGGAGGGGATGGCCAACTGGAGGCCCCTCCTGTGATAGACATGGTCCTTGAGGAGACCCAGTCTCAGACGGTAGAGCCTTCCATGGGGGGGAATTCGGGCTCGGCGCCAAGCACCGAACCCGAATCCGCCCCTATGCAAGGTCCTCCTCAAATGGCTGAGGGCTCGGAGGCAAAAGGAGGGGAGGGATCTCCTCCGACAGGTGCCCCTACGACAACCAGGACCTTCTCCATTTCGGAGAGGGACCTGGCTGAGGCTGGTCCATCTGGCCTGGGGACTTCTGCCAGCGGAGGTGAAAAGCGGGTTCATTCCCCGCCCTCCTCTCCGAAAAAGAAAAAGACTAAAAAGACAAAAAAGACTCGGGGCTCCTCTCCATCCGCGGGGGCTGCGGGGACGGATGGGTCTGCTGCCACTCTGGCAAGCGACCAAGCCAAGATCGGCACATCCGCCCCCTCTGCCCCCCCCGGTTGCGGAGCCCCTGACAAAGAAGACTACTACCAAGAGTGCACAGGGCGGAGCCTCGATGACATCGGGGCCCCTGATTCAGAGGTTACCTGGCGTTTTCGAGCCCGCTGGCTTCAAACGCTTCCTCGTTATTCGCTCCACTGATGGCACCATGTTGTCCAAGGGCAACATGATCCATCAGCGGAGAGGATTAGCTAGTGCAATTGGTAGAGAGCCGAAGGTAACCCGTTTCTCGGACGGGAGCCTTCTGGCGAATGCGGCGAATCCCGCCGAGGCGGCCAAGATTAGTGCTCTTCAGACACTTCATGGCACCCCGGTGAGTGTGACGCCGCACTCTACCATGAACTTTGTGAAAGGAGTAGTTTATGCGAGGGAACTCGTTGACTACTCCATTGAAGACATCACCTTAGAGCTGGCCGACCATGGGGCGGTCAAGGTCGAACGTGTGATGAGAAAACAGGGAGGGGCCTCGAGACCCACCCCTACACTCTTCGTCACGTTCGACTGTGACAAGCTCTCTGAGTCGGTGCGTGCCGGTTGGTACCGCTACCGCGTGAAGGCATTCGTGCCACTGCCGCGGCGGTGCTATTACTGTCACCGCTTCGGCCATACGAATCGCTCATGTAGACGTGCAAAGTCGGGGTCACCCGAAGTCTGTGTAAATTGCTCCAAGGTCGCACACGATAAGTCCAAATCGTGTGTGGCCAAGTGTGTCAATTGCGGAGAGCCGCACCCTTCTTCTTCGAAGCAATGTGGTGCATATCTCCTTGAGAAAGATATCCTGGCCGTTCAGGCCCAGGATCGACTCTCATTCCGCGAGGCAAAGGACTTGGTCCTGGCGCGCCCGGCTCTGCCTGGGACGTCGTATGCCTCAATAGTTAGGAAGGCACCCTCTGCTCCTGGCCCATCCAGGCCAACGAGCACGGTTGTTTCCGCGCCCATTCGGAGCCCTTCTGCGGGCTCTACCCAACCCGGGCGCTCCCCTGGTAAAGCTGGCGGAAAAAAGGGTTCATACCCTGCCCCGGCTAAAACCAGGGCTCCCCCCTCTTCCCCCAGCGTGACCGTTTCCCGTAAGGCGAAACGGCCACGCACCTCCACCGAGTCGTTAGACTCACAGGAGGCAACACCCCTGAAGATGGTCGCTAGGCCATCTTCCGGGGTTCCTAAAGCTGTCCCCCGAAAGGAGGACAGCAACAAAGGAGCTTCGGCTCCTTCGCCCACGCCCCGAGGTGGAGCGAGTTGCTCGGAGACGGTGGTTCCTCGAAAAGAGGGCCCCCCGCCTCCGAAGCCGCAACGCCTGCATAGGGTTTCGAGGCGGAGGGAGGAAAAGACTCGCATGGCGAGCCCAACCTCCCCCAATAAGTCCTCGAAGGCGACAGCGCCTTCACTGCTTTGTCCGGCCAACAGCGCCCGGGGTTCTGCCCCCGGGAAGCGTACGGCCATTCCCGTGAGGGTCTTCAATTCGAGGAGGGCCCCCGCGTCTCCTCCGAGCTAGGCCTGGAGGGCATATTCCTTCAATGGAATTGCCGTGGACTCCGGGCCAACTGGGAGGAGCTGCGGAGGCTCGTCTCGTCCCGTTCCCCGTTAGCTATTTTTTTGCAGGAGACCATGCTAGGTTCGTGCCCCCTCCCTGCCCTCCCGGGGTATAAGGGTCTTGCGACCCCACCACCGCGGGATGGCCGGGCTGGGGGGTGCGCAGTTTACACCCGGCATGATGTCTCCGTTCTTCCTTTCTCTTTAGATACCTCCTTTCAGGCAGTGGCTGTGCAGCTGCACCTGGATAGGAGGTATACTATCATTTCTGCGTACATTCCACCGTCAGCTGACTTCGACGCGAGGGACTTCCGCCGCGTCGTGGCACGGTTGCCGAGGCCCTATCTCTTGCTTGGAGATCTGAACGGCAGGCATCCTCTCTGGGGAGATTACTCCATAAATCCCAGGGGACAAGTCCTAGCCGATCTGATCGAAGAGCTTGAGATGGGTGTCCTAAACGTGGATGAGTTTACGCATAACTGTCCGAGAACCGCTTCATTTTCTTGCCTTGACCTATCTTTGTGCTCTTTAGATGCACAGCCTGATTTTGATTGGGGGGTGGTCGATGACCTCCATGGTAGTGATCACTTTCCCATTCAAATATCATTTTCAGGGCAACTGCCGCCTGAGAGACCACCTCGGTGGTGCTTGGCGCGGGCGCGGTGGCCTGCATTTCAGGAAATGACTGAATTCTCTATCTCAGTCGAGGAGTTTAGGTTGGTAGATGAGGCCGTTGAGTTCTTCTCCGGCAACCTCATCGCCGTGGGCCTGACTACTATTCCTAGGACGTCTGGCCGTTTTGCACGCCGACCACTCCCATGGTGGTCGGCCGAGTGTGAGACGGCCCTCAAACAGAAGCGTTATGCCTACATGCGCTATAAGCGCCGCCCGAACGATTTCACTGTCGCTGAATTTCGTCGGGCTAGGGCTAGGTTCCGGTATATTTCGAAGCACGCCCGCCGCTCTTCTTGGCGGGCATACGTGTCTTCACTTAACGGGAAGACCCCTTTAGCTGAGGTGTGGAAGCGAGTCAAAAGGATTCGGGGCAAGTTCTCGCAGGACCCCCCTCCCGTTCTCCAGGAGAATGGGACCGCAATCTCGGACCCCGCGTCCGTGGCGGAATCCTTAGCGACCGCTTTTTCCGCATTCTCTAGCCGTGATGCTGCTCCGTCAGCATTCAATGCACGTCGTGATGTCGCCGAAGGCCGCCGGCTGGACTTTACCTCCAGAGGCGGAGAACCCTTCAACGACAAGTTTACTGTGAGTGAGTTGCGCTCCGCTCTCGCTTCGTGCGCGGACACCGCCCATGGTCCGGACGATGTCCCGTACGCCATGCTTCGACACCTGGGTGAGCGAAGCATGGCCTTTCTGTTAGATTTGTTCAACAGGATCTGGGTGGAAGGTCTCCTCCCAGACTCCTGGCGAATCGCTACTGTGCTCGCCTTTCGCAAGCCGGGGAGAGATCACTCTACTCCGACCGGATTCCGCCCAATCTCTCTAACCTCTTGCGTGTGCAAGTTGATGGAGAAATTGGTAAATGTTAGATTAGCCTTTTTCCTGGACTGCGGAGGCCATCTGTCTTCTGCACAGTGCGGCTTCCGTAAGTTCCACTCCACGTCGGATGCTCTGCTCCGACTGGAAAATGCCGTCTGCGAGGCTTTCCTTCGTAGACAGCACTACGCCACGGTGTTTTTTGATCTGGAGAAGGCCTATGATACCGCATGGCGATACGGTATCATGGAGACTCTCCACACGATGGGGGCGAGGGGACGCCTCCTAATGTTTATATCTGAATTTTTGCGAGATCATCGATTCCGCGTACGGGTGGGGGGAGCCCTCTCCGGCCCAAAGGAGCAGGAAGAGGGTGTCCCGCAGGGAAGTGTCCTCAGTGTCACACTCTTTGCCCTGAGCATCAACGGCATCACCTCGGTGCTGCCGGAAGATGTTCTCGCTACGCTCTACGTGGACGACCTTTCGATCTCTTTTGGCGCGGCCCAGATGCCAACTCTGGAGCGCCGACTCCAACAGGCATTGAACCGCGTCTCTCGCTATGCCGAAGCGCACAGGTTTCGGTTTTCTTTGGCCAAGACTAAGGTGGTGCACTTCTGCCGCCATCCACGGCTTCACCCCGACCCAGATTTGTTTCTTAATGGGGTGCGCCTGGATGTGGTTGAGTCGCACCGTTTCCTTGGTCTTGTATTCGACCGACGCCTCACCTGGGAGGCTCACATTCGCAGCCTTAGGGTCTCTTGTACCCGCGCCATGGACATTCTCCGTTCCGTGACGTTCAGCGCTTGGGGCGCTGATAGGGCTACCGCCTTACTTTTTTATCGATCCTTTGTTCGCTCGAAGCTCGACTACGGATGCGAGTTTTATGCATCCGCAGCCGAGCGTTTATTGCGGAAGGTGGATTCGATCCACCACACCGGCCTTCCGCCTTGCGACCGGTGCCTTCCGCACTTCCCCCATTAAGAGCCTGTTGGTCGATGCTGGGGAGATGCCACTCGCTCTGCGCCACGTGCAGTGCATCACTCGCCTGTACGCGCGAGCCCGGCGCCTCCCTCAGTCGCCAACAGCTCTCACTGCATCCGCAGCTGATCTCGATGGTGCCTATGCCGCCGAGAGACGCCAGTCATACCCTAAGCCCTTTGGGTTTAGGGCCAGGAAACTCCTTCGAGAGGTAGATATAGCTCTCGGGCCGGTGGCGCCCCTGGTTCTGCCCAGGACGCCACCCTGGAGGGTACCACATTTGGCTATTTGTCGCCACGCCTCTGCTCCCAAAGCTTGTACTGCGCCGGGAGTATTGCGTTCGACCTTTTTGGAGCACACATCGTGTCACGCTGGTACCGTGCCAGTGTATACGGATGGTTCAAGTCCCAAGAGGGGGTCGGCTTCCACACCATATCCCCTCTGTTTGAAGTCAGCGGGGCTCTACCAGGCGCTGCGTCTGTCTTCACGGCCGAGCTGGTGGCAATACACCACTCGGTACGGGAGATTACGCGACGTGCCCGGTTCAGAGACCGGATTGTGATTTATAGCGACTCACAAAGCGCCCTGAGTGCTCTCGGGGCATTGGAATCTCCGCATCCCCTGGTTCGCGAAATCCGTGACGCCACGGTTTTGGCGAGCCGGGCAGATGTCGAGATTATCTTCTGCTGGGTTCCTGGACATGTAGGAATTGCGGGGAATGAGCGCGCCGATGAGGGCGCCAAAGAGTCCGCGAGGACTCTGCGACCGGACCAGCGTTTCGCTCTTCCTCACACTGACTACATGGCAGGAATACGGGCAGCTCTTCGGACTGCTTGGCAAAGAAGATGGGAGACGGTCGAGGGGAACTTAAAGTTGCGTGCCATTGCGCCGCGACTGTTCCCATGGACCTATCCCCCAATGCCGCGGCGGCTTCAGGTTGCTTTCTGTCGTCTTCGAATCGGACACACTCGTGTGACGCATCGTTACTTGGTGGAGCGCTCGCATGTGCCCTATTGCAACGACTGCGTCGTCCCCCAGACTGTTCGGCATATTCTTGTCGAATGTCCCAGTCTGGGTGATCTTCGCGCACGATACCTGTCTCTCGGTACCGGGATGGGCGGGGTCGCTACCGCCTGTCCCTTGTACTCGGGACGAGTGCGTGCACCATGACTGGTGGACTTATTGACTTTTGGGGGGAGGCCGGCCTTCTCCCCTTTATTTAAGGTTCCTTTTTTTTTTGTTACTGTTTTGTTTTAGGTTGCACTCTCCTGCACCGGCTTGAGGGGGATCTCCCCCCACTGCCGGAGATTGCTTCGATTGTTAAGTTTTTCCAATTTATATTGATTGTTAAGTTTTCATATTTTAACTTTAAAGTAGCCTAATTCTAGGCTGTCGTGTTTTTCGGCGACTTATGCCTAAGTGGGTAGTTGCCAGATGGGCTCTATAAAAAAAAAAAAAAAAAAAATGTGTGTTGATAAAAATAACAATTTCGTCTACGAACCGTTCACGACGAGTCATATCCCGTACCGAGTGGTGTAGTCCAATTTGCTTTGCCGAGGAGATACAAGCAGTGACCGATAGAGCTTCACGAACTTGAAACAGAGGAGACACGGCATGGAAGCCCACTTCTCTTCTGATTTGGAGCATCTGTGTACATCTGCACTGCCCCAGTGTGACACAAAGTGTACTCCAAAAAGTATGAACGCATCTCTTCCGGATTGTGGAGATTTAGGGAGTATACACGCGGCGACAAATGGTCAGACGTGGTACCCACCAGACCAGGCCCGGCGGCCATGGATGTACCAGAGGTGCCATTGGCCCAAGAATTACATCCAGCTCTCGCAGAAGTTGATATTCTCTAAAGTCGAAAGGCTTAGCGTAAATATGACCTCTCTGCGCAATAGGCACCGTCGAGTTCGGCCACGGATACAATGAGAGCCGTTGGCGACCTAGCAATACACTAGGCCCGCATAAGCTCATAATGCACTGCGTAAAGTAAATAGCAAGTGACTTCTCCCCTTCATTGACAAGCAGGCTCTCAATTAGTGACGTGCCTACGCAAGGGTTACCAAACGGAGCTCGGTGTGGTAGATAGTAGCACCTTTACGCAAATAACGTTGTGGTGCGAATGCATAAAACTTGCATCCGTAGTCTAGCTTCGATGGAATAAATTAACGGTTAAATAGAAGAGCAGTAGCCCTAACATGACCCCAGGTGATGAACGTCACCACACGAAAAATATCCATGCAGTAGGTGGAAGAGACACTGGGCTGCGAATATGTGCCTCCTAGGTGAGGCGTCGATCGAGAACAGAACCAAGGAAACGTGGCGATTATACCACTTCCAGGTGAGCCCATTTTAAGAACAAGTCCGTGGTGTAGTGGTATAGAATGAAAATCAAGCGCGGTAGCCATTAGGCAAGACTCCGTAAGGATACTCTAAATCCAGATTCTGCTGAAGAAATATAATAGAAATGCCATCCCTAACTCATTCCGTGATCGAAGCATGGCGGACGGGATGTCGTTCGGACCAGGGGCAGTATCCGCCAATAAAGGGAGAGCGTAAAGCAACTCGCTGAAACTCGTTGGTTTCAAGGAAACCAACGACGTGCAAAAAATGTTGGCGGATCAGCGTACCTGCTCTAGAATGTGGAGAAAGTAGTCATGAATGAATCCGCCACGGATCCGTAACCCGATATTGTCGTCCCTCCTGTTGAAGGACGGGAAGTGTGTCCTTTAAAAAATTGCCCCGAATCATTTTGAGGTGCTTCTACATCCCTGTAAGAGAGGTCTTACTGGTAAGTAGTGAAGTAAACTCCCCAAGAAGACTACTGTGCTTGCTTTAAAACATAGCGTAACCTATCCCTTGCTCAACGAAATTCACCGTGAGTTAAATAATTTGAGCGGCTCTTCTTGTGCATACGAGTATATGCGTATTGCTTCTCTCTCAGAGCCATCTCACACTCGGTCGACCACCAATGAAGTGAATGGGGTGAAAAACTGGCATACGTTTTACGAATGGTAAGTCAGGCCCGCAGCGATAAGGTTTGCGGACCAGAACTAAACGGCTTATCCACAAGCCTAAACTCATCGATTGGAATAGAGAAATTAGTCATTTTCTGAAAAGCGGGCCACCGCGCTCGTTCCAAGAACAAACAAGGTAGTTTCTAGGGCGGCAGCTGCTCGGAAAATGATATTTAGATAGAATAGTGTTCATTATCATAGAGGTCAACCACCACCTAAACCCAAAATCAAGCTGCGCCTCGGGGAGAGCAGGAACAGACTGTTCAAATAAATGAAGTGGTTCTCGAGCAGCAAACTCAACCAATATTAAGGACACTTATATCCAACTCTTCGATCAGGTCAGCAAGGACCTAAAGCTTGTATTCATTGCGTAGTTTCCAAGAGTGTGTACCTACTGTTTAATTCCCTGGGAATGAGAAAGGACATCGGCAACCGTGTCACGACGCAACAAAAGTCCATGGATTCAAACTCGGCTGACGGTGGAGTGTACGCTGATACAAATGCATATCTCCTATCCACTTGTAGCTGTACTGCTACGATCTCTACTTGGCAATAGCTGAATTACGAAACTCCTAGAGCCCGAATGGTGGGCACGGGGCACTCGACCAAGATGGTGTATTAAAGAAAAATAGTTAAGGGGAACGGGAGTAGACAAGCTCTACAACTCCTCCCAGTTAAGCCAAAGTCCACAGCAAATCCATAAAAGAAATGTATTCCAGGCGAAACTTGAAAGAGCCTCGAGGGCCTTCTTAGACCAAATGAGGATGTAAAAAGGGTCTTAGTTTCAATGGATGAAGAACTCCCGTAGCTTTTGTCCAACATGAGCGCCGCTGCATTCGAAAAATTCTAAAGGGGGGTTGGGCTCGCCAAGCGAGTCTTTTATTCTGCCTGCCTCGAATCCTCTGGTAGACATAGCAAGGTGGGTGTCGGGCTTCCCTCATCCTTTGGATGAGTTTGGCTTGCAACCGCCGTCGAGAGGTGTGCCTCCTCTGAGACAAATGACCCAATAGAGTCGCGCGATCCCTTTGCTTTACGGGAGTGGTCGCTTGTGGGGGGAAGTGGGGAACGCTGGCTTTAGCCGATATGTAAGGAGAGCTCGTAGTGCCACCAGATCTACCAGTGTGGGCCAGAATGAGATAGAACTCGCAGAAGGATTCCGAATGGGAGTGGTGGCAACCGTGCTCGTAGTCATTGAGAAACCATACGAAAAGGGTCCCCTTTTTACCTTCTTCACGATATTTGGTTCTCAATTTGAATATCCAGGGCCTCTTTCTCTAAGAGATGCGCGTTATAATGGTTCGCTGCAATTCACACATTTGTGCGTACATGACAGTGATGTTTATATGTGGCCCTTGTCCAGATTGTAGATTTCGTTTAGCTCGAAAATGCATGTCTACAAAAGTGATTCGTATGGCGGAAGCGTTGGGAGTAATAGCACCTTGGCGGCCGATGCACATATGCCTTAACGATGTAGCGATACCATCCAGGACGCGCCGACTCAGGAAGCCTGTCAAAGTCGAACATGGTGAAGAGTATAGGGGTGGGTCTCGAGGCCTTCTCCATCTTTCATTATCACACACTTAACCTTGTGCGCCAATTATTTTGGTTATTCCCCGTTTGGCTTGTTTTTGTTTTTGTAATACCATTGTAACTATTGGGCCGATTCTAACGAAATTTGAAATATTCATGTTATTTTACATTTTCTTTCAAATAATATAATAGTAAAAGTCCTCCTAATGTTAGTCATGAAATTATATTGTTTTGGCAATAATATCATAACTATTCGGCCCATTCTAACGAAATTTGAAACCCTTATGTTGTTTTACATTCTCTTTCAATTGATCCAATGACAAATTTCTCTCACGGTTAGTCACTAATGGTTATTACAACGACCACTATTGGGGGTTATAATTGCTAATATAGTTAAAAATACTCGATGTAGTACTGCCTCACCTAACATCACCTTTGTGTTCATATATGAACACAAAGCTGATATCAGGCGAGGCAGTACTACATATGAACACAAAGGTGATGTCAGGCGAGGCAGTACTACATCAAGTATTTTTTAACCACATTAGCAACTACAACCACCAAATAGATTATTCAAAGGCCCAGGTTATAGATATTTGTAAAGATTTACGTGAAAGAAAAATTGTAGAATGAATACTAATAGGAGAAATTCACAATTTTAATCTTTCGGAGGGTCAATTTAAATGTAGCTCCTATTCCCTGAACCTGATTGGAAAGAGTTTAGTTAACAAACTTAGAACCACACCTCCTGATTAATGACCCTTTTTCTCGGTTTTGTTTTCTTTTGCTGAGATTTTGAGATATTTAGTAACTTGTGTTGTTCATTCAATTCTCATCATACGACTGAAGAGGGTATGTTAAACTTCATAACATAACATAACATAATTTCACGGATGACAAAAGCCACAAGGGCCTATCAAAGGTCATCCGCATCCGTCAAAACCCACCCACAAAAAGCACCATTGCCAGGGGAAGACAAAATCAAAGTCCCCCACAATATAATATAACAGATGACAAAAGCCACAAGGGCCCATCATAGGTCGTCCGAGTCAAACGGCCTCTTTTTTAAGGCACCCAAACTCCCAGGAAAACTACATCCAAAGGATTGCGTCCAGAAACAAGAGTATCACCAATCAAGGCTTGTCAAGAACTAAATCATGCAGCTATAGATATATACAAACAATATTAATATATACAAAACTTAGGAACCATCACAACCTTTCCTTCCCATAAACTCATCCAACCCACTCTTAAATACATTTAAATTTGGACTACCTACTACCCTCCGCGGCAATTTGTTCCAGAAGTCTACCACTCTATTGGTGAAAAAATATTTTCTTAAATCCAACCTACACCCTTGCTTTTTAATTTTCAAAAGGTGACCTCTAGTCCGATTACCATCATCTAACTCAAAAAACTTGCTAACATCCAATTTATCTATCCCAGAAAAATTTTTAAAGAGCTCAATCATATCCCCTCTCACACACCTCCTTTCGAACGAGAAGATATTTAATACCCTCAGTCTATCTATATATTCAAGGTGCCTCAGGGAAGGAATAATCTTTGTTGCCCTCCGTTGTACTGACTCCAGAAGGTTAATATCGTGTCTAAAATGTGGGGACCATGCCTGTATACAGTACTCTAGATGTGACCTAACATAAGAGTTATAGAGTTTAAGAATAACCTCCTTACTTTTTGTAACTGACATTTCTCTTAATGAAACCCAGCACTCTATTTGCCCTATTTCCTGCTTCAATACACTGCTTAGAAAACCTTAATGACTTATCTATTACTACTCCTAGATCTTTCTCATCCTCTACTGAGCTCAGCCAATGCCCATGCATTTCATAGTAAAATTCTCTATTATCTTTTCCCATGTTAATAACTTTGCACTTATCAAGGTTGAAAGTCATTTGCCACTTATCTGCTCAGGATAACAATTTATTTAAATCCCCCTGCACTTTAAAATTATTATCAATATCTTTAACTACAGCTGCTAATTTGGTATCATCCGCAAAAATTGACACTTTATTATTAACTGCCTCCCCAAGATCGTTTATATAGATGACAAATAAGAATGGACCAAGAACTGATCCCTGAGGAACCCCACTGATAACATCCCTCCACTCTGACTTTACACCATTTAGCACTACCCTTTGCTTCCTGTCTTTCAGCCACTCAGTTATCCAATTTGAAACACCCCCACATATCCTAATCATTTTTAATTTATGAACTAGTCTCCTATGTGGTACCTTATCAAATGCTTTATTAAAATCCAAGTAAATTACATCTACATTCTCTCCCTTATCTACTGGATTTGTTACGAACTCCAGAAAGTCTAGTAAATTAGTCAAACATGATCTACCTGATCTAAACCCATGCTGAGCATCGCTGATTAACCCCTCCCTCTCTAGATGTTGGAAAATCCCTTTTTTAACTATTTTCTCAAGAATTTTACAGACTACAGGAGTTAGGCTAACCGGTCTAAAGTTATTTGGATCCTCTTTACTACCCTTCTTGAAAATGGGGACTACATTCGCTCTCTTCCAATCATCAGGTATTTCTTCATATTCCAGTGACCTAGTATATAACTTGTCCAGAGCTATTAAGATACTTTCTACCCCTTCTTTAAGTATCATATGTAGAATGAATATTATCAGGGCCGGAGGCCTTTGTAGCATCTAACTCACCTATTAGCCCTTTTATCTTCCTCCAATCCACATTAATGGTAGTAAATACCTCTTTCCATGACCCATGAGTACTATACATAAGACTATTTAGTTTCTCCTTTGTAAATACTGATGCAAAATAACCATTTAGTACCTCAACTATTTCCTCATCAGTTTCTCTCACAACTTCTTCATATTTGATAGGTCACATTTTAACTCTGCCAGACTTGTTATTAATTTCATACCGAAACTAGTCTTGTAAATAAATTCTATGCTCCTATACAGCGGTTTCACTATCATATACTATAACTCGGTATTGAGTTCTTTCACTTGTATATATATTATATATATATATATATATATATATATATATATATATATATATATATATATATATATATATATATATATATATATATATATATCCAACACACCGCGAGAAAGAAAAAAACGGAATAATTTTTTCTTCGAAAATATTTCCTACTTCTAAAAAATCTGTGCTGGGGTGGGATTCGATAAAGCACACAGAGGTAGCGAGCAACCGCTTTGATCTCAAGAAGCTGAGTGGTTAAAGGCTCACTTTATTAGAGATCAAAGCTGTTGCTCGCTTCCTCAGTGTGCTTGCTTCGAATCCTACCCCAGCACGGATTTTTTAGAAGTAAGAAAAAATTATTCCGATTTCTCTTTCTTGCGGGGTGTTGGATATATATATATATATATATATATATATATATATATATATATATATATATATATATATATATATATATGTATATATATATATATATATATATATATATATATATATATATATATATATATATATATATATATATATATATATATATATATATATATATATATATATATATATATATTCGTATAGTTGGGTAGTAGATTATCTTCGTAACATATTTTATTGAAAGCGACTGCTAACTTATTTTTAATTGTTTTCTTTTTGAGTCTCTCGATTTGTCTTATATTCCGCTTTTTGTCTTGGCTTAACCCGTAGATTAGATTCTCAATTTGTGTTGCTTTAACTCCGTTTATGATTTCCTTTAGAACTCTTTCATCTGTTTTGTAGGCTGTGCTCGTGACATTCTTGTAGTAGAGTTTAATGATGTTCTTTTCTACTTGTTGATTGGCACTGTCTTCAGGTAACATATACCATCTTTCCATTTTTTTGCGAATAGCGGCGTGTATGTCTACGTTTGGGAAACCATTGTTTGCGAGTACTTGTGTAGCACACTCGAGTTCTTTGTGTGTATCTTTCCATGTTGAGCAATGAGAGAACGCACGGTTGATGTATGAATTTCTTACGCTTTTTTCGTAAAGTTCGGGATATTTGCTTTTTGCATTCATGCACAGATCTGGATTTGTATTTTTGACGTAAACGCTGCTAGTTATTTTATCGTTATGTTTAGTGTAAAGAGTATCTACAAATGGAAGGTGGTTATTTTGGCTATTTTTCGATTGTGTAGTTAAGAGAAGAGCAGTTTTTGAATGTTTCTAGTAGTTCCTGCATTTCTTCTTTTGTTTCTATATTTATGTAAACAAAAGTTAATTCAGAAAAATACATAAAACTAGTATCTATCGTCTTGTTTAAAATCACTTTTGTCAATACACTTTCCATAGGAAGTTTCTTCTCGTCAAAAGACAAACTTCCTCTTGAAATGAGCAGCCGTGTTGTTTATGCTTTTACTTGTCCTTGTTGTTTGCAAGGAACCAATATTGGTAGTACGGTTCGCTCATTGAAAGAGAGGTTTTGTTCTCACATGGAAATACGCCATCGCACTAGAAAAATATTGTCTAAGAAGGAAGCTTCTGTAATTAGAAATCATAATATACAATGCAAGACAGAATGTTCGATAGATAACTTCAAAATAATTGGTCATAATAACAATGAATATAGTCTAAGAATTTTAGAATCCCTACTGATAAAGACAAAATCTCCTACACCAAACATAGATAATACCGCTGTTCCCCTTCTTATTTCTTAATTATAATTACCTCACTCAACAACCAACCAACTTTCTCTTATTCGACAACCAACCAATCAGAATCCTACCCATCTTCAAGCCACTCCATTATAATTTCTACACTTTGTGATTTAACCTGAACTTGATCGGTAAGAAATATTAAACTTTAATTATTTACTTTTGTTGTTGCTGTTCTTTTCGTTTCATTAGTGTTTACATTAGATTGATAATTTGATACTCTTGTTTTATAAATCCTTGAGTTATTATTTAATTTTAGATTTATCTATATGGTCTTAACTTTATTATTTTTAATATTGCAAGTTTAAATTTGTTCTAGTCCTTTTTAGTCTCCTTAACTTTTTGTATTATATATCGTCATTTTTTACCATATGGATCTTTTACTTTAGCATATTATACTCATAATAAGATCTTAATTGTCTTTTTATAATACTAGTTTTGTTCATAATTTTGGAGTTTTAGATTTTTACTTGCCTAATTTATTTTAAAGTCTTATTTTTCTATTTTAATGAAATTTTGAACGCCCCTCCCCTATGAAAATATTTCAACTTCTAGTTTTAACAGAATTTCTGACTTCTTTATAAGTTCACTTACAATATCAATTTAATCATATCTGACTGTATTTTATTGTTTTGCGATTTTAGAACCTGAAGATGGGTGATACGCCCGAAACTTTGTTCCTTAATACCAAATAAATTACATGTACCTGAGTGTCTTGTGTGTCCTTACCTTCGCATTGCTTCATTTTTTAAGCATATTCATGGAATGAGTCAGTGACTATTTGAAAGAGGAGTTTTATAAGTTTTGAATAGCTGCCATAAGGGCACTGTAGTCGCGTCGCGTCGTTCCATCCGCAATGTTCAGTTGTTTGTTCACCCTCGGAATGGCGAGTTCTCAGCAAAAGGCGTTCTGCGTTCTCGAGTTCGCGAAAACAAATTCGGTTGTCGCGGTGCAGTGTGCTTTTCGAAGGCGATTCGACATTAATCCGCCCGTTCCTAAGGACATTCGACGGTGTTTTTAACAGTTTCAAGAGAGTGGGTGTCTGTGTAAAGGAAAAAGTCCAAGACGATCACGAGTTTCGGTGGAACAAGTGGCGAGAATCCATGCTGCGTTTGAAGGGAGCCCGCGGAAGTCCATAAATCGAGTTAGCCGTGAGCTTCTGATCCCTCAATCCACTAAAACGTCTACATTTGAAACCATACAGACTACGCCTCGTTCAGGCACTTACCAAAGAAGACAAGAGGAAGCAGATGGAATTTTGTGATTCAATGCTGGAGATGATGGAAGACGAAACCTTCATTTTAGTTTAATTTTTAGTGATGAAGCGACTTTTCACTTGCGCGTCACAGTCAATCGTCACAATGTGCGCATTTGAGGAACAGAGCACCCACATGTTACAGTATTATATGAAAGAAATTCCCCTGAGGGGAACGTTTTCTGTGCTCTGTCTTGGAACAAGGTTTATGGTCCATTTTTCTTTGAAGGAGACACCGTTACACGACAAACCTATCTTGATATACTCCAAAAGTGGCTCTTCACTTTACTGCAAGCAGATTCGCATGACCTCATTTTTCAACAACATGGAACAGCACCCCATTAGCACCTGATGGTTCGAGTTTTTTTAAATCAAATTCCTCGCATTTAGATGCAGTTAATGGTTTCTGTTTGCTATTTTCTATTATAATTTGTAGTTTACCCTTTAAATGGTATGCCTCTTGCAAACTGCAAGAAACAGGATAATTTTTCTTCGCAAATGTTATTTCCTAATTCGCAAAAATTCCAGGCAGTGGTGGGATTCGAACCGTGTACACTGAGGCAGTGAGCAACAGCTTTGATTTCAATTAAACCGTCCCTTAGACCACTCGGCTACGCGGAAGACAAAAATCTTCCATTTAAACAAGCTTTTAAGGTACGCTTGGCAAGGTCGATCGGTCCTATGAAAGAGAGAGGAATTAATAGGAAATTCATCATTCTTTGGGGTTCATTAAAGATTTATATATATATATATATATATATATATATATATATATATATATATATATATATACAATCTAATAATAAAATGTAAAGGTTACTTATTTTAAAATGCATAATAAAGAGTGGCCAAGACTCATTAGCCTTGTATTCTCGTCTCTCATATCAATTAGGCAAATATTTCGTGAATCTTTTATCACCATTTTCCAAGAACAATTTTCTATTTCTAATTCTTATGATTTCAGGAAGAAATTTTACACAGTACTTCATCGTCCGCCAAATATTTTTTGTAAGCTTTGATGTAAAAATTATATCATTCACGAATGTACTTCTGTTACAAACTATTGAAATTATTCTAACAGAACTCGTCCACCATTCCCAAACTTTTCATGGATTCTCTAGGGCAATTTAAAACGACTTTTAGAGCTAGTATTTAATGAAACCCCCTTTAAATCTAATAGTAGACTTTATAAACCGATTCATGGCGTCGATATGGGTTATCTCGTTGGTCCTTTATCCGCCGAATTGTTCGTGATCTCTTTTAGGGATATTTTCTTCAATCGCCGTTTTCCATATTGCAACTCTCGCTGAAATGCTGGTTACGTTTTCGAATTCGGTGCATTCAAATATACTTATACGATGGAACGAGACTGGCCAATTTCTAAACAAAGGGTAGCGTCATTCCCACTTCCGTTTATAGAAAGTCCCCATTATCAGTCCTTGGCTTAAACTTCTTCAGCAGTATAGATATAAATTTCAAACTTTCTTCTATTAAGACTTTTTATACCGAGGATACCATCTCTTTTCTATCTTTTCTTTTATGTTATCTGAATTTCAATTCCTAAAACTCAACTTCCCAAATAATTGGTTTTCACCCTTTTACTTCGACAAAGTAATTAGAATCTTTTGGGGGATAATCTCTGCAACCATAACCTTCCAGATTTCTCTGTACCAAAAGATTTATGCTACATTATTTTACCAGAAATGGAAATCTGAATAAATCAGGTCAATTAAAATTCATTAGTCACACTAACCTTCTTGTAATCTTCATCACTAAGAGAATCAATGACAATACGTTTCCCATCAAAGATCTAACTCTTATGGGTTTGCACAGTAGTGTTTTTTTATATATATAAATGCACAAGGTGTCTCCTTGACCAATATTTCGACAGCATTGTGCACAATCTTGAGGCTAGGGTTTGCTCCCAAATTGGAAATTAGCCTTATCACAGGTAAAATCCTTAAGCAAAAGAAGCCTCCTACCATTAGAGAGCACTCTATAAAATGTATTAGTAATATTACTTTGGAAGACTTTAAAATATTATATACGAATAGATGTCCAATAGGCTTTGTCTTTCAAATCTCTCTACATAAAATCTGTAAGCCCTAAGTCTCAACTCCGAGCATAGATTACTATACTTAATTATTAATCACATAACCACTGCCAACTACATATTCCATAACTTTCTTTGACATCATCCAGTTGCTTAAGGTTCCTTAGTATAAGCTCCGATGTAATTCTCTAAAGGTTAGTTATTGTCTAGATTAGTGTGTCTGTGTTTTAAATAGCTTGCCTTAGTATATCTCCCCTCGTTTGTCTCGATTTAAATACTGACAATTAATATGACTGTTTATTATGCATTTTTCAAGTAAGTTACTTTTAAATTTTATAACTGCATTGTATCTATTTTTCATTATAGAATATTTCCCAAGGATGTGCGTGTGAGCTCTAAATGTAGAAAATAAATTTATCGCTATTAGCCTGGTCATAGACCTTTTGCTGAATAATATATATATATATATATATATATATATATATATATATAAATATATATATATATATATATATATATATATATATATATATATATATATATATATATATATATATATATACGTGTATGTTTCTGCTTCTAGCAAGGCCCTCGGGCAGCTCCACCAAAAATATGGAGGTCCCCCCCCTTGTGCTTGCGCAGGAGACCCTCCATACTTCTTTAACCGGAGAGGAGGCTTACTCCTCTCCTACGCCTACGGGTGTAGGGGACTTCCCCTCACTCCCTTCTCTGGAGGTGCTTTCGGGCACCTCCCTATTTCCAGCGGCAGTCCCTCCTTTTCTTTCTAAGGGGACTGCCAAGAAAGCCAGCAGGCAGCCCATTGCCGACCGCTCCTCTTGTAAGCGGCTCGGTAGGGCAAACCCCCTTAGAGGGAAGCCAGGCCCCTTCGGTCGCTTCCCTCAAAAGACCTGCTGGCAAGGATATTAAACCTTGCCGGGGTTAAGGCTTGTGCCTCCCCACAAATGACTTTTGACGCTGCCAAGGGGACCTGCGATGTCCTGGGAGGGGATGGCCAACTGGAGGCCCCTCCTGTGATAGACATGGTCCTTGAGGAGACCCAGCCTCAGAGGGTAGGGCCTTCCATGGGGGGGAATCCGGGCTCGGCGCCAAGCACCGAACCCGAGTCCGCTCCTATGCAAGGTCCCCTTCGAACGGCTGAGGGCTCCGAGGCAATACAAGGAGGGGAGGGATCTCCTCCGACAGGTGCCCCCATGACTACCAGGAACTTCTCCATTTCGGAGATGGACCTGGCTGAGGCCGGCCCATCTGGCATGGGGGCTTCTGCCGGCGGAGGTGAGAAGCGGGTTCATTCCCCACCCTCCTCTCCAAAAAAGAAAAAGACTAAAAAGACGAAAAAGACTGGGGCTCCTCTCCATCCGCGGGGGCTGCGGGGACGGATAGGTCTGCTGCCACTTTGGTAGGCGACCAAGCCAAGATCAGCACATCGAGCCCCTCTACTTCCCCGTGTGCGGAGCCCCTGACTAAGACCAAGAGTGCACAGGGCGAAGCCTCGATGACATCGGGGCCCCTCATTTAGAGGTTACCTGGCGTTTTCGAGTCCGCTGGCGTCAAACGCTTCCTCGTTATTCGCTCCACTGATGGCACCATGTTATCCAAGGGCAACATGATCCATCAGAGGAGAGGATTAGCTAGTGCAATTGGTAGAGAGCCGAAGGTGACCCGTTTCTCGGACGGGAGCCTTCTGGCGAATGCGGCGAATCCCGCCGAGGCGGCGAAGATAAGTGCTCTTCGGACACTTCATGGCACCCCGGTGAGTGTGACGCCGCACTCTACCATGAACTTTGTAAAAGGAGTAGTTTATGTGAGGGAACTCGTTGACTACTCCATTGAGGACATCACCCTAGAGCTGGCCGACCATAGGGCGGTCAAGGTCGAACGTGTGATGAGAAAATAGGGAGGGGCCTCGAGACCCACCCCTACACTCTTCGTCACGTTCGACTGTGACAAGCTCCCTGAGTCGGTGCGTGCCGGTTGGTACCGCTACCGCGTGAAGGCATTCGTGCCACTTCCGCGGCGGTGCTATTACTGTCACCGCTTCGGCCATACGAATCGCTCATGTAGACGTGCAAAGTCGGGGTCACCCGAAGTATGTGTAAATTGCTCCAAGGTCGCACACGATAAGTCCAAATCGTGTGTGGCCAAGTGTGTCAATTGCGGAGAGCCGCACCCTGCTTCTTCGAAGCAATGTGGTGCATATCTCTTGGAGAAAGATATCCTGGCCGTTCAGGCCCAGGATAGACTCTCATTCCGCGAGGCAAAGGACTTGGTCCTGGCGCGCTGAGCTCTGCCTGGGAAGTCATATGCCTCAGTAGCTAGAAAGGCACCCTCTACTCCTGGCCCATCCAGGCCAACGAGCACGGTTGTTTCCGCGCCCATTCGGAGCCCTTCTGCGGGCTCTACCCAACCCAGGCGCTCCCCTGGTAAAGCTGGCGGCAAAAAGGGTTCATACCCAGCCCTGGCTAAAACCAGGGCTCCCCCCTCTTCCCCCAGCGTGACCGTTTCCCGCAAGGCGAAACAGCCACGCGCCTCCACCGAGTCGTTAGACTCACAGGAGGCAACACCCCTGAAGATGGTCGCTAGGCCATCTTCGGGGGTTCCTAAAGCTGTCCCCCGAAAGTAGGACAGCAACAAAGGAGCTTCGGCTCCTTCGCCCACGCCCCGAGGTAGAGCGAGTGGCTCGGAGACGGTGGTTCCTCGAAAAGAGGGCCCCCCGCCTCCGAAGCCGCAGCGCCCGCCCAAGGTTTCGAGGCGGAGGGAGGAAAAGACTCGCATGTCGAGCTTAACCTCCCCCAATAAGTCCTCGAAGGCGACAGCGCCTCCAGCGCTTTGTCCGGCCAACAGCGCCCGGGGTTCTGCCCCCGGGGAGCGTACGGCCATTCCCGTGAGGGTCTTCAGTTCGAGGAGGGCCCCCGCGTCTCCTCCGAGCTAGGCCTGGAGGGCATATTCCTTCAATACAATTGCCGTGGACTCCGGGCCAACTGGGAGGAGCGGCGGAGGCTCGTCTCGTCCCGTTCCCCGTTAGCTATCTTTTTGCAGGAGACCATGCTAGGCGCGTGCCCCCTGCCCGCCCTCCCGGGGTACAAGGGTCTTGCGACCCCACCACCGCGGGATGGCCAGGCTGGGGGATGCGCGGTTTACACCCGGCATGATGTCTCCGTTCTTTCTTTCTCTTTAGATACCTCCTTTCAGGCAGTGGCTGTGCAGCTGCACCTGGATAGGAGGTATACTATCATTTATGCGTACATTCCACCGTCAGCTGACTTCGACGGGGGGGAATTCCGCCGCGTAGTGGCACGGTTACCGAGGCCCTATCTCTTGCTTAGAGATCTGAATGGCAGGCATCCTCTCTGGGGAGATTACTCCATAAATTCAAGGGGACAAGTCCTTGCCGATCTGATCGAAGAGCTTGAGATGGGTGTCCTAAACGTGGATGAGTTTACGCATCACTGTCCGAGAACCGCTTTATTTTCTTGCCTTGACTTATCTTTGTGCTCTTCGGATGCACAGCCTGATTTTGATTGGGGGGTGGTCGATGACCTCCATGGTAGTGATCACTTTCCCATTCAAATATCATTTTCAGGGCAACTGCCGCCTGAGAGACCACCTCGGTGGTTCTTGGCGCGGGCGCGGTGGCCTGCATTTCAGGAAATGATTGAATTCTTTATCTCAGTCGAGGAGTTTAGGTCGGTAGATGAGGCCGTTGAGTTCTTCTCCGGCAATCTCATCGCCGTGGGCCTGACTACTATTCCTAGGACGTCTGGCCGTTTTGCACGCCGACCACTCCCATGGTGGTCGGCCGAGTGTGAGACGGCCCTCAAACAGGAGCGTTATGCCTACATGCGCTATAAGCGCCGCTCGAACGATTTCACTGTCGCTGAATTTCGTCGGGCTAGGGCTAGGTTCCGGTATATTTCGAAGCACGCCCGCCGCTCTTCTTGGCGGGCATACGTGTCTTCACTTAACGGGAAGACCCCTTTAGCTGAGGTGTGGAAGCGAGTCAAAAGGATTCGGGGCATGTTTTCGCAGGACCCCCCTCCCGTTCTCCAGGAGAATGGGACCGCAATCTCGGACCCCACGTCCGTGGCGGAATCCTTCGCGACCGCTTTTTCTGCATTCTCTAGCCGTGATGCTGCTCCGTCAGCATTCAATGCACGTCGTGATGTCGCCGAAGGCCGCCGGCTGGACTTTACCTCCAGAGGCGGAGAACCCTTCAACGACAAGTTTACTGTAAGCGAGTTGCGTTTCGCTCTCGCTTCGTGCGCGGACACCGCCCATGGTCCGGACGATGTCCCGTACGCCATGCTTCGACACCTCGGTGAGCGAGGCATGGCCTTTCTTTTAGATTTGTTTAACAGGATCTGGGTGGAAGGTCTTCTCCCAGACTCCTGGCGAATCGCTACTGTGCTCGCCTTTCGCAAGCCGGGGAGAGATCACTCTACTCCGACCGGTTTCCGCCCAATCTCTCTAACCTCTTGCGTGTGCAAGTTGATGGAGAAATTGGTAAATGTTAGATTAGCCTATTTCCTGGACAGCGGAGGCCATCTGTCTTCTGAACAGTGCGGCTTCCGTAAGTTCCACTCCACGTCGGATGCTCTGCTCCGACTGGAAAATGCCGTCTGCGAGGCTTTCCTTCGTAGACAGCACTACGCCACGGTGTTTTTTGATCTGGAGAAGGCCTATGATACCGCATGGCGATACGGTATCATGGAGACTCTCCACACGATGGGGGCGAGGGGACGCCTCCCAATGTTTATATCTGAATTTTTGCGAGATCGTCGATTCCGCGTACGGGTGGGGGGAGCCCTCTCCGGCCCAAAGGAGCAGGAAGAGGGTGTCCCGCAGGGAAGTGTCCTCAGTGTCAAACTCTTTGCCATGAGCATCAACGGCATCAACTCGGTGCTGCCGGAAGATGTTCTCGCTACGCTCTACGTGGACGACCTTTTGATCTCTTTTGGCGCGGCCCAGATGCCAACTCTGGAGTGTGGACTCCAACAGGCATCGAACCGCGTCTCTCGCTATGCCGAAGCGCACAGGTTTCGGTTTTCTTTGGCCAAGATTAAGGTGGTGCACTTCTGCCGCCATCCACGGCTTCACCCCGACCCAGATTTGTTTCTTAATGGGGAGCGCCTGGATGTGGTTGAGTCGCACCGTTTCCTTGGTCTTGTATTCGACCGACGCCTCACCTGGGAGGCTCATATTCGCAGCCTTAGGGTCTCTTGTACCCGCGTTATGGACATTCTCCGTTCCGTGACGTTCAGCGCTTGGGGCGCTGATAGGGCTACTGCCCTACTTTTTTATCGATCCTTTGTTCGTTCGAAGCTCGACTACGGATGCGAGTTTTATGCATCCGCAGCCGAGCGTTTATTGCGGAAGGTGGATTCGATCCACCACACCGGCCTTCGCCTTGCAACCGGTGCCTTCCGCACTTCCCCCATTGAGAGCCTGTTGGTCGATGCTGAGGAGATGCCACTCGCTCTACGCCGCGTGGAGTGTATCACTCGACTGTACGCGCGAGCCCGGCGCCTCCCTCAGTCGCCAACAGCTCTCACTGCATCCGCAGCTGATCTCGATGGTGCCTATGCCGTCGAGAGACGCCAGTCATACCCTAAGCCTTTTGGGTTTAGGGCCAGGAAACTCCTTCGAGAGGTAGATATCGCTCTCGGGCCGGTAGCGCCCCTGGTTTTGCCCAGGACTTAACCCTGGAGGGTACCACATTTGACTTTTGTCGCCACGCCCCTGCTCCCAAAGCTTGTACTTCGCCGGGAGTATTGCGTTCGACCTTTTTGGAGCACACATCGTGTCACGCTGGAACCGTGCCAGTGTATACGGATGGCTTCAAGTCCCAAGAGGGGGTCGGCTTCCACACCATATCCCCTCTGTTTGAAGTCAGCGGGGCTCTACCAGGCGCTGCGTCTGTCTTCACGGCCGAGCTGGTGGCAATGCACTACTCGGTACGGAAGATTACGCGACGTGCCTGGTTC